>VWZL01005311.1:141908-253317 GCA_013396915.1 Stercorarius parasiticus | reverse complement strand
GCCCCCAACCTGTACTGGTGCATGAGGTTATTCCTCCCCAGGTGCAGCACCCTACACTTGGCCTTATTGAATTTCATGAGGTTCCTCTCTGCCCAACTCTCCAGCCTGTCTAGGTCACTCTGGATGGTGGCACAGTCTTCCGGTGTGTCAGCCACCCCTCCCAGCTCTGTTTCATTGGCAAACTTACTGAGGGTGCCCTATATCCCCTCATCCACTTCACTGATGAATATTGAAGAGGACTGGATGCAGTACTGACCACTGGGGAGCACCACTCATCACTGACCTCCAAGTAGACTCAGTGCCCCTAAGCATGACCCTCTGAGCTTTGTTTTGGCCGTGACGGTAATTGATAAACCATTTCCCTGTCTTTATCTCAACCCAGGAGCTTTTCCACCTTATTTCTCTCCCCTCCTATTGAGAAGGAATAGGTGAAGGAGTAGACTGGGTGGGTATCTAGCAGCCAGCCAAGGTCAACCCCCAAACACTTCTGAATGTGAAAAGTAAGCGAGGATTTCAAATTGTGGGGAAAACATGTCTTTCCAATGATAAACCAAGAGAAAACTTGGAAAATATGAGATTACTTCTGACTGAAGTTATAAACTGTCCCGTTCATTTTAAGTACACCTCATAAGCAAATAAAAAAATAATGTATTATTTCATACATCTAAGCTCAGTTATTAATCCCACCAAATGCCTTATCCAAAGACCGAAGCCATCTTTTCAAACAGATTACTCCCTGCATTTTCCATTACCCATCCCATCACCCTGCATAAAGCAATAATGATGATGTTCCTACCATAAAAATCCACACCCTCAATTTTGTGTGGTATCAGCCAAGTAAAGACTATGATACACATTTATCACAAATTTCAGGTCTATTCAGATAAATCATGCATGTAGGCAAGTAATTACTTATGCAGTGATTTGATTTTCTAATGTTTCTTGCTTTCTTCCCTTTCATTATCTTCTGTCTTTGATCTCCTGCATCTCTTACATTACCCTGGCAGGTCAGGTTGCCGAAGCGAAAATTCCTCAGTGCAAGACAGTTAAGATCCTCCTTCTCACCCCTCTAAACCCTTGCTTCGTTTTGTTTTCCAGGCATCAATTTGCTATTATAAAAGACTATGAGAAAGCCCTTTGAATACAGTATGCTAACTATTAAATAGAAGATGTTATTTATATGAAAGGCAAAAAAAAATATTAAAGCAATTTTCCTTCGTATTAGATGAAATGTAACACTTCATAGGCTAGGGGAAAAATCATGGTTTAATTACAACAATGTAGCATAAACACTTTAGTAGTCGATATCAGGATATTAATGTGACGTCTAAACTAAACTTGAGTTCTCCACAGATACCGTAAACAGACACTCTAAATTCCCTAAATGATTGGCATTAAGAAGGTTTATACAAAGGCGGTCAGTTGTTTAATCTTTAAGATGTCATGACACGGTGAGACAAACACACATACATCAGTAAGTACAGAGAAATGTTATGCTACATTTTGGACAGTTCAGAACTGAAAGTGCTTCACATCTATAGGATAAGAAATGGCTTCATCTCCTCATCCCTAAACGATGAGAGCAAAGAAATAACCCTTTAATAGGTTAAATAAACAGTGCCCCATTTATCCATGCTTATATAAAGTTTCCAACAATTCAGAAAGTCCACGGTGAAATTTACAATCTATATACAGTATAACAAATTGTCAAAGAAAAAAAGTTCAGATATTCCTTGGTTCCCAAAAGCCTGAAGCTCACGCTCTGCACTAGAGACAAAAGTTACCTATTTTTTAAAAAAATTCATCGTCCCAATCCACCTCGAATAAAATCAGTCCCTAAGTCCCGGTCATACTTAACAACTGCTTAATCCCAGTGTTTAAGGCATGTTCATTAGATGTCAGTATAGGGGTACTGTCAGAAATGATAATAATCACAGGTACTAAGTGTCAGCAAATTTACAAAGCAATGCCACTTTTTACAATATAATGTAAAACAAGTTGTTATGATGGAAGCTGTTCCTGAGTTAAAATTTGCTAAATACTGCTAAGATTCATGTTTTCCTTTCATACTTCTTCCTCTGGAATGTCCTTTTCCATATGCTCAATTGAAAATTAAAATTCACTCTGAAAATAGCCTGAATGTCAGAAAGTTAAAATGTTAGCAAGATTCTAATTATGTTGGCATTCCCAAATCTCAACTGAGCCAAGATGCTATGAATTTGCAGGGTTTAGTATCACTTAGGCTTTCAGCAAGAGTATTTTCTAAATATGAAGATAGTTATAAGCGTCAGTCCACATTTTTGTGCAACCGCAAACAACAGGAAAAGATTTTGGTATCAAAAATTATCGTAAATTTAAAGTTCTGTGAATATATGTAACCGATATTATAGACTTTTTTAGTTTTCTTATCCGGTCTGCTCCTTTAGAATTAAAGGAAGACATTTTTAAATTGTAGTAACACAAATTAAAACACCTACAAATATATTCAGCTTTTTAAATGGGACAACTAATTGTCTATTTAGATTCTTAAGTATCCATTCCCACAGAATTGTTCCTCAAGTATGTAATCATTGTCATTCCTTCCTATTTAAAAAAGCTGTTCTTGGCTGAGAAAAGTGGATAGCTTTAAAAATAGATTTTTCATTAGATTCAAAGCGTGCATGACAATTCCTACCACCCTAACCATCCTCGCTCCAACTCATTAAAGTTCATACAAACATTTGCTGAAGTCCGAGCATTACATTTAACAGAGTTAAAGGGCACTAGAAAATCAGGATGACAAAAGGTGCGACTCGGGTCTGTGCTATACCTGCACTTCTGACTGTCAACTGAAGAAAAACCCCTCAGGAAATTGCACCGTCTGGAGTTTGATCCAAATTTCCCTGAAATCAGAAAAACACTTACAATGGGCTTTCATGGGTTTAGTATTTTAAGTGCTCCAACTGAAGCTCACCATTTGCAGTGATGTAGCATTTCCTATTTTAAATACAAGAAAGGACTGCAGTAATTGCACCTATCAGACTAGGGAATAAATGTTCATTTATGTATTTTCAAATTTGTCAGCAGTGCAAATTATGAATTACAGCATGATTAAAAAAGTATCTTATTTCCAGATTTGTTTCCATTTAAATTGTAGTAGCAACACGCTGAGAAAACAGGGTGGGAAAGGAACGACTCTGCTTCCGCAGTCTGGGAATTCCAAACAGAGTCCGACATAGTGGTATAAAACCAAAGTTCTGAATGAAGTTTGGCCTAGCCCATGTGTCTCATGCACAAAGGTTAGCTAAAATTTAATTGTTGTGACCATAAAATATAAATAGCAACAATTTATTCACAAAATTCTGGATTAGACTGATTATTTTTTTTTGCTTTAACAAACCGTACGATCTATTAAATTATCAGCCAGCTGTATGTTTAAGCACAACAATAGAAAATGTAGTACATAAACACCTAAAAATCACAGTCATAAAAAGCAGGCAAGTACATCAGTCTTTTGGTGGCCAAAGCACAACAGATTAGTCTGCCAAACAAGTGTACGTGAACGTAAGTCATGGGCATTCATTTTGTTAAAAATTGTTTCTACTGTCAATAAACAACTTTCTGTATTTTAATACTGTTCTCAAAGAATTGTAAACTGTTTAAAAATGTATGCACAGACATAAATAGCAGTAAAGCGTTTAAATACAGTGGTCAATAGGAAAAACAGGTTTTTAAATTCACATGTGTGATGAGTGAGTGATTTAGAACAAATCCATAATTATCCACGAAGAACTCTGACCCTTCTTAGGTAAGACAGTACTGCCCTCATTTCTAACACTTGTGACCATTATAACAAGAGAAAAAACCAACATATCAGCCCTGATACATCAATCACATATGCATTCAAAATTACAGATATTTACAAGAAAAATATATATTTAATTAAAAAGCCACTGAAAAACATGGACTTTTAGTCAGGTGCTGCACTTTCTGCAAAATGAGGTAATTTAGATGCAAACAAATTAAGTTTAGTAGAGTTCAGGATCCAGGGTCTCCACACAAAGTACAGATTGCTTCAGGAAATGACTTGACTGTTTCTATATGTTCAGAGCAAGAAATCACTAGATCCAGTTAAATCCTGTTTTGTAGTGCTCTTGATGCAACACTGACTAATGTCAGAAGGCTTCCCATCTCAGTTTTACAACTGGTCTTTCAATAGAAAGAAAAAGGGAAAAAAAAAAGAAAAAAACAGTTATAAGTTGGTTTCATCCCAAGATGGATCATTCATGTTCTTTAGAACTTTTCTAACAAGCTTCTCCAAGTCCTTGCGAGCTCTTTGTTCTTCTTCTAATGATTTCTTCATCTTTTTGTTATCCTGTTTAATAGAGACAGAAATGTTACTGGTTTGTTTGGGGGTTTTTTGTTGATTTTTTTTAACAACTCTTTTCTGACCATACATACATTGTCAATTACAAATTCTGAAGGCTCTTCCCAGTAAGACTACTATTAGCTGTTCAAAAGCAAAGCCTTCTATTAGAATTTCACAAGTTACACACAGTAACTTCACACAATGCAATAAAACCCACCAAATGGAAACTGAGCTATTTCCTATTTATACTTAGGGGGCTTTATAATGCAAGTGCCAGTAACAGATGGCCAATAATCTTCAATTCTTCTGCTCAAATCTGATCAATGAAGAGAAGAATATATTTATTATTAATGGAGAAGGGAAATGGAGCAATAAGTAGAACAAATACCCCTCTAAGAGCCTCCTGTGATTATAACTAGTTTCACAATCACAGAAAAGCTTCTTGAAACTTAATGTAAATTAACTTGCTTCATTAAGAAAGTAAATAGTTGAAAGGAGTATCTTGAAAACCATTAGGTTCTCTGAAAAGTGTTTTGTGACTAAATTTTAAAACAGATGGATTACTACCAACAGTCTAAGAGAAGTCTGAATTTCAAGGAACACCACCACTCTGCATGTATGTTAATAAGTCAGTTCTCAGTATTTAGCAACATCAGGTAATACTGAAACACCATGAACAACAGGACCGTGAGGATGTCACCGAACAAACCACAGTAATGCTTACATTGTTTAATCCTGTACAGGGACAAGGTGATGCTGGCAACAGTGGGGAAGCAACCAGAAGATAAGACAACATTATATTAAGGTCCCAAGATACGAAGTTTATGGGTGTTTAACTGAACACAGCTTCTGCAATCCAGGGGTCCCACTGGACTCCCATCGGCTGTCATCTACAGACATTCTAGAAAAAGGATGGGATCAACAGCTGCCGCCTCCTTAACGTCATTCCCTCCTCAAGTCTGATGAGAAACTCGCAAATTTCGTTCTTTTCTTGTAGGTACAGACTTGATTTCTTTTCCTTTTCATTTATCTGGGACTTGGGAGCGTTGGTGGATGAGAAGCTCAACATGAGCCGGCAATGTGCGCTTGCAGCCCAGAAAGCCAACTGCGTCCTGGGCTGCATCAAAAGAAGTGTGACCGGCAGATTGAGGGAGGTGATTTTACCCCTCTACTCCGCTCTGATGAGACCCCATCTGGAGTACTGTGTCCAGCTCTGGAGTCCTCAGTACAGGAAGGACATGGACCTGTTGGAAGGGGTCCAGAGGAGGGCCACGAAGATGATGAGAGGGCTGGAGCACCTCTCCTATGAGGACAGGCTGAAAGAGTCGGGGTTGTTCAACCTGGAGAAGAGAAGGCTCTGCAGAGACCTTATAGCAGCCTTCCAGTACCTTAAAAGGGGCCTACAGGAAAGATGGGGAGGGACTCTGTATCAGGGAGAGTAGCGACAGGACGAGGGGTAATGGTTTTAAACTGAAAGAGGGGAAATTTAGATCAGATATTAGGAAGAAGTTCTTTCCTGTGAGGGTGGTGAGACACTGGAACAGGTTGCCCAGAGAAGCTGTGGATGCCCCATCCCTGGAAGTGTTCAAGGCCAGGCTGGATGGGGCTTTGAGCAGCCTGGTCTAGTGGGAGGTGTCCCTGCCCATGGCATGGAGTTGGAACTAGATGTTCTTTAAGGTCCCTTCCAACCCCAACCATTCCATGATTCTATTCTATGATTTTTTTATTTACTGCCAATTCAGGACTGTACTATTCAAGTGTAGTGCCTGTGGAGCAACAGCTATGAATAACCTATGGAAGCTACTACAGGAGGGATCCCACTTCGGGTGGTAACTCTCACCAACAGGCAGCCTGGTATCTACACCAGCCAGTGCACTGCATGCTCCCAGAGAGCCTTTATCCCTGAAGCAAGCCCTTGGTAACCTGGGACCTTCCCAGCTCAGAGATTATTTCTGCCACTTCTCCAGTTGGCAACATCACAGCAGCAGACCAATAAACGCTTTTAAGCCAAGATTCCTCATATATAAGAAAATTAACTTGGTTTTTAACAGGTCTTGGAAGATGTGAGATTCTGAAAAACCATTTATTTGGAAAGGCTTTATTTGGAAAGGCTGTTGTTTGAAGTTCAGGAGAAGGTGACTTTTTGTTTAGGGTCATACAGAGATCTGCGGGGCCTCAGTGAGGCAGCACATATATCCTTTGTACAAAAGCAGACAGGCCACAGGAATTTAGTGGGTTATTATTGCCACTTGTATTAAGCAGACTGTATTTTTAAAAAGACTGTCAAATTTGCATCGAATCTGGGATACACATGCTTTACATGTTGAAAACAGCAAAAATTAAGTTTTTAAGATGCCAGCTGTCCTATTTCAAGGAACATGCACCACATCCTTAGAAATACTGCACATGCTTACAGACAAGCAGAGAATTTAAATTCATGTTTATAGCTTAAAACCTACAGTAATTAGAATACAAACCTATTTTACATTAACAGAGGAGCCTTTATCTCACTTCCTGAGTCACAACTCTGTTAAGGCCAGTTAGCAAATTCAAACATTGGAAAGTGAGGATAATTCAATGCTTTTTCGCCTACACATTAAGCAACGAGTACATGCAGCAACATTAACATGCTGTGTCCTGACAAGAAAAAAAGATATTTTTAAACAACTCATTTTGGATACTTAAGCTTAAAACATCAGCTGCAACTTCCATACCAGCAACTCAGGTGAGATCTTGCACAATTCCCCCACGCGACAAAGCAGCACCCTAAGCTAACCTGAAGTCATCATTAAAAAAAGGCCACATAAGACACTGACAAGGACTCATTTCCCAAAATGAGAGGTTTCAAGCACTGATTCCTAAGAGGTGTTCATGAAAGACTGTTAATAAAAGCCTAAAGAGATCCAGACATTTATGCTACTAAAATTATCCATTCCGAGAGCAAATACTATTTCACAGTCTCTGTAAGCTTATTTTGCTGGTGATACAGCAGAACTGAATTTGCGTAATGCTTTCAACATTTCACAAGTTGTAACATCCAAAAATATATGAAACGGCTTAGTAAGTCACCTCAGAGACAGGATACTTAAGGCTCTTCTCAAAGGTTGGTGCTCCAAGGACAGATGACAAGCACAAGAGAGGGTGCTTTTTGTCAAATCGGTATGTTTTAAAAATGCTTTTACTTTTAAAAATTGAATCTCAGGCTTTTAAATCTAGACCAAAATTCACGTTCATTCCTGTCAAAGTGCATCAACTTACAAGCCATATTGATTTTTATAATAAGCCTTCCGTCTTTCCATTCTCCATGCTGCTATAAATGTAGCAAGTTACCAACCTGTCTTAACTCCTGTACTTCATCCTTTAATGCATATACTGTGTCAACAAGGCTTCTAAAATGAAAAAAGATGGTTGGTTACAATGGTTTTCAGAAATACGTATCTATTAGACAAAACTGTTAAATGAAATGCATTTTCAAAAAAAAAAAACCCCGAACCCACCAGCTAACAGCTAATTTCAAACTTCTGTTAAAAAAATTGTCTCTTATCCTGATTTATATTCAGTAAGGCAAGGACCTGTTACCAGCGTCTGTGACAGGATACACCTTCTCAAGCATATATGGGCCTATACTTGTTTCTGTATTACAGCTTTCTGCAACAGAACTGTATTTCATTTCCAACACACACGTATGACGCCACACACTAACTACAAAGATGACACCAATTTAATATTGAAATCCTACAGCATTTGGAGAAACTACTTAGAAGTGAAACATACCACTTCTTAACATGAAAAGAATAAGTTGCATAGCATATACAAAGAAACCAGACTACAAGCACTTAAATGAAGGCCAACTGCACTTAAAGGACTGGCAGCATACTCCAAAAAACTCTGTTCCGTACTACAAATATACCATACACACTTTACTATAATGGGAGACAGGAGAAGGAAGAAGACTGCAAAGTTTACTGTTTTAATCCATCATTCATTAAGTGTTCTCTTACTTCTCTTCTATAACAGTCTGACCATTACTTTTAGTTTCTTCTACAATAATTTTTTCTTCTTCTGGAAGCAGGACTTGAGGAGCTGATTCTTTACGGGAACCTATTGTAAAAACAAATTACAAAATGAGCAACTCACAAATACTGCTGGGTCATTTTAAAGATTATTATTTCATTCATTCTATGATACACCTGCATAACCAAGGTTTATCACTTTCTATTTCCCCCTTCCCTCCACACACACAAGTTACTGACACATTTTTTACATTGGAAACCACAGCCTTACAACAAAAAAAATTGTCTGACGTTCCTATCCTGCTGCTGACATTACTCCTGCATCACTGATGGCGATGTTACTCTGTTCAATGAATGGTGCACTGTTCAACGACCAGTAAAAGCTATACAAATTCACCAGAGCTGGCTCAGAAAAAGATAGATGTGTTTAAGTAACAGCAATTTAAGCCTCAAGGACAGATTCTGATCTCACACTGATATAAATCCAAGACGTAATTCCACTCTAAACCAATTACTCTATCAGTAAGGAGGAGAATAGTGGTATCAAATGATAGAGCAATAGAAGCAAAAAAAGTTAATACCCTTTTCCCCTGGAACACTATAAACGACACAATTGTGTGTGTGCACACACATATACATACATACACTTACAGATAGCCCTTTTAGTCTATTTAGTCCTATAATAAATTCCTACCAAATGAAATACATACTTTATATTTAATGTTTTTAAAAGCACTTGATAGTTTGGCAATAAAAACTCAAAACATTCCAACATCTTCAAAACATTTTCCACAATCATTACAGTTTATAACATCAATATAATACACACAGATTCTAAAAAAGTAGCTCTGAATAGAAAAATCTACAGCTCAGAGATCATCCATTCATACATAAAGTATGTATTCTAGAAATGTTATTTAATTAGGCTGCAACAAATTACATTTGTTTAAAAGAAGGTCCGTAAATAGCTGTCTAAGCATTTGTTCAGAATTCAAACACAGCAGATAAGGCATTAAAGTTCTGGCATATTTTAAACAAGATACCAATTTTAACAAACAAGGTAAACTTGCCTACCAATTCATTGTACTGAACTTTCATTAACCAGGAATGTCTTAATTCTAGTAAGGTTTGAACAGATAACTAGATACTACAGGGTGCATGCCTGTCAGGAGAAATTAGTTAGCTCTTGCTGAACAGCTGCTTTGTGATTACAGTGCTTTTCTTTTATGGTTCATGATAAAATAAATCACCTAAGCACACCAAAAAAATGAAGGAAGTCAAGCTCATAAAAAAAATACTAACTTACCTAACAGCTGCAGACTCGAGTTCTGAACAATGCGCTTGTAGGGACCATAGTTTAGCAGCCGTATGTGTTAAGCTATTTGAACTATTTTAGCAAACAATGACAAATGTATTTCAATGAAGAAAACCGTTTCCTTAAACTGACAGTAAAGATCTAATGCATCAGTACGTGATGGTTAAAGTTTTATGGAATAAAGATAACTGCAGATCTGAGAACAGAATCTCGTCCTTGAAAGCTGTAAGCTCTTCATCTTAAGAGAGTGAAGAAATCTTTTAAGGGTTAATACCCATCCACACCCACTTATTTTCCAGGGAAGGAACAACCTATAAAACAAGCACATCCAAACTCTATATGGAGCTCAAGGACATTTCCCTGTTTGCGCTGTCAATCTCTAGTTGTAAAAAGTTTTCTTACGTTTATGTCAGTTAATTGGTTACTGCTCTGCTTTATTAGCCCGTAAGGCAACAGAACACCAAGCTAAAATGTTATTTTAGGAATTAGTTGGCAGCGGCTCCTACCAGATCACTACATTTTGGGTGTCTGTACCAATGTGGAGCACCTTGGTCCAGCACATGCCAAGGGAGACACTGACCAAAGGGAGAGAACAGCCACATGTTTCTCACCCATGATTCCCTTCAACCAAATGGAGCTGCATTGTATAGAGCTGCATCCAATTGTCTTTGCCTGGTCAGAGTTAACATGGGTCCTTGCAAAGCAGAAGTAGCGTGGAGTAGACAGCTTTAAAAAAAATGTCCCAGCTGTACAGTAATATACACACATGCATGTAAAACAGATGTCCGCACCAGCGTATCTTGATGTATGTACAGCATAGCACAGTAAACACTTAATAACAGTGAGACACAGAAAGCAGTTTCATTAAAAACAAAACGTTCACCAACATTATACACACAAGGAGACCACACAGTACACACACACACTTACATGATGTAAAACTGTTGCTGTGAACACTGACCTTCCTGTGCCACAAAACATTAACTACTGTGGAATTCAGGACCTCACAAGTTTCACCCTCACCTTCAATGCTCTGATACCCCTGGCCATGCAACTTTTTAATTTGCATCTCAGAACCCTCACTGCTCTTATCGTTTGTACTCATACAAACAAAAAAAAAAAAACAAAACCAAACCACTTTTTCCTTTATCTTGGTTTGCTTTTTGTGAGTTTGGGGGTTTTTTTTTGTTTGTTGTGGGTTTGTTTTTTTTTTCTAAACCCCACAAGCATTTGCTAAGTATCAAAGGTACGAACACACAGTCCATCTATCCTGCAACAAAGGACCCTGTCATCAAATGAGTACATGCACAGTAGCATCAGACTTGATGTGTCAAGTTCTAAAGGCAAAAGGAAGCTACCTCACTGTCCTGCTTTTCTGCACCATTTATGCCAGAAGCTTTTCTTGTTTCACTTTTGGTAGGTTGTGTGTTTTTTGAGGTTTTTTTTTACATGCATTTTCTGGCAATTATACATCTAGAATGAACTTCAAGCAGAGTCACCTCATTCCTGGCATTTAGCAATATTCCCTAAATAGCACATTGTGCCTCCACCACATTATCTACGCCTATGTAACCATTTTTCTCCAGAAAAGTTTATGAGCTACACCTTTAGGACATGAAGGTTGTGTTATAGCACAGTGTGTATTTTTCATGCAGAGCTGTACTAGAAGCATGGTCCAGGAAGTTGCTGCAAGTTAAATAATCCCAAGTACCCCTTTGAGACACATTCCACACTTTCATGAAGTAGTGCAGAAGCAGCAAAAGTTACTTCAGTTTGCCATTATCTGCCATTCCTCAATCCTAAACGTGCAAGTTTCATGCTGAATTTTATGAGACACCCCCCTGTCTCATTCCAAGTCAAACAAGACGAAAGACCTTGTTTAAATTGACCTCCAACAACTCTGGCCCCAAATCACCTCGAGACAAAATAACCAAAAGTTTGAGTTTTTTTTTTTTTTTTTTTTAAAAAAAAGGGAAAAAACCCCACCCAAAGCTTTACACAACAGGGTTTTATTTTCTTTTCCTTTCCTTTTTTGGAGGGTATTGAGGAAAGCAAGGTGGATGGAAGAAGAAAGGATTTTTTTTATAAACCTAGACAGTTACTTCAAGATTAGCAAAAAAAGTTAAGGCTGAGTAAATTGCCGTAATTTTTCAATGGGGAACTCCCAAAATGCAGGGTCTTGGAATAATGACCCCACTGTTGAGAAGTCTGTTGCATATTTAAGGCAAAACAACTGGCTACTATGATCAAGATTCAACTCAGTTTCCATCAAGAAAAAGGTATCTATTCAACATTAGTATGTCTCAGCCCTAGAGTGGAAAAATACAGGATTACAATGCTTTTCGCCAATACCATACCCTAAAATTAGCCTCTGGAGTAGAACTACTAATAACATAGCCCACCAGACCAGGGCTAGAGACCTTGGCAATACCCACTACGTAATGCAGTGCAACAGCTGAGATAGAACAGGCTTGTGGGTAACAGCCCCCTGCTTTTAGTTTTCAGTGTCTGATCCCCTTTCCAGTCCAATCAATCAGCCACACCAGCAAGCAGCTCTGAGCATTTCTGGAAAAAAAGGAAAGCTGGAATCTGTCTGGATATTTATGTGGCTGAAAGACTTCATGGCACAAGTTCACTTGATATCCATGTGAAACCAGTAGAACATCACTCCCAGCCCTGGAGCACTGTCTTAACATCAAAACGGGAAGAAACTAGAGTGCAGACTGAATGCTGCAGAGGTTCTCAGCGATTCCTGTTTGCAAGCGTAACTGCAAAACCCGAGCCTTTTATTCAATCTCCTCCAAAGGGAGCATAACATCTTAAAAAAATGGTAGATATGGTACCATGCTGCTTCCTGACAGAAGCCAAGCTTCAGAAGGAGATGTACTGGTAATGAGTCTGGTCCTTCATTCTGAATCTTTAAGCAGACACATGTGAAGAGAGTCCAGAAGTTCTGCACAGATCTGAAGACAGCAGGCAGGAAGGAAGAGAAGTGGGATGAAATTCAGACACCTTTTCACTCTAACCGGATATTAAGGCTTTGAACCTGCGTTCAAAGACCTTGTCTGTCCAGGAACCATTTAAGCCAACAGTAAAAATGGAGGTCGATATTCACATCACCCACTTAAAGTAGTTAACCTCAGGGCCTTAGTTAAAAAAAGCCAGCTCCCCCAGTCAATCAAGAACAGGGGTCCTTCCTCCAGCTGGCCATGTGGAGGAGAAGGCTCAACCTAGGTACTTCCCCATAGTGATACTCTACAAAGTAGAGTTCACCTTCTTCCAGCGACTATAAGGGTCCTAATTTAAACTATGGAAGTTAGACCTGTGGTGATGGTGGTTAATTTTAAAAAAATGCACGTCATAATTTGAGGCCATCAGTAATGATTCTGTTGCACAGCTTTAAAGTATTGCTGTTTTCTTTACTTTTTCATACCTTTATTGTGATGAGGAGAGGTACGGAGGGGAACAAGGCACAATAAAGGTAAAACATTAGAAACAGTACTTGTGAATATACAATTCTCTTGTTCACCAACTTTACTAGGCTCTCTTCATAAGCTAAGAAGCTCTTCAAAATTATTTCTTTGAGTTTCAAAGACTTACTTGCCACTGAAAAACAAGTACGTGCATACACAACTGTTTAGATCTATCATTAGCCATCAGTACATATGGACGCGTAAATTTCCTGAAGTAAATATTAGACAAAAATAAGAATTACTTGTGATTTAATACATTCAGTATTTCACTGCATTAGTTATATGTAAAATGTTAAAGTGGATGAGCAGACCTGCCAAATTAACCTTCTCTTTCTCAATGAATTTTTGATGAAGTCCTAATATGAAGAATCCTAAAAAAGGTGCTCCCAGATTCTGCGTGTGTTGAGATTAAGTCATTGAAAAAAATATCCTTCATGCTACAGATATGCCAAAGTCAAAAGGGAGCCCTTTAGTATCTTCTACAGACAACAACAAATCAGAATCCAAACATCAGGCCAAACTTCAGTTCAATGTATAAAAAACTTTTTGGGTTTGTTTTTTTGTTTGTTTGTTTGGTTTTGGGTTTTTTTTTTTTTCAAATTCTTGGGAGTAACAAAAATGGCTTTGGCATTAAGTGCTTTGGGTTGTTTGTTTTTTTTTTTTAAACTAATAGTGATACTCAAATAGGAAAAAAACCCCACAACTCAGATGACAGATCTATGCAGTATACAGTAAAATGGTTCGACGAGTAAAACGAAAATAACTAAAGTGGACTGAAACACATACAACTCCATATGTGTTAGTCACATAAGAACAGAATGAAGAGTTTCAGAAACAGATACACCATCTGAAGTGGGATATTTCTAAGGCAACATTTGGAAAGAGCTATCCCAGTAAGCCTCCTATATTTCAATAAGCAATACAAAACCATCCAACCAGAGGGCTGTAGGGCTAAAACTAGAGTTGCTACAGCCATAGCAAAAAAATGTGATGACCTTTTAATAGCAGGAGGTGGTTACTTTCTTTGTTCTGATGCATACAGTATGAATATTAGGTTATCGTTTTGTTTAACTTCACTCAAATATGAGCATCTTTTAAGTAGAAACACTTAAGATAACTCTTGCTTTAAGGAGAAAAGTGTTGTAATATTAAATCTTGAAAATATGTAAGGTTATAGAAACAAATATCATATTCATAAACAGGACCTGCAGAAGCAGGTTTTAGATTGCTCCAATAATTCAGTTCGTGCTTTTACTTGAGAATACACCAATTCAAAAAATGAAAAAGAAAATAAAATCAATTAAGGGGATAGGGAGGCAACAGAAAAACATTCTATCAATGGCAACATCTGTGAATAGTTATTTTAAAAAGAAGAGGATACAGAAGGATACATACTTCACATTACATTGAATTTCCTGCAGTTGGCAACTACATTAAACGAAGATTACACATTTATGCCAAAAAAGCTCTTTCACTTCAGCATTGATTCCTCCAGGAAGAAGGGAGGGAGAGAAAGGAGGCATGGGGAGGAGAGGAAGTTAAGTATTAAGTTACAAATTATGCTGTCCTTTCCCCCTGCATAATAATTAAATATTAAAGTCACAGTCTAGCAAATGCAAAATTTATTTCAACTGTACATAACAGATGTCCTTTTTATATAAAACAAAACACTTAATTGATATATGCAACCACAAACAATATGCATACTGTACAGTACAATGCAACATTCAGATATACATCCATTTTGTATTTTCAAAAGGCAGTCACCTACTAAAGATGGCTTCTCCCATTCACAAATGAAGTGCACAATATATATCATTTTTTCTATGTTTTACGTCACTATATACACATTACTGTGTTTTGGCAAGATTATGCAAAACACCCAATTAATATTGGTTGGTTCCAATTTATGGCAAATACTAATTTATGGAAACACTGCATAAGCCATGTGAAGAGGGGCTGACAATGGCTTGGACCTACCTTCTAATTCAGATTCTCCATCCTTCCAGTGTATTTGTAACTGTACACATATTTTACAGAATTGCATAAACATAAGGTACTATTATTACCATGACTAAAGTTCCACAAAAATAGAAACACTGAACCTTTGGACTGAATACCACCATTTCCACATTTGCTTTTTCTTCTTTTTTTTTTTTAAAGCATGTTGCATTAATACTCCTGATCAGTTCACAATAGCTTATGGCCTGTAACACTGAACGCAGGGAGTGATTGTACATGTGCAGTGATCTTCCTGTGAGAGATCCTAATTGCGATAATAGTTAATGACTTAAATGCTACAATAATTAATGGTGGTAAACTGTCAAAGCTTTGGTGCATAGAAAGTCAATAGAATCTTCGGATCTGGGTAACAAATCATTCTGTGTGATAAGGAAAGTTCAAGTGCAACAACTGTATTTCAAACTCATATTTACACTATATAACATAAAACAGACATAAAGGAATTATCATTTATCCAATGCAGGAAACATTATTCAACTAGAACACCGCAACTTAAGAAACAGGGAAAACAACCAAAACAATCCATACTTTCCATATGTGTTAAAAAAACCAAAAACTGACTGAAAGGAAGAGGGGAGTGAAGTGGGTTACAAATGCGCTGTGGAATGGTATGGAGCACACGTACTTATCTCATTTCTCTAAGGAACACTCCTCCACTTTGAAACAAGTTCAACATACACAAGTTCCTGGTCATTACGTTAATATAGGACTGGTAGTAAAATGTACCCCTGAAAACCCTCAGTAAGGTTTGCTGCTTTTGTTAGTCACATTTTTGAATGCCAACAACAGTGAGAGAGGATAAAGCAGGTGATCAAACAAGACTGAATGCAAATCTGCAGATGTGAACTGCTCTGAAACAGGTTCTCCACCCCCTGGAATCATGCACATCTAACAATTACTAACTTTCTGATCATGTAACCTGCAGAAAGGTACTGATTATCTTTTAAACAGCGTGATCGAGTTCCCAGGCGGCAGTTAACTGCACCATGATTATTCTGAACTTGTTGCTAGGGTAATACCTGAACACTGGATAACACACCTACTTGAAAAGAGGTACGGGAATTGCATCGGGGGACCCTGGTGAAAATAAGAACTGTTTCTGTCCTTTTATCACATGCTTTTCCCTAATGCTAATGAAGCTTTAGAAAACACATCATTTTGGTTTCAATGCCAATTACATTATCCACAAGACAGAACATCACGCACTTCACCCCAGCAGTGCCCCAGGTGCAGGTTCGAGACCTTCAGCTGTGCACAGCGTGTCACAGTTCTCTGAAAAGCCAACACGACTGTAAGTGAAGAGCTGCTGCTGAAAACAAACCTGCTTGTGAGAGAAGTTACAAGACACAATAAAATCTGTCATGGACATGCTCCAAACAGTACAACCCAAAAGCCAAGCATTCTATTATTCAGAACTTCAAACAAGCCAATGCGATCGCAGTTGTACCTAGAGTTTCAGATGCTGAACACTCAAGCCTCCATCAGGGGAGCCATTTTCATCTCGTCTTTTCAAGAAGAATGGTCAATTGAGAGTTGACAGCTGTGTATTTTAACAGGCAAGTAAACATCTAGACCCTGCTTTCTGCCACACTACTGCATACAGCAAAGTGACAGCATGACCATAGGCAACATGAGATTATCAAAACACTGCATGTAATGAGCATGGACTGCTGGGTTTTCATGACAACTGCCAGGCTCGGGGCAGGGAGAGCAGTGCAGTCCTCTGTATAAACGTTTAAGCAATGAGGAAAAGACAGCAGTATAAAAACAGAAATTTTTATGGATTAGCAAATGCTCTTCCAAACAAATGGGTCAGATACGTGAATAACGGAATAATTCCACAGCTCTTGCACCGCTTATTTTTAAGCTGCATTTTTCTTATTCTACCAGCTTTGTATTTGTTAGTAATATGTAGAAAATCCAACCACTATCTCTAAGGTATTTCCATATTGCTGGCACTCAGCTCACAAACCAGTATGGTTTCACTACAAAATATAAAAATGTGCTGTATCCAAAATAAAAAAAAAAAGGAAAATAAGAAAGGACCTGTTGCTACACTGACCAAGTCAAAAGGAAAAAAAAAAAAAGACCATTCAGAGCTACAATTTAACATCTGTCAGTTAAAAAAAAACCTCAAGAAGTATCATCCTTAACAGGATATACACTTTTCAGAATGACTTATTTGTACGTGTATTGAATTGGCAATAGAGCCTTCCACCAGGTGTAACTCAAGTTTCAGAAGCTCCCTCAGAAGTTGTTAAAATATCACATTAAAGAGACAAGGAACAGCAAGAAAACATCTAAGAAAAGCAGGCTGTGATACAACAAGCATTTGTTAAGAAAAAGCTCAGAAGTGCATTAGTTCTGGTGAGAGATATATGAGCAACAGCTCTTACGAGATGTAGACCCCATTCTGTAACTATGGGCTGTCCATATACTGTCATAGTCAGAGTCTTCTGAGAGGTCTGAAGGCTCCAAACGAGAAAGACTACTGCGACGACCCAAGGAGTCTAGACTTGATTGGTCATCATCAGCCAAGACGTGATTATGCATCAGGTCAGTGCCTTGCCATGCTAAGGATGTATAGGTGAAATGAAATGGTGGATGTGGATAGGCAGAGGTGGGATGAGGAGGAGAACGTAAGGAATAGCCACAACCAAACACATGAAATAAAAGCAAAAAGGTGATGGGAAGAGAAGGAAAAGAGAAAATATTGTTAAAAAGGCACCAAAGATTTTTTCTTTTTTTTTTTAAATTTGTTTGGGGTTTAGGTATAAATTACACTCAGCATGTAGTAACGTTTGAACTGTTAACAATACAATTTTTGAAGTGGTGTTTAAGATTGTAAGCAGCCTCAGTTGAGAATTTTGAATAACCAAAATCTTATTTGAAAGTAGATTTTTTTGGAAGAGGAAGTTACGTTCTTTTGAAGTATGGAGTCAGCTGTCGTCTGGGGGGGATTCGACTGGGGACAGAGCAATAAACACAGCAAGCCAGCATGATCCAGCGCTGATGTGAAAAGCAACAGCTCCTTCCCCACCACGCATCTGTACCTCCATCCTTTCCCTCCCTTGCAATGACACAGACATTTGTACAGCTGCGTGGTGAACCAGGTCAGGGAACAGTTTCAGGTTAAAACTAACCCTACAGAAGATTATTTTTCAGGCAGGTAATTTCCCCACCAGCTCACAGCACAGCCACAGAAGTGCTTGTGTCACCACTGTAAAGAGGAAAATGCAGGGGGAAAAGCAAAGGTTCTCATGCAGAGCAGGGCTGCTGACTTTCTATATCAGCAGCAACATCTTGCACCCACTCAAGGGGACTGTCAAACTACAGCTTTTCTTTGCCTGGACCCCTTGTTATTTGTTTAACCATGTAGTAAAGTTAACTCACAGAAAAACACGGCCAAGAGGCTAACTGCAACACAGCCTGGTCTGACCCAGCCTCTCACACACCTCTTCCTACACGCCTCTATCTGAATCTGTCTTCACAATTTTAAATACTTTAAGATGTCTAGGGTAGTGGCCAAACATAGCTAAGGACACTTCTCTCTAATTTTTTTTTTTTAAGGCCTAGCAATATCAGAGGATTGAAACCACGTAAGTGGCCATTCTATGAGCCACCATACACATGATATTGCAAAAGATTTTAAGCCTTCATTTGGAGCAGAAATGCAAAATAAACTCAGCATATAAGAAGCAGGAGAAAGTGCTTCTGCCAGTTTCCACTGGTGCCTCAGCTCTGCTGAATTGACACTGCCAAAAAGCGGCAACCCCTGGCTTTGGATTAAGTTGCAGGCAGGAGAATTGCCAGATGAGTGCTGTGAGGGACAGGCAGAATATTAACATAGAGGTAAGAAAGGAATATGTAAAAAAAGGGCATACTTCACGGATGACAGGCAACTCTCTCATTCTGTTCTTCTACACTGACTACTGCTCCCACAGAAGCAATTCCAACATGATTGGGTTTTTCCCCCCATTTCCAATTCCAGACCTAAGTCTTAGATGACAACACTATTCTTTCCAAACAAAGCAGCTGTGTGCTTAATCAATAAAAAAATTGTTTCTTGCTGCAATTAAGAGCAAATAAAAGCTGCTGGTTTCTGATGTATGCAATGACACCCACAGCACTATGTATATTTCTTAAATATACATAGAAAGGAAAAAAATAGGCAAAAAAGCAAAAAAAAAAATATCCATTTTATATCTGCACACACACTACTGTGCAAGTCCAAATGTTTCCCCAACCATTTCTTGTCACATTATCCTTGGAAATAATCAAAAGATCACAGTCGAGACATTCAAACGGCAACCATCTCATTTAATTTTGTTTGGAACAACAGTATATCTTTTTGAACACATTCATTTCCTTCTATCCAATTGAACACACTACTGTAATAACTGTAGAGCTATAAAATAGATCAGTATTAATAAAAGTTTAAGTAATAGTCTGTAATTTTATCACCTTTGAGACCTACAGCTCATCAAGACAGAAAAATTAAAATGAAGGGGTTTTTTTCTGTTACTTCAAAAGTTTCTACAGTCTAATACAAGGGCATAATCCCATTTAAAAGTACCTATGAATACAAAGTAATTGCATTTTTTTCAAGGTGATAATAGTAAGTGAACACTTACTAGGAAAATCCATGCACTATGTTTGCAACTGCATTTTGAGACTTCTCGACTGTCAGCATAAAGTGCTTGTGCTTGGAAGCAAAACAGGCACAGAGCGCTGTGGGTAGCAGCAACAGTGATTAATACTGCAAATTTAAACAGCTTTAGTGGACGAGGAGTAAGTTATAATGTCCACTCTTCTAGTCCCTGATAACAGCAAAACCAGCCAAGTACTTCAGGATCGTTATACTGTGTTCCAAGGATCCCTGAAATTAAGTTGGTATTCAACAGCGCAGAAACTGTGCAAATCAGAACAAACGCAACAGCATTTTCTCCTTCCTTGTGTAAATGGAAGACATGCTGGTGGACTCCCCTGCTTTGCGCAATGTTTTACTTACAATACAGAGGAACTCCACATGGCAACCTCGATTTGGATTAAATGAAGTAGGACCCAGAGGCACGTTACAGGTTTTCAATAAGCTAGGTATAGATCTGAGAAACTAAAAATGGCTTTAAGCAACACACAGATCTGAGAACAATTTCTCCAGAAATGATGACACGGGATTAAAATTTGGAATTCATACTAAAAGCAACTAGTGGCAATAAAAGAAAAGTAATTTCTATAGGTCTAGGTTACTTTTCCATAGCAGAAGTCTTTGTTGAACAGAACAAGACAAAAACAGACTCCTCCAAAATTGTGACTACTACTTTTTTCCTCATCACTACTTACCAGCTTCTTCAAAAGCACACTGATCAACTGTCATACTCAGTTCAGACACCTCTCATTCATTAGTGAAGGTTTTGTTCAATTTTAAACCATAACAAGTAGTCACTTTTTTGTAAAAAAAAATATTAAAAAAGATACTGAAAGAATTACAGTCTCTAACCATGGTCCTTGGCATCCAATCATCCAATATTGAAACACTCAGCCCTGATATTACACCAGAAACAGGTTATTATTTCTTCCAGGTCCAGCTTGCTACTTGCAAAGGCCTGAGAACATACACCTCTTTTTTGCTAACTATCTAATTGTGGTTTAGTTAGCCATTTCAGTACTTTCTAACTTACTTGAATTTAGTGTTTGACGTGTTTTGGCACTTGTGCAATATGCTTCAATGACTTTAAGAATTTGAGCATCTTCTTCTAAAGCAGCCGTACCTAGGATCAATGGGATAAACAGAATTTTAAACATGGTTATGTTTATTAATATAGAAAAGCTTTTGTAAATCATTACGTTTCAGTTGAGACTAAAGTTCAGCCTCATCAATCCCTTTAAAATTCTCTTAATCATCCCATTTAAAAAAAATAAAAAATTCCAACTTCAATGAGCAAAATTAACAGTTTAAAAAGAAAAAAATACTATTTTGAAACGCTTGGAAAAAAAACCCAAGTCAGAGTAATTACCCTCACAATCAAGAAATTTTCTGAGCATCTGAAGTTGCACAGAACATGTTTTGAAGTGTGGTCACTCTGGTTCTCAACCCATCAGTCATTGAAAAACACCTGTAAACTCCAGTTACTACATAAATATTTCATTATTTAATCAAAGAAATCAAGGAACAGAATACTAACTCACAGAAATCTTGAAAACTTTTGCATTTTGTATATATAGCAGATCTACCAAGGGTTAACAACACACCATGGAAAATTATACTCAGAATTAACAACATAATAAATACATCAGTACAATTTCAGTCCACTTTCTAGTAGGAAAGATTTCACAGATATGTTATAGTGACAAGTGGAGTAATTAAACTTCTCAGACTTTAAAGGAGAAACAGCACTACTGAAAAAAAAATCTAACTATTCAAGCTTAACATGGCAAAATTTTCCTGAAGGTAGAGCTCCACCGCAAATCTTCTCCTTGAGGAATTCAGTAAAAATGCTGTCAAATTGTTCACTTGCAGTAGAGCAAAATTCCGATGAAACTGAAATCTAGAGTTTGATCTGCCATCAGTTTAGATGGACCCAGGAGTCTATGTGTGGAGAAAGACACTGTTCTATTTGTTGTTTTAAAAGCATTTTTCCTGTTTTCCTCCTTGAGGAAAAAAACTAGGCTTGAAGATTTTCTGCTGCGTGAAACTGAACTGCTTTCAACATCAAAATGTAGTAGTATTCTCTGTCAGCCAATGCATCCTGTTAGTTTTTGTGCTTTATTATCACCAAAACAAAGCCAACTGTCCAAAAATTTGTCAGGATCAGCTGACAAGCTAAGTGCTGAAGAAATTATCTTGACCCAATATAGTTTCCCCACAGTTTAAGATATGCAGGTACTCCAAGGTACAGGTTATTTCCCTTTCAAGGTAGGAGAAGTAATTGGATTTCGTTGTGGTTAGAACGCAGCACCACATTATTACAGTATCAGGACAAATATTTCACTTCTGAAATCAGTATTGTGAGGGCACTCAGCTGAAATACCTTACTTATTTTGGTTTGTATGTTATAATACTAATTTGACATAGCAGTTCTCAAAACATAGCCCATAAATCCCTGGGATTCCAGAGAACATAAGTAATAAAATCCAAACCTATCTATCAGTGAGCTTCAAGTTTGACAGAATTTCCTCAGTGGGACACTTTTACGGGTCCACAAGGAGGAAAAAGCTGAAGAAGCACTCAAGTATGACAGAAAGAAACTTCTAATTACTGACGTGGGGGGGGGGGGTTAAGGAATACCAAGAATCAGTAGAGTATTTCTGTAAGGAACACTCTGGCTTAAAGCCACCAAAAATCCCATTTATTGGAAGTTGTCTCCTACACACAAAACACTGAAAGGTGTTAATTTAATCAGCAGTAAAACAACGTATTTGCAAGCTATAGACCCCCCTGCTTCCCCTAAAAAAGAACAACTCTCATCTCCTCTCACTAAACGTTCTTTAATAATTCCTAAATCTGCAAGTTGACAGCTTTATTGCTGTCATTACCACTGCTGAATCTCCATCCTTCAACATCTGAAATGATACTGTATTGCAGTACTTTCATTTTTCCTAAACAGACACCTTCCTGTAAGGGTAAAACATCCTGAACTAAAACATCTGCTTGCGCACCCATGAACACAGGATCATTCTATTCACTACCTTAACCTTTGCCATATGAAATTCACAGCATGCTCAGAAGGACCTCCACCTTAGACAAACCAACAGCACCCTGAGGAAAAGCTTTTTCTCTCCCACCCTACCTGAACCAGTGTAAAACAACGTTCACGATAACACATTTTATGCCTTGAACGCTCAAGGCACAGTCTCTATCTTAAAAAGCCCATAAGCGAAGGACAGACACAGAGAAGCAAAAGTTGCACTAAAAGAACCTGGCCTTCAGCTGAAATACCCTTTTATTGATACAAGTAATTGGATTATTCACATAAGTTTCTAAGGAAGAGTTACAGAGACATGGACAACTAATTGAATATTGTGCTTGCTTGATAACATTGATGTTCCCTCCACCCCAAACTATCCCAACATCCAGATTTTGACCCTTCTGTTTTTCTATACGTTCATCAATCTCTCTCAGTTCAGTGCTGTTATTCAAACTTCAGGCTGTTGGATCTTAGGAAGAGTGACTGTGGAAGCAACTAGCCTTCAAACCAGCAGCAACACCCAACTTTCCAACACCCAGCTCAGCAGAAGCTCCTACCGTGAACAACTGAAGAACACAGCTACTAAGTATTTTGCAAGAGTGAGATAGTACCTTCAAATTGTTGTTTACAGTATTAAAAGACAGGTTTACCTTACTGAACTTTACATGGCTCTATAGTCAACGTCACTTCCCTCTGTAGCAAACAGATATAAATAGGCACTTCACAAGCATGCATCAGCTGTAGTTAACAGTAAGGCTCTAAAAGCAACTAATCCCATCGTGACATAAGCACCTAAAATGAACAAAACGAACCACCCTCTGGAGATACCTATTCCCTCTCCCCTGACAGGAGAGGAAACCAGATGACTTGCTTACACTGTACATCTAACTTTCACAGAGTTTAAACTGTTGTTAATTTCAGACATCCTATTATGCAGACATTTTTTCAAGCCTCTTACTTTTTCTCAGTGCAAACTCTTCATCTGATGGCTTCCGTTCTGGCTTGCGTTTGGGAAGCAGCTTTTTCATGGTTTTAGGGCTTTTACTGAGATCCTGTGTGGGGAAAATAAGAATAGAAAGGAGTAGAGCTTCTCCACAATATTTCAAAGTTTAACTTTTAAGATGCATACAGGAGTTACTAACTAAAAAAAATATAAAATCTTTTAATAGCACCAAAATTCAGTTTACTAATATTTTTTGGCATATCCGATTTGCCTGAACTGGCCGATTTACTCTCTACCCTTCCTCCAACTGCACACAAAGTCAGATATTTTATCTGTTCTATTAAAAGAAATATACAGAAAAGCTGCTGCAAAAACATGCAGGCTGTTTGGGAGCTAGAGCGAAGGGGCAGGCATACATTAACACACATTTTTTTCCTTAACTTTTGAAGGGACAACCCATTTCACTCGTCTACTTAGAAGCAGTTAAAAAAGGACCTAACAAGGAGCTTGGCAGGTAGTATACTCTTTAAAGCCAGAATTTGTAAGTGTGTAGGTCTGTTCTTACAAAGCTCTACAGCAAAAAAATACAGCAACAAAGACAGCATTTCTGTTCAAAACATGGTCATGCTAGTTTACAGGAACAATGCTAGGTTACAGGAACAAAAGGAATATACTGGTCTACCCCTTACCTTAAGGATACAAGACATCCTCTATAAAAATGCAGGACAAGAAAGTAAAAAGGTGAATGAGCAGGACAGACAAAAGCAGATGAAGATAGATTTTGAACATCATTGTATGCTAAACACTGTAAGGATGACTGAAGTTTTTACCACATTGGAGAATTTAGTTCATGAAAACATGAAAGGAATTTAACTTAAACTACAAAATGAGCATATAGTACAGCCGAACAGGAGAACCTCTTGTAACAACTAAGCCTAAATATTAACCTTCCAATTGCAGATCACCTATTACTTTTTCCCTGTTGTTTAGGGGATTTACAAAAGAAAAGAAAAAAAAAAGTCACATGCACACAGCCACCACAAAAACAAAAAACCAAAACACAACCACAAACAAAACCAAAACCAACCAAAAAACCCCAAAACATACAGCCAGGCCACACTGGGGCACAGAGTTTAGGCCACAGTTTCTGCAATTTACATGTCTGCAAAATAAAATTTTTCTGTCAACATCTCATGCTTGCAGAATCAAATGTTCTTGGGCATAAATGCAGATTCTTTCTGGGCCCTGTTGCTTCACACTGTATCAGTATCATGCGAACACATGACAAAGATACTGAAAGAGGAGATACCACCAAGCCACAGAGCATCCAATATTCTGCTGCTTACATACATGCAGACTTCCAACACAAATCTAACATTTTCTTACTATTTACAAAACCACACAAAATGTAGTGTCAGGAACAAATTAACCTACTGCCACCATCTTTTTGTGGTTAAAACCCCACATTTTATTTCTCTTGGGACAGATTCCTGATTCATACCATATGCTAATCAAAAACTACAACAGCATCTTGAAATCTAAGCTTTCTTTTTTTGCTAATAGTAACATTAGCCATCAGATTCTTTTGAGTACAAAAACATTACGCATATTTTGACGGTTACCATTCTTTTCTTTTGAAATGTACTATTGTTACCTAGTAACGGTGGTAAATACTGAGGAACCAAGAGTCAGTTATACCTTGCGGTGTGCTCAGCAAACAAGTTACTTCGCAATAAGCCTGCATGATCAACTTAAAGGAATTGCTACTTTTAAAAATAAAGAAATAAAAATTTTATTTATTAACTGGATAAAGAGTGGAAATAAGTGGAAGCCTCTCTTAACAAGCCTTAGTATTTTCTCAGCTGCAAGACTAAATCCCTGCTTGAAATAAGCAGTATTCACTAGTCCATCACCTTTGATTCAGCATTGGCCGTTAAACTATCGTTATATAATAACACGCACAAAACTGTAAAATGGTGGTGTGTAAAAGAGAAAGTTAAGCTTCCCATGGTAGGCCTGCTAGATAGTCATACTCCTCGGCTGCTGCATCTCACCTCTTTATAACAAAGAGCTGCTGAAGGCCGTAATGGAGGTGCAGGTCGTAAGCAGCTCAGACTCCAAGGCTTGGGGGTTTTCGGAGGTTCCAGAGGTCCCCAGTTTATCGTGGTATGTGGAGTCCCATGATGTGACGGATGAGGGAGTGTGTGGTATGCAGGAGTCAGTGGTATTGGCTTGCTGTCTGAATGCTTGCTGGAGGGTGTTACTGGATGGGAAGGAAGCTGTCAAAGACACAAAGGTGATGGTAAGGGAAATAAAACATATTTATTGTAAAAAAAGATGTAATATCATCAAGGATTGGTGAAATAATCTCATTTGCTCTCTAGTGCTTCTCTTTATTACAGCTGACCTTTGAAGATTTTGACACTAAATTATTATTTGGGAAAATGCAGCTTAAAGAAATGTTTATTGTCTACCAGAGACAGGGCACGCAATAAAGAAAGACCAGCTACAAGCAGCCCTGCTCCAACTTCTCTCACCACTGAGGGTAGAGCTAAATTTAGATCCATTCATACCCAACAACTCAAATGCAGCACCCGAAAGAAGGTACTTAAGGAAATTGTTTCTCCACAGCCTGTCAAGTACATCACCAACTAAAACCTACTGTTCTAATGATACTTAAAAGATGGTGAGGTATTACTTGGTCAAAACACAAAAAGTAAAGATAATGAAATTTCTTTTACCCCATTAAACTATTACATCAAGATCGATTCCTTGTTCACACAATTAAAAACAGAAAAAGAATGAACTTTTGACCCATTAAACCACAGTTACAACATTCAGCTCTTGTTACTAGTGGCTAAAAAATGCTTTACATGGTGGTGTATTTGCCAGATAACCTAATTCTGCAGACACTGCTCATTCACTTCAATCCAGAAGCTACTTCTTACTGTGTGAGATGGCACAGAGTGAGGTTTAATGGTGGGATTCCCAACAGTTGTGACTTTGGTTTGCTTCTGCAGGTGATCCACCCATTCATGCAAATCTTGTTGGTTGTTACAAGACACTAGTATCCTTTCAATCATATTTCCTAGGTGACAGAAAACAGAAGATGTAGGAAACAACAGAAAAAAAACTTCATCAATCTGACATGATTATAAAGATACTAGTTTCCTAAAACATTATATCCCCGAAGTACTAAGCAAAAATTTTAACCTTTATTTTCAGTAGAACAGCATCTCACTTTTCCAGGCTGCGAGACATTTCCTCCACGTATTTGTTCCTGTGGCAAGCACAGGAGTTCTACCTTTTTTCCCCCCACTTGTAATTACTAAAGACAACCTTTAACAATAAGAAATAGATGTACAAGACAGGCTCATCTAGTAGCCTTACGCTTCTCCATCTTTCCCAGGAAAGCCAGCATATAGTCCAAAATGACACTCTGGAGTCTGTAAGCTACAATATACGAAAAGTTATAAAATACAGTTCACTGATCTTCTCTCAGGAAAAGGCTAAAAGTTGGTCTGAACCTAATATTAAAGCTGAGGCAAAAGTCACTTGGGAAACCAGCAGGAAGATTAACCAAAGATTACTTTAATTCCTGCAGTTAACTCTATTTTAACCCGTCACATTCCTCATCTGAGGTCAGCTTCGTTAACTATTATCTCAGAAGAACATGCACCATCAACAGCTTTTTCCCTCTGCCTTATAGCACTGATGTGTGATACTGCCTACCACTTGTAAGAGTCAACATTACTTTATTTAATGCAACCTGATTGGCAGCAGAATTGACCCAGGAAACAAATGGAGGTATAAAGTTCCACCGTGTGGACCCTGCTCCTACTGTCCTTTAAATCCCCCAAGAAAATAAGGTACATGCTAAAATAAATGACTTAACAGACAGAAATTACCCAAAGTAAGCACCATGGCAACCATCATTAGCAGAGATGCTAAAGGGTTCTCAAGAAAGAGGCGGACCATTTCTAGAAGAAACCTTCTGCTTAAAGCTCTTCCAGGTCTCTGGACTTTCTTTTCTTCCAGAGAGTAGAATACTTTGAACTGCTTCATTATAAAGGACCTTCTCAAAGGCTACTGCCTCCATTCATTAAAACACAGAAATTTGGGAATGAATCCCATGCAAAGACAGTTTGTTAACTGCTTAAAACAAGCAGTAAAAAGCAGCTTTCAAGTGAGGCTCTAAGTAACTGCCTTAAAAAATCTGTATAATTATAAACAGGATGGTTGAGGCTGGAAGGGACCTCCGTAGGTCATCTGTCCCCCACCTGCTCAAGCACAGACACCTCCAGGTGGTTGCCCAGGACTGCGGCCAGACAGCATTTGAGTATCTCCAAGGATGGAGATGTCTTCAGGCAACCTATGCCAGTGCTTGGTCACCCTAACCATGAAAAAGTTTTCCCCACTGTTCAGATAGAACATTTTGTATTTGAAATAGCATATTCTGGAGTCAGTAGTAAATAAAAATATTTATGGCCAATACCTGATATTTCAAATGCATTTTTATGGTTTTCACTGTCTTCTAGCTTTGTGATAGTCATTCCTGTCGTTGGCAGTTTCCCCTAAAAAAAAGGCAGTAACACTGAAGTTAAATCCAAAACCAGACAAAAACATTATCAAGTAAAGAATATATAAACTTCAAGCTCTGAACAAAGACATACGCAGTGATTTGGCAAACACACACACACTGATGGGTTTGAAAACATTTAGAAATCCACACAAACTCCTCATAATGGAAGTTTTTAATATGCTCAACTTCTGCAAATGACACTTGTGACTTCAACGAGTGTATTTGATAACTATGCAGGCTATGAAATCCATACAAACATAATAGTGGTCATCATAGCCTCGGTTTCTCAGAACTGAGACCTTCAGGGTCATCCGTATTACATGACTAGAAGCAATGGTGATTCATCTTTAAGCACATTTGTTTGCAAACTGGTTGATTAGCTCTCAAAACAAGGTTTGTGACACAAGTAGATTTAGAAAGGAAGATTTCACTAAACAAATACATCAGTTATTTACTGAAGATTTATGTCTCTAATAACCCCACTACTAAATTCACTCACAGGAATATTTGGGGAAAGAAAACAAAAGCAGTAAAAACACCTTTAAATTTGTAAAGTTTCAGAAGAGCATATTAATTTTGCAGAAGATAACCTCTCATTTTAAACCCAGTCAAGCTGGAAACAAAGTCAGTTTAGGGTAACTTTTTGACCCTTTAGAAACACAGAAGAATAAATAAGACTGAATATTGTCAGGGTGAAAGGCTTTACCAAAAATATAACTTTTATTAAAGTTCTTTAAGATAGATCTTGTATTCTCCTGTACAGAAACACTATTCAGCACATGCTGGCAAAAGTGCAAATACTACGTACTGTGGAATTTTGGCTCTGATGGAGGGGAAGAAGACAAAAACAATTTTTTTCTTTTCTCTTTTTCTTTCCTAATGACTGCAGAATGGACAAAGGTTTCTTGGAAGCTTGGAAACTAAATATCACTTGGTATGCTGTACGCACAGGGCAAGGTCAAGCCCAAGATGCCAAAGAGTTTTCTTGCAACAGCTTCCCCACTGAAGGAAAAACATGGTGGCATCATGCACTACAATGCAGCCTAAAACTCTCACTTCTGTTTTTCCATGTTCACTGGTTCGTGAATCACACAGCACACAACCACACTGAGAGAGGTGCAAGAATTGCTGATGTAAGTGAAAAGAGAATATGGGGATGCGCTAAGCAAGAGACTGGTGACAGAAAACAAAGATCACCTGAGCCACACGGAGAGAAAAAGTACAAAGTCAGCAAAACATGGAGAAAACGGAACCGAATAATGAATCATTTATATTCCTTTTCAACAAAATTGCACAGCCATCTTGAAAAGTATGGTTTGTGCCCCTTGTGACTTCAGTTTACCACTGCTAAAAGTTCTCACAATTAGCTCATGCGGCAGGTATGAGCACTATTAACCAGAACATCTGAAGCCTGCTCATAAGTGGAATATTCAGAAATACAGGGAGGGCGTAGTGTAGGATGCAGACTCCAGTGGCATCATTTCCCTGGGAATGGCTGAGGGAGCTGCATAATCTTCTGCCTGCATCCATCACAGTTCTGAGACAAGAACCTCATAAGAAAAGTCCAGGCAGCCCACATTACACAATGCAGACAGATGCAAACACTGATGAAATAATTTTGCCTTGATGTGAGTACGTAGTCATTAAAATTTGAGAAGTTCTCAGTTTTTGGAAAATCATGTTATGAGGAAATTAAGAGTTTTGCATTCAACAAAGGGTTGGGCAGCAAACACTATGATTGTGGCCGAGCAGAAAGTTGCTTATTTACTGAACAAGGCTGTGCAACTGGCAGACAAGGTGGGAGAGAGGAGGAAGAAGTGTCACGTACAAAGGGAGAGTAAAATCAAGCCTGACAGATTCATTGTTTATTTCATATTGTTTGTTAACACACTAAATTTCCAGTCAGCTACCTTTGTAATCAGTACCCAAGAATTTTTCTTCATCAGAAATTCTGAATATGCCACTTGAGATGCAGAGCTCACCTGCCCTTTCTAATATCTGTCTTCCATCCATGTCAGGATGAAGCACTGGTCGAAAATTCTGATAAGCAGCACAAAGCTAAGAAAAACTGGATTGTACATTTGAACCATCTAATGCAGCTACTACCATGGCAGGTAAAATACAAACTCAAACATTAATTTTGTAATTTAATTGCTCTGAAAAAAGTTACACGGTGTAACTGGATGTAGCCAAACCCATAGGAACCCCAAATGACTACGCTCCAGCATTCCCTCACAGCAGACAAATCACTGCGCAGAAGGAACAAACTGCTCAAGAGCCTGATTTACAGAAGCACTTACAGCAGGTGAAATCTCAGGCTTCTTCTACAACTTCTGGTGTTTTAATGTGATGTCTGTAAATCACATAACAATACTTGAAGAACATTTATACCGAATTCAGGAACTCATGGACTATGTGTTTTCTTTAACTTCACCTCTCGGGAGCCTTTGAAACTACACACCCCCAATGCAGGTGGGTTCTGCGAAATGTGTCCTAGAATAGCCAACCCAACCAGCATTGATCCTCCTGCACTATACAGAACTGCTCTATTTCTGTAGTGGGGAAAGAGGCAAGTAGTATTCAGCTGGGAAACTTGCTAAAGGAGCTCAAAGACAACATCTACCAGCAGCAGTGAAATGAAATATCTGGTGCTGAGGATCTGAGGGACACATTGTATGCATTTCAGTTGGTGTTACACTGGGCTAGCTCGAGGCTGGGGCCATGGACTGAATGCCAGTCTGCGTTCTTGATCTGCTCCAGCAGTTGTAGCAGAATAAGTGCGCTTTTGGAGCACGCCTTCCAGTTCTGCTTCATCCAAAGGGAATCCAGTCTGTGAGCCCTGCATCTGCTTCCGCACTGTGACTCAAAGATCACAAAACAGGGAAGACTTAATTTCAAATGTGCTCTGCTGGTTCAAAGATAAAACACTAACGTAGACACACCTAAAGAAAGAGAGGCAAGCTTAGCAGCGCTGTCTAGTTTCGGTAAGACTCAAGCAGCGGTCAGAAGAGCACTAACAAACCTGTCCAACACCACCATTTTCCTATGAACATCTAAAAAGCTCCTGGTACTTCCTCTCATTAGCTACTACTAACAAGTTAAAAAAACAAACCACCACCTCGCTGATAGGAACAGCAAAAAAAAAAATCATACCCCAGATTCTAGCCCAGAATTTTATAACACAGATGACCAGTTCTAACTGCAGAAATTACTTTTTATCTTTATAAATGCAGAAGTTTAACAATCCTTCCAAGTTTTCTATGAAATACTATTTAGAAAAAACCCACCCCTCAACACATTTATACACATCCATATATGTATTAATTTACCTGATAGATAAACCCACTCATTCTCGGGCTGGCAGACAACATCAACAAAATGTTAGGGAAGAGAAGAAGATACCTTTCATTCTTTTCCTTATCAAAAAAGAAAATGAAAAAGTAAATACAACATCACAAGTCCCCTCCCCTCTTTTTCTATTTTATATTATTAAAAACTACCATCAATGTTACAACTCCATAATTACTCCACAAATATTTGCTCCTGGCAAAATTAACTCTCCATAGAACTAAAAAAAAAAAAAAGCCAGAATTATTTCATTTTCTGTTTGAAAAGTGCTAGTAAGACATGCCAATACTTCTTCCTTGACAGTACAGCCTAATATTTTAAAACAGAAATTTTACAGCCTGGGTGAAATACTGACCTTGTTTAATATAACAACAACTGTTTGCCAGTTTCAGCAAAACCAAAATTACGCATTGCATATATTTCTTAATATAATTTAAACAGATGCTGTTACTGCAATGTCAAGACTGTGGTGAGACCAGATTTTTGAATGATGTTGGATTACGAGCCAAAGTAGAAAGAGAACATAAAAGAAAAGTAATAATGCTTATATTCACAACAAAAACACTCATTACATTGTTCTGATTTTAATTTGCCGATTTCACTTATGAAGTTGTCCTTTGTGTTTTTGTTCTCCGGGTATTTTTATGGAAGGAGGAGAAGTTTTACTCTTAATCTACCACTATAGTCAGACAACGAAAGAGAGAAGCGTTAAGGTATAACGTTTCTGTTTCTCAGTAAACATTTACAAATGCCTATATCATTTTAAAAAAGATAAAACCCAAACCAATTGCTTTTGCACAAATGAAGGTCTTCTATAGCTAGTCAAAAAGCTCTAATGCTATACAGAAAAAAGCCCTAATGCTAAAGAGAAACTTCTAAAAGTCCATTTGACATTTTAGCCCATGATGAGCAGTGGGGGAGGGGTGGTGTTTTGTTTTTAAGACTACAAGAAAAGATCTTACTGCAGAAGATGCGCTGTCATCTCTACTGAATCTTATTTATTTATTTTAACACTGAACAAAGTATCTGACAGAAAAATACCAGGTGACGAATTTTTTAAATATTCAGTTGCATAAATGCTTTCTTCTTTCTTCATATTCATGGACATCTTTGTTCTAAGAGAGGAAACTGACTGAATGAGGTTGCAATTCAAAAGCCTCCACCAGGTTCAAAGCTTCATTGATTTTACAAGGGAACAACTGACAGTAAAAACATGTCAGTAATCTGTTTAACATTTCGTTTCTGTTAACACTTGCTTTTAAGATTAACATTATTTCTGGTAGCACAACCTTTTCTTCGTGTGTTTTGTTTGCCTGGTTTGTTTAAAAAAAAAAAAATCATCCCAGACTTTGCAGTGTCACCTTCAACTTTCTAACATCTCTTCTTATTCTATTTCTCAAAAACCACTTGGTTTCTCAAGCTTGTGTTTCAAAATTTACTACTTGAGCAAAGTCCCCAAAATAAGCCGAAAAAAGTGTGCCTCAGACACCTTTCAATATAAAACTAGAAAGTTTTTGTTATTTGAAACACGCCATAACTACTGCTAGGAAAAACGATCCTGTAATATAACTACACATGGAAAATCCTGTTTAATTAAGCACTTTGAAAACAGTCCTGCAAAATCATCTTATAATGTTTGTAACTGCTATAATCGGTTACGTTTCAGTAAATTTTACTGATGAGACCATCCATCTTCAAGGGAATTTATTTCACATTTTGTAATAAAAGCCTTAAATCAGTAGAGAAAGATTTTAGATTTTAGTTTAGATTAGTATCTCTGAAGCATTCTGTTTATTTCTACTGCATAATGATTCTGATTAATTTTATTCAAAACAGAAAGACAGACAGACAGTAAAGATGAGAAGGACATTACCTCACTTCCAGCACACTGAATCATGACCTGGGACATGTAAATCACATGGCCAAGTGTTTTAATATCCTCTCCCTCCCAACAACGGATAGCTTCAGTCAGTATTTGTAGTTCAAGTTCTTTCCGTTTCCGTACTTCTTGACATTGTGCCTAATAAAGACAGGGAAAAATACCATCTCTATCAACTCTATCAAATTTGGAGCAGGTTAAGGGTAGAAATACCACTGCAGCTGTATTTACTGTTGTGCTTGGAGTACACAGAAGACAGCACCTAACTTGAAGCATTTTCATTTAGATGACTATTACCAATATTTCTTCTAAAGCTAGTTTTGCTAACTTCAGTATTACTTTTCCTTTCAATACACTGACTACGATTACTGTTCCAAATTCATAGTCATAGTACTGTTTCTCAAGTTTCTCCTTCCTTTACATTTTAAATTTTTGTACTTCCAACCAAAAATGGCTACGCTTAGCAGAAAAGGGTAACACAGCTGTCACAAATATGCATGACTATACAACAAAGCATCTTTTAGTAAAAAAAGCCATGCTAACTCTGTGAACTATGAGTGTATAACCTTGTGCTCATATTTCTATTAAGTGTCTCCAACCTGCTCTACGAGCCGTACTCCCATTCATCTCAATTTAATTTTCCTCAACAAGAATTGTTTCATTAATAAAGCACCCAACGGAATGGGATCCCCAAACCTCTTCTGAACAAAGATTAACACTAAATTTCTGTTTTAAAAAATAAAAAATAGAAAATGCCAGGTTACCACCAGCACACACTCCAAACAGGAAACACAAAACATTAAGTTTATTGTAACCAAGATTGCGTTAAATATATACCTGTTGCAGTTGACTTTTTTAATTATATTATTAAGAGAACAGCGGACAGCTCATCTGTTCAAATTAGGCTTCCTCCTCCAATTACTACTGAAAGTTTCATATCTTCTGAGTTTCACTGGCACTTTCCCCTTCACAGGCTCTCCCCCAACTCTAACATCATTCCCCTCCAAGGAAGGCACTTTGAAAAAAAACCTCAGATAACATACTCAAGTGTCGTAAAGAAGCCCTTCTTCAGGACACTAGTTACGCCAGCACTAGTAAAAAGGGAGACGACGCACGAGAGAGAGGGCAGACCAAGAGGTGCAGAATGCTTGCATGGTTCTTTCATCAATAGTCTATTTGCTATAACTCCCCAGCAAATTACCAGCCTTAGGCTCTGCCCACAAACAGCACCAATTTCCAGGCTTTCAAAAATTTTTTATACAAACATTTACAAAAAAGTACACATCTTTAAAGCAAAAGAGGGGGATGAAATTAGAAAACACTCTACTAAAATAAGTCATCTTTTTTTTTTTTAATCACTCTTACAGAAAGATTTTTGAAGGCAGTCATGGATTTTTGAATATCTGGGCGATCCGGATGATAATCCTAAAAACAATGGAGAAAACATAAAACAACAACTTTAGTACTAGTAAAATTAACACAAAAATTTTAGAGGCTTAACTAAAAACAAATAAACAATTCTGTAAAATAGAAATTGTAGACCTATCTGCTCTCTTTTCACAGCCGCCTTATTCTTACATCGAACACTGGTGGCTTGTAGTAAAAATGAAGAGTCATTTATAACATTCCTACTTATGCTTAAAATAGAACCAAGGAAGTTTTACAAGAACAAGGGGACAAGAGATTCTGAAATAATAATAGGAAAAGTGTTTATTTTAAACAGTTTTATTTGGCACGTTAGCTGTGTCAAAAACTAGATTCCTACAGACTGTTTGTATAAACATACTTACAGTATGTTTGATTGTCACTAACTGAAAAAAACAAATTGTGTGACAAGACAAAGACCCATACGCTTTCTGTTTCTCTCCCTCCATCGCACTCAAAAAAATCTAACCTATCAAATGCAAAGGCCGAAACTGTAGTTCCTCAAACACCTTCCCACCTTCCACATTGGAAAGATCATTTTTGGACAGCAGAAGTCAAAGGGACTATTTTGGTGATGTGCTCAACATGCTGAGTTCCTAAGACGAGAAGCAGCGCTCCTTCTACAAGATAAAGTAGTCTCAAGTAGTATGCAGGAGACACATTCAATGTCAAGTCAACCAACGATCCTGCAAGACTGCACTAGGAGTGAAGACTAGCTTCTCTGGCTAGATTTACTTTAAAACTTTAGCTTTTACAGGAAGTTTTACTGCACTAAGTTTTAAACCCTTGCAGCCCATATTTTAGAAGGCTGATGGAAGAGCAAACAAGTGTAATTTTGGGTCCCATCATGTTTGACATGTACCTTTAAAATAATTGTTGTCAAATCATCATTAAGCTGGAACATAAATGCTGATAAGATATACCTCCATGTGCCTTTCAAGTTCTTTGAGTAACGTGGGGTATTTATCCAGACGCATAAAAGGTTTGCTGAGGCCCGTGGTCAGTACAAGGATCCCAGGGCTGTTGGCACCTTTCGTCTCCATGAATTCTCCTAGCTCCTCACTGTGTACGCAAGATATTTAAGGAAATTAAGATCAAATTACCAAGACAATTAAAATTACATTGGATTCTTCACTTCAGTCTTTCATCTGCAATGAATTCTGCCAATAAAATGAGAGGCCGAATAAATCAACAAGTAATTCAAGTACAACTTCAGCGCTCCAATCAGTTTCTGCATTAAATAAAATACAGGAACAGACACTTCCAGACTTGGGGTGCATCCAGGGAACAACAGACATAGGATCAAACACACTGTTCTAGACAACGGATGCTCACAGACAGTTCCTGAATACTACCCCACCCGAGCAACAGTTACAGAATAAAGTCATTTGCACTATATTTTATTACTCAGGTCTTTATTCTAGTAAAATGATACCTGACGTTAGAGATGGTTTACACAGGTAATGCCCAAGCATAAATGAGTCAACGGCTTCATATTTCATCAAGGATCAATATTTTTTAAGGTGTCAGGCACTAATGGGAAGACACAGAACGTTTCAGAACCTTTTTGCCTCCCACACTTACATGTTTAGTGACCTCATCTGACACATCCGAAGTGTTAATAGCAAAATGACCAACTAACCAACAGCCAGAAAAACAGTAGACCATAGTAGAAATAATTATTGCGCAATCTATTCTCAAACAAGTCAGGGTTTCACTGAGGGTGTTACTTACACAACACACTTGTTTTGACAGCAAAGCTGGTGTAAGTAGTCCATGCTCTCCAAGTATCATGAACTGCTACTTCCCCTATCCAGATGTTTTTTCATATTGGAATCATTTCCAAGAACTGGCTCAGCGCCTCAACTTCGTACGTTAACTCAGTTAAAAAAGCAGCACGTCCTGGGAATTTCAGCTCACTTTGCTATCAAGGAAACTTAAAATAGCTACATCTTCTGCTTCCTTATAAAGCAGAGGTTTCAGAGGACTATGGTGGAGAAAAAGGTTTTCAAGAGTTTAAATGACCAGGAACAAAATGAACCCTCTCCATGGTGACAGGAAGGTACCGCAGCACCTGGGCTGATTTCTAGGCTTCAGAAAATACAAGTTGCAAAATAACATGGGATTCTGAAGACATGGGATTCTAAATAAAGGAAATTCAGAAAGCTGTTTATTTAAAAGATAACATCTTCTTGCATTCAGGATGGGTCATTCTAGACATCTGCAGATGTGGTTGCTCGTATTTTGAGACCTTGTTATAGTAAATTAACTAGTTCTCCAAAAAATACCACAACAAAAAAAAAACCAACCCCAACAGTATTCTCATATGACAAGTGTGTAAATTCTACTCTAAGATATCTTTAAAGTCCTTACTTTCTACTGATTACGCCCCCGTAAGTCAGAATTACTAAAATTTTTTCCCCTCCCTGGTTATTAGTATAGTCTAATTTTTCAAAGGCAGCGTTAGCTAGCTATCAGATTCAGTACTTTCAGAGAGCATAAAGACAGCATCAAACACCAAAGAGCAATAAAGGAGGAAGACTTGTACATTATGGCCACATTAACAAAAAGGGAAGGGCAAGGCAAACCTAGGGCATAGTATTTCCATGCAGAAGTGAAAGTAAGTTGTGATGTGCTCAATTTCACTAGTAAAAAAACACAGATAGGACACTGCTATAATACACACACTCAATTATTAGTGAGTCATGCTATACAAAAGCATTACATAGATTACGACAAAACAGACCTCCCTGCCTCCCCCAAGACACACACACGCTTCTTCCCATATCAGAGCAAGTGACACTTTGCTTACTGATGTCATTTGTCCAAATAGATGAAGAGAGCAGAACAAGAATATTGGGATGGGAAGGTCACGGTTCATGTAAGTGTTTTTTTAACGACCATCCCACCCGGATCTCTCTCCTCAGAGCTGTTAAAGCTTCCCCAAGTTCCCAGAAGAGAAGGTACTCTTTCATAACAGTTTACTCCAATGTTTACTTGTCTTCAGATTATTTAATTGGTATTTACTTACGCTATCTTGCTTAAATACATCCAGCACCATTTCCAAATTGTCACATCTGACACAACCTCTTTTAGAGCACTTCATCCCCCTTCTAACCAGGCCCAAGCACTCCTCAGTGAATATATTTGTGCCATTTCTGCTGTACTCAACTGCAGAGTCAAGAAGGGAGGTGAGGGGGATTTCCCAGCACCTGTGCTGCATTTTAAAGATGCAAAGAGAAGGGCTGGGCACCCTTGAGAATGCCCACAGCTCCACCAGGCAGACCTTGCTACATCCCTCTCGAGAAAAATGTAACAGCGGCTCTGGGCCTCCTAAAAATCAGCTTGTGACATTATCAGGTTTTAGCCAAAATTAAAACCCCTTGAAAAGCCTCCTACAGTACCTTGCATGGAAAAATTACAAAAATGCAACACAGATAAACCTGAGTACTTTTCTAGCTTAAATTTAGATTTAAGAATTAAAGCTGGCACATTCTGAATACCTAAAGCCTGAAGACCTACTGTGCTTTATGCTTTCTTAGTCACAGCCCTTACTCAGCACAAAACCACACCAACTTCAGACCTTGACAACTGACTATGGTGGCACCCTAAACAAGACTAAGGATTTTGACTCCTACTTATGTTCTGGTTTTACAGTGTTACCAGCCACTTTTTCACTGAGGATTCAGGCTAATTCTCTGGAATGCTAAGCTGAATGACTATGGTGTGGTGGCACATCCCCTTCTCCTGACTCAGCTAAAAGGAAGCAGCCGTTTCCAGCAAGGTGATGGGGTGGACAAAAGAGGGTATGGTGCCCAGTTGCCACAGAAAGCTTTACCAAAGCTCACCTGTGAAAGCCCATCTGTCTTCAAGGCATTCAAGCGGTTTTAAATTTCAATTCATTGTGTACATGACACTGATGTGTAGGCTACTGCTTTTTTTTTTTTCCTCGTTTGTTTCATCCATCAGTTCTCCCTGTAAGCACCCCCACCCATGTCAGCGTCAGTGTAGAGTACCTTTGGCACTTGATATGTATCTTCAAGTAAACATTTAAATTCATTCTTTGCATTTTGCTTGCTTCAGCCAGATGCACAGACCCTGCTGCCTAACTTTATCAACTATTCCCTTTACACATTAACTGCTTCTCTTCCCCACTTCAGGCAGCACAATCCATACGCACATCTACGCAGCTTTGCCTTTCTCCCCAACATATCAGTCCACTCTACAGTACATGCCAATTGCAAATACCACAGGCCATTCAATTTAACATTGTTCTGAACAGCGCTGATTTTTGCCTTTAAGATTGCACAGATGCAAAAATCCTCCTTCCTAATTACTTCAACCATCTCCATGCTGCTGGATGCAGTCAAATGAGTTATATAAATGGTATTTGCTGAGTTATCCATCAACACAATGCCTTTTTTTTTTTCCTCTTCCCCCCCCTTTATTTAATGCCTCTACAGTAGGAGGAACATTGGTTACCATTTCACCCACATTCACGTTTCTAATTTTCATCATCACTGTTCCATTTCTTCACGACTTCAGCATTATGAAACAGATGAGGGAGAAAACAGGAAAAAAGACCTCACTGTAGCCTGAATTAAAACTGACTACTTGGAAAATTGAAATAAAACACTGATATTATCTTGTTTTCGCTGTCTACTCTACAACGCCTTTAGCTAAGCACACTCATTCTTGGTTACGCAACGTTGCAGCAGTTTCCAGGCCATTCACTGCTCTTGGACACAAGATACTTGGTTGTTTATCACCTCTTCTTTATTTAATCACAGTATAGGAACCTACGGAGCAAGTTTAAACCTCAGCTCGCTTGAAATGTACACGAAGTCCTGAAAAACACGCTTAGCAATGGCATCATCAGGAAGCCTTTTACACCAAGCAGCGTTAATAGGTGTAATTAAAACGGAATGACGTAGTTTTCCTCCCAACGTCCCCAGGAGGACAATGTTTTCTTTCATACACTTCTGTGCTTCCCTCTGACAAGTTCTGACATGCCAGCTTGTTCGAACTCTAGTATGAACACATACATGCTCTTTTAATATAATAGTACCCAAAATTTTGTCTGACAGATCCATCCTGCAGACCCCGTTAGCAGTCTACTCATGCTGAACCAACCTGCTACCTCTGCAGCTTCATGGACATAAAATAACTGGCAAAAATGGGCGTCACTTTAGCTCAAAGCTTAAAGTGAGCATCCTTCACTGGTTCACAAAGGACAAATACAATACAGAACATAATGGAAAGATTTACTTTCAATAAAATATGGGTGAGTTAAAATACTGTTTGAGTATGACAACAGTTCACAACTGCTTTTTAATTAATAGCAGCTTAAAAGTCAGTGTAAGCTAAAGAGTGCAGCTGCTTTGCCAAAGACAATGGCTCTTTCATGTCACAATTTCAATTGATGCCTGGAAGTACCACACTCTCCTAGGCAGCATATGCTAAATAGAACTCTGGCCGGCAGCTAAGCAGCACGTTTCAAAAAAAGGTATCATTTAGCTGAACAGGAAAAAACTGTTGAACGGTGAAATCACCAACTTAGTCACACCTGCCTAAATAAGTAGCTTTTCAGAAAGAGGCAGCTGAGATTTGAATTCACGACTTGCGTCATTTTGCAGAATAAAATGCAGAGAAGCATACAAAAGTGCTGCGTTTCGTTTATCCTGAAAGTTCATGCCAAAGAGTCCTCCCCGCTCCAGACTACAGTTAGTTCACAGCTTGAGATATTTTAAAGGTCCCCATGAAAAGTGTCTTTAAACCCTATTAATGTATTCAAATCTTTCTTAGTACAGCTGCCTCAAAAGCTGCAAATCAGACTGGAGGGAAAGAAGAAAACAAGTTCAGATGCGCCTACAGTAACAGAAGGGAAAAAAAAAGCCATTTAAACTTGAGGAAAGCACATCCAGGAACTAGAATGTATACATCTAAAAATCACAACTTACACTTCTGGAGTAGGTGTCTGTTTGTAATAGATGGAGCAGGAGCTATCACTGCTGAGGGGTCTGAGGACTGCACACAGGCACCGCATTTTGAGAGCGTTGTGGCACAGCTTGGCTCAGCAACCCCTCAGCCGCAGCTTTTGATTTCCTAGTGCTAAACTTCCCAGGCAAGCTCCTCTCCCGGGGACTGTTGCTTGGTGTATGACATCAGCCTGCACACTTGCCGGCTCAGGGATGCACCAAAGTGGGGGAGGAACAAAGAGTTTTCTGACTCAAGCTGATCTGTATTCCACGCTCCGGTTACTCGGAGTAATTGTGATGTTTCAGCTCCACAAATTTTATCCAGACTGCTAGGTCTGTGATGCAAGAGTAGAATATGCTTGGGACACGTTATCTAAGAGAACAGAAAAATCTAGCAAAATTAAGGTTTGAACAAGCAAAGATTTGTGAATAGCTTTCTTCCAGCTGAGAACTGGCTTGACACTTGCACTTTGCAAAATTAAAAGTAGCATATATTACTAGTTTTTTGGCTGCCTTTTCATCAAATTAGGTTTCCTTTTGGAAACATTTTTCTTCCATTTTGTTTTAAAATAAACATGGTGTTCTTTAAGGAGAGTAAAAAAAAGCTTAAAGACCCCGCACCACCACCACCAATAATTACATACTTAATGCTGATTACATTGGGTCTCTACTCTCCATATTTCTTCAGAAGAGTTTTATGTCCACTGATCAGTGGGGCCTGTTCGACTTTATTTTCATTGTATTATCCACACTTCAGTGAGTTCTATACTCAACTATCTCTCCTCTTGTCATTTGGGATACAGTCCACAAAGTCCCAGTCCTAGCTTCTGCCTCCTCTTTTTCTTTTCTGGAGTTTCCCCTTGCACTGAACTTCGTGGCTTGTGATCTTCTCCAGGTAGATAACATGTCATGTTCCTGGGACTCCTTACTCCACTGCAACTATCCATTTCTGTAATTTGCATCCAACTGGGCTTTTTAATTTATTTGAGGGAAATTCAGTCTCTCATGCCTTAGGTTGCTCATCCTGTTTCTTCTTTTACTGGAAAGCAAGCATATGTCTGTGATCAGAAGCACACACAGCAATCAATGCTGCTTTGACTAAACGCTACGCCCTCGAGGCAGTCCTGCTCTCACCAGCTAGCAAAATTCTCTCTAAAAATAACACCATATTATTGTATTGGATCGCCTACCCTTGGACTTGAACTGGGATTCTCAAGAAAAAGTAAGGGATATTAGAAACTGAAACCTCATATAATGCAGCCAAAGAGGTATGACTGTTAAGGAATAAAGTAAATAAAATAGGGATCATGTACAGTGGCACTATAGCCACAATGAGAGAAGGGAACAAGGAGAACAAGCTAAGAGGCAATAGTGGGAACATGCAAAGCAATGATCTCTGCAAGAGCCACCACCCAGCTGTACCTGGCGAGCTCCACCTCTTCAGCTCTAGCGAGTGGCTTAAGACATAATTAGAAGACATGATGATAGACCTAAGGAAAAAATTACTTAATCCGCAAAAACTGTTGATTTGTTACACAGAAAAAATTTTAATTCTGGAAAAAATATGCAATGGCTCTGAAACAAAACCTGAGACAGACAAGAAGTTCCCACCAAATTTCAAGACTGTCTAAAATTGCAGAAGTTAATGTTGAGTACCGACTCTTAACACTTGGATAAAACTTACAGTGCCACATCTGGAACCAAGAAGAGAATCTGTTCCCAAGCTTAATAGAAAGATTTTTGTTGTTGTTGTGGTTATCAGAGACAAATACCACCTCAGAAACATGCAGCTCTGGCACCTGAACTCCTGTATGGGCTACAGTAGGTTTTATTCCCATTTCTGCATATTCACATACACTCAGGTCTTTAATGATTAATTTCAATATTAATAATTAACTTAAAGAAATTAAAGATGTTTGCAGCTTTGAACATTTTTCATGTTTCATGAAGAACATGAAAAATCTCTTATTCATTAAGTAATATTATTACCCCCCTGCACCCCCTACTGTGTATTTATATAAATACACACACGTATGAACACATATATGCACACCTCCTCTTATTTTTTACTAATTGAATAAAAGCCCCCACGTTTCTGCTACATATGATCAAGAAGAAACTGACAAAGAGGAGAAAGAAAAGACACAGGCTGGCATTCATACTGAATGGCATTTTGAAAAAGAAGAAAAAAAAAAACCAGTCGCATTCCAATTGAATGCCTCTTTTAAATCTCCATGCCCATCCCAAGTACTGCTATTTAGAATCGACTTCACAAAAATGCTATTCAAAAGAAGCTTTTGACTAGAAGTCCAAAATAATTCTGAATAAGTTAACATCATCAGGTTTTCTCTGTAACATACGCATACGCACGCACACACACACAGAATCTTTACCAGGCATCAACGACATTTTAACAGGTATTGCAACACTGCTGGAAGAGCACGCTTGACACTTCAGAAAGTGACATATAAAACCTAATAGTGTAACATTCCATCCAACCAGATGACTGCTCACAATTTTGATGTTACAACTGGTTAAAGAAACAATATGGTTAATGCTTCAAAATGACAGCCATTTTCCTGTAAGTTGTTTTTAGTCAGTGACAGTAAAAATACAATAACAAAACTAGTATATCTTATAAAATAAGAAACAAAGTAGAGGTAAAGTTGCTGAAGTTTCCCCTACAGCAATTATCTAGGAGATTTTTTTGTTTCATTTTTGTTGATACAGTTCCCACCAAGAGCAAGTAAACTTAATAAACTGCAGAAAACACTAATTCTGCCATATAAGAATCTGTCTTAAAATGATCTGCTAGGTCTTTTTGTAGAAAGGCTTTCAGAAGCACTGTTAATGCATGTGTGTTCAGTTTATGAAGTGTGTGGAGTTCAAGGCAAGAAATAATCTGCTGTAGACAGTAAGAATTTATGTTCCAAATCAAACCACTCCAGACTGTTTATTTTTCCTCTCTCTAAAACGCTACTGAACAGCATCGTTGTTACAAACATGATATTCAAAACCAGGAATTCAGCAAACATCTATTTTTTTTTTTTTTACCATATTTCTGCTGGTATTAAAACACATATAATGCTTTTGGACTCTGCTGAAACTAGCAAACTCTAGTTTGCTAGACTCTCTGCAAAAACAGCTAACAAATCATCACCGTTTCTTAAAAGTCTTAAACCTGGGGCTTTGACATCTCTGAAAAATTCCAGTTCAATATTAATCTGGTATTCACTGCAGTGTAGTTGTTTCATTATTATTACAATCCTGACTGTCCTTAAACCTCACAGTAAGTTTTACATTAAGGTTTACTAGGGATGCTTTTGCACAATAAAAACACCTCAACTAAATAGACAAGGAGATAGTTCAGAGTATTTTCTTTTTCTTTATGCCTTCAATCAGTTTGTTATTCTCAGCAGAAAAGTCTTTTCCCCCTACTTTTAAAGCTATATAATTAAAAGCTTTCTGGCATTCTGAGAGGAAAAGGTTCAGAACTGCTTAAAGCTCCCTCTGACTCCACTGCAGCTGTCTCAAGAATTTTTAGCCAAGCCACTTGCTACCTACAGCAATGGTGTTCAACAAAAATTAAGTTAGAATAATAAAATAGAGGCAATTAAAAAAAAAACAGCATTCACTTCTGCTGACTCATGCCTGCAAACACAATAGCATTAAACAGAAAGCTGTTTATCACAACTCTACCTCACCTTGAGCTATCTCTCATAAGCAGTGTAACTGCTTTGAACCTACTTCCACATCCAAATTACTTAACTGCTCTACGATATTTATATTGACTCATCAGGATTTGATATCAAGCTAGTCTTACAGACCAGAAGCTGAATTTTTCTTAGGACAACCTACGTGCAAAGCAACACAGAGGAGAAGAAATGCTTCCGCATTTGCGGAACAAACAGCTTTCTTCCCTTGCATTTCTATCACGATTTCTCAGACAGGGCTATTTCCTATGCTTTCCAAGAGTTCTTAAATTTAGGATAATCCTTTACCAATATCTCTAAATCTTAAGAAATGTAGGTGATCACTTTGCTATCACTTGCCATCTTCCATCTATAGATTAAATCCCAGACCTCTGTATGGAAAGAACATAAAGGCACAAACAAAAAATCTAAGCCTGAGAGTATTAAAAGCCCCATAGGCTTGGATCACCTAAATATTTTACCATTTACAGAAAGTGGTACCAGAAGTAGGCCATTTAAAAGAAAACCAACACTAAGGGGTTTCATCAGGGGACTTTAAGCATATTTTGTTTTGTTTAATTTTAATTCGTCATTGCTTCTGACAAAAACCACACCTTCTTTCTGCCTACACTGCAATGTGAATTTACAGCTTGATTTTTCAAGGTGGGGTTGGAATATAGTTAAATGTGTTACTAACGTAAGTTATACTTCATAGTATTTGGTAGCTAGAAAGTTTTTTTACTTATCCTATTATGAGTAAAGCTCACAAATGTCAGAGTGCCACATACTATTGCTGTTAAAACATAATGCAAGTTCTTGGAAGAAGCTAATGCTATAGAAAACAAGGCAATCATGCTCCTCTTTGTTTAGGAAGAGTAAAGAATATTCAAAATATCTTTACTTCGGTTCATCACAACAGGACAAAAAATGGTGGGAAAAAAGCAAAAAGAACAGATACCCTGCTAGAAATTTGTCCTACATCTAACTTTCAAGAGAAGGTCATGGTTCCGTCCTGTACCACAAGCACACATAAATAGCCCCAAACTAACAGCTGCTGCAGCATATGATCATCAGGAGAATACACAGGACAAGTTTGCGAAAGCAGACTTTAATCAAATTCTGGCCACATCTTTCTTCCCTCAAGGTGATACAGGGCATCTTCTATGCAAATTCAAGGTCAGTCCCAAAGCAGAGCAACCTCCACCATGTTAATGCAGTGTTCTACTACCTACCACTCAAAAGCAAAGCGAAGGGTATACCATCATAAAGTTAAGTACATACAAATGTACAGGCTTTTACAGGGCTAAGTTACAATTCACCAACTGTCTACTAGTAATCACGTCAATCATGCCATAATTCCACAAACTTGTTCTGAGCAATTTTTTTTTTTTTTTTTTAAAAAAACCAAGATGACGGTCAGTACACTTTGTTTTACATACTCGGAGTTCAGGACGTGTTCTTTAAATGAGAAAATGCTCTCAAATAGTTGATAACACACTGCCAAAAGTGACAAGCTGGTCCTGATCACATAGAACAGCTTTGTGTTGTAGGTTTTTATCTTTAAAAAAAAAATCTACTTTTTTTTTTCCTTGAACAAGCACTACCATGCCAAATGCATGTCAAAAGAGACATCGCAGCTTTACAATACGCGTGTATTTTACGCACTTTTTTGTATCAGACCTAAAAGACCACAAAGCAAACGTACCTGTGTTCTGTGAGAACATTTACTGCTGATGGATGGTTGGCACAGTATGCAAGGTATAAGCTTTTCATTTGTGGCATCAAATTTAGAAAACATCCTCCAACCCTCTGCTGAGCTTCAGGCAACCTAAAAACAGAGTAATAAAAATGAAATTACTGTAATACTGACACAGAAATAAATTAAAGCCTGGAAAAATAGTGTATACTGGGGTTTTGTTTGTTTGTTTGTCTTTTGTTGTTGTGTGCTTTGTTTTTTAAAATCAGATTTCTGTGGTCACTGACCAGCAACCAACAGCTTTCTCTTCCTTCTTTACAGCTTCAACCCTGTAACTGTCAGGCCTGATTATGCCACCACACAGTATAGGCAGAGTATGGTACATGGTAAGACTACTCAGCAAAATTTATTGAAGAATTAGTGGTAATTAGCACCTTCTTTAGGAGTTTGATTTTTAGTCAACATACCTGTCAGTTACAACAGTTTACTATCCACTTATATATACCATGCCAAATCTTAAAAGCAAAATTTCAGCACTTAGATAAAAACCGGATGGAGCGACAACAGTATTCTCTCCATCTACTCTATGCCAGCAGAGATGATAGGCTTAAAATATTCATTAAAAGATCTAAGTACCATATTAAGCTCTGATAGCACAAATAGAAGCCAGTTACAGTGCAGTAACAGGCTGTTTTTACACAATTGTCACTCATCTTGCTTTTTAAGGACCGTAAAGCACTTCGTAACCAGGGCAAGAGCACTGCTTTACCACCATCAGTACAGAAATACTTTCTATAACTCATACTTTCTTCATCTTTCATGCTCAAATGCACCACATTTGCTAAGCAGTGAAGGAAAATGTCACAATTCTGTTCAGAAGGGCTTATTTTGTCTAGCATAAAATGGTGCTTAAATAACAGCAGCCTCAGCGACTTCAGAAAAAAGATGACTCAGCAAGAGAAACACTATTTAGAAGAAAAGCTTACTTTCACACAGTCTTGGTGAACCTAATCAGTTTTGATCAGGTTTGTTAGAGGAATATACACACATTTATTCACATAAATAAGGGAGGACAGGCTATGAAGAAAGATAATATGAGTATACACAGTGTATTTTTCAAAAGGTTTTAGCAGAATCCGTCATCTCAAGTTGCAGTAAGAAAATATCCGGCGTATAAATATCTGAAATTGGGTGTGTGGCACCAGCTTAGAACTGGTACAACCAGCAGAAAGTAGAAGTCTGACTTCTGATTTCCCATCTGTATGAGCAGGGGAAAAAAAGAAAAATGCAACTCTTCCAGTCTTATTCTTAGTATCTCCTTAAGCTGAATACTTCATATGCAAATACAAGCACACTCATACTTCTTTTAAATCTAAAATAATTTTCAAGTTAAACACAAACTGATGGGAAGTATATACTCTATAAGCAGCCATGCTTCCTTACTACTACCATTATTACCATTCTCAGAACCACTCAAAAATATCCATACTAGATTGCTTCCTACGTGAGAAAGGATAAATTGGACAAACAAGCCAACAGTATCGTAAGGCTGTCAGAAGGGATAAAACCCTATGATTTTATACAGAGCAACTCCCACTTGAAGGACTAAGTCTCTTCAGCAGTAGGTTATATGGCCAATAGTCAATTGTATAACCCACAGTGAAGTTAGCTGGAAGACAGGACACAGTTTTCACCAGTCCTGGACTACAAGCTTGTCCCTGATGCCTTGTCTAAACCCACAGCAGGTAGGAAGACCTACCCAATATGAAGTCAAAACTGACTGCACAGGTGTTCAAAACACGAGGCGGGGGAAATATGCTTCCTTATTTGAAAGCAACGTCCATTATAGTCACCCAGAAAATGATAGCTGACTCCCCAACTAGCACATCATGCCAGATACCCTCCAATTACGTTATCAGCACTCCTTACATTAAAGGCTGTGGCCCATCTTTTATTGTCTGCATCTTTATTTCTCTTTCAAGAAAAGTTTAAATTCTGAAATCAATAGAGTGGCTGCTTTTGCAGGTATTTGGGGGAAAACCAGGGGCATTCCCCAGCGTACTGAGGGAATGCTATTCTTACAGCCTTCCAGGCAACATTTCCTGCCTAGCAGCTGGTCCCCTTTAATAAATCTAAGCATGAGCTAATAATACATTCGTCAAGTAATAGATGCAGCAAAAGTTTCAAACTCTGAAGACATACTCAAGGCACAAAACTCGGTATTAAATAGTAAGAGGCCCCCTTTCAGGCAAACGGTTGCCTGAAAATGGTTAAATTCCATACACTACACACTGTAGTGTCGGGGGGGTGGGGGGGAGTGAATTATAGCTGTTCCCAAGCAGACATCTGCGTCTTCTCAGTCTGCTGTTCTTTCATCAGAATGAAAGACTGACATTAGTCTCTTTTACATGTTGCACACGCATTGCAACTTTATACCGCACATTCTTTGTTGAATTAAGATAATTAACAGACTTTATAAGGGGTTGGCAACTCATCCACTTTGACTTTTCTAATCCATGCATTAGTTGCAAGTGTTCTACTATTTTTAAAGGAACAATTAATAAATTACCTATATCTCCTTTAACTGCTGAAAAGCCAACCATTTAATGCCTATAAACCTTTAACTAATTACTCTGTCCAATAAAGAGCACAGTTATTTGCAATTTATTCTGACCTTGTCATCCCAGTGTTCTTCTCAAATTTATACTTCAATTAAAAAGGAATCACATATAAATATTTTATTTACACACACATCAGGATGATAATAACTCAGTTATACAAAGGCCAAATACATGTTTTAATTTCATTTACAGAATGAAGATAATCATAACAAAGCCCCTGCTGTTGTACACAAGTTAGAGGCATCACTATACAACTACATCTAAACTACTTAACAGATATCCGCTTGTTGGGAGTTACATCTGATAGCCATCAGTTCTGTTTCTCCAGACTTAAAAAGGTTTCCCGTGACATGATAATTTGAGAAAAGAAAGAAAGAAAATGCCTTGTTGCTCAATCACACTTAGTTTCAAATTCTGACCAAAACCAGTGATCAGAACTGGACTACAGCTAGACTGGCAGACGAAAGAGAAAGAGTGACATTACAGAATATCTAATTATGTCCTGCGAGTTCTCAAAAAAATCTGCCTTGGTTTTGGTGTCAGTGGACATTACAACATTCTGGGAAAGGCTGTGGAAACTGTGATGAATCCAGACAAATTTAAACACAGATTAGCAGAGGCAATTTTAGATGAAAAGTAGATAACAAAGTGTAATCAACACTGTATGTCTTCTTTTTGTAAGGAAAAGATCAGATGTCCCTAAGTTTCACTTGACTGTGTGGTTACCGTAAGAGTGTTGTGTGTGTGTGCGCGTAAAGAAAAATAATATATATATTTATACACACACACCCCTGCAGAACCTGCCACAAACTGGAAACTTTCAATTATCTGGATGGCATTTTCTGCTCTTCCCCATCTCCTCCCACAGAAAGATAAACAGCAGAAGTTCCTGCCCCTCTCTCATCCTCTTGAAGGAGCTGGAGCATCAATGGTAAGTTTGCTATGCTTGCAGGAGGTCATTATAGAGAATGTCTTGAACTTAGAAGCCAACAGCAGAAGAGACCCAGGACAACTGAAGGTATGCAAAAATTATTAAGCGGTAATTGTGATTAATGACTCCAAGGGATGCAGTTTGTGAAGAAACACAAGATTAGATGTTATCTCCTGAGGTGTCACAATTAACAAGGTTACTGAAATACAGGGGGACACTTTACAACTTTCTGAGCTATAAAAGGTTTGCACAAAAAGGAGCTACTATTCAACTTATTCACAACCCATTAGTCTAATTTTCAAAGCTCTCTTCACAACCATACCTTTCGCTATTTGTCTGTCTATTTGCCTTACCTCTCTGACATCTGTTAATACGCATGTTTGTTTCAGGCAATCTGAAGACACTGTGTTCAAATTCACTTAATCTTGATAGTCTTATTTCTGTTGATACTTACAATAACTAAAAACAAGGGATGATACTGGGATAAGTCTTTAACAGACTTCACTTGTATCTGCACTCCAAACCTGAAACACTGCTTAATTTTGGATTACATTTAAGCAACCTCCCACTCACATCCTGGCCTCCCTCCCCAGTTTTTTTTGGATTTTGTGTGTGTTTGTTTTTTTTAAATTCCCATTCCACTGTCTGACTGTCATCAGGGACTGTCGTGTCCCAGAACACGAAGTATCTGCTGGCACTCGAGCACAGAACAAGATAAAGAAAAACACCACAGTCACTGTGACTGCAAGAGCAGCGACATGAGGGAAAGAGAGGGCAAAACCCAGCCATGTCTGTTACGGGGCAGGGAGGTAAGTCAGTGATACCACCTAAAAGACAGCCAAAGCCTTCCATTTCCTAGAGGAGATTATACCTAAGCAGTCCGTGCAGACCGATGTCACCAGCCAGCCTGTGTGTTGTGTTTGTCCATCCCCCGTCCCCCCTCCCCTTACTGAGAAGTACAGCCATAGACTGACAGCTTCTATTCCCAGGTGAATGGAAGAAATTTTTTTTTGGAGCAGGAGACATCTGTTCAATCTCCTGCTACAAAAATACCCAAAGAGCTATACTTCCAATAGAGATCATTTAGATCAGCCCAGAGATCACCTGACGGACACTGACTTAGTTCATTCAGAGACCCTCTGCTGCATGAATCACTGCAGAACTAATCTTTGACACTGGATCACGGATCTGGAAAGAGACCCAGAGCACTGGTCCACTTTCTGTCTTCAAGAGACCAGAGCACAGAGTGCTCTTGCTGGGTTTTACTGTCAGAAATCCAGCCTTTTGAAGCTCAAGACTCCGTCAGTGTCTCTGCCTTGTCAGTTACATCTCTTTTCCATTCATCAAAATGAAGTGCACTTCAAGCTGATCAGTCAAAAAAAAGCACTTTTGAAGTCGATCAGCCAGAAGATTCTCATTCATTGTTAGATTTGTTTCATACGCCACTTCTTTTTGGTAAATGAAGAAGAGAAGTCACAAAGGTGGAAGTAAATCCAGATGGATCTGTCCAATGGTGCCCAGCATCCAAGCAGGCAGACAAGAAGCGTTCCCAGGCCTGTGACAGATGGAGCAGCCCACAGGGGCACCACAGTGATACTGCAACAGAGGCCAACCCGGACAAGTTCAAAGAGGACAAACCTTCAGCAATGAAGAGCTTCAAGGCCAAGGGCAGGGCAGGAGGGTGGCACACAACTAAAAACAAACCACATCCAAACAACTACTTCCCCTGAAATACACAAAGCACCCACTACAGCATTATGTGTTCTGAAAAAACCACAACCCAACATTTATCAACATGATCATTAAATAAGCCAAAGTGGTACAGGCAAGAAGAAAAGCACCAGACAGTTTCTGTCACTGAAGTACACACCAAGACGTCTTAAGAGAAAACTCAAATGACAAACTGACTCAAGTAGGGCGTAGAATTCAAAAAACGTTCAACTCTTACACCCAAGAACAGGAATTTGTCAAGCAAGGTAGGCTGGCAGCACTACAACTGGCAGGACATCGACATTTGGCCATTCTGACATGTCACATTAGAAAAAACACCACACCGGATGCTGCAATGCAAAGTGCCCGAATGATGGAACTATAAGCTCTCTGCCAAGAAAAAAAAAAAAAAAAAGATAAATCTATTTTCAGCCCGGGAGCTACTCTGAGTTTACAGAACAGGTTCACCAGCCAAAAAAAGATGGCAAAATGACAGAAAGCAAGGCAGCAGGGCAAGCATTCTTCTACATGATAGGAATTACGATAGATTAGGTTCAAAACAGAAGGAAGCTGGACACTCAAGTCAATATGCTATGATGAAAATTAAACTGAAAATACAACTTGGCATGACCAGCATATTTATGAAATGAAAATAACACAAAACATTTGCAGTAACCCTTCAGAAACCCTGGGGCATCACTTCCTCTGCCCACCTACTAGCATCCCTTATGTTCCTAATTTACTACACAGCAACATTTCACTTAGCAGGAAGAAGAAATAAAGGACACTATGCGAAGGTGCTCTAATAGAGTTTCAATAAAGGAGGGAGTTTGTTCTAAATAAGCTTTCTGAGCTTAAAGCTACATTATGATATCACATTAACCTACATAACAAGTTAAAACAAAGCTTGCATTAATATTTGTTCAAAGGGATGTGCTCTTCCACTCTTGTTTTTAAGACCACCTTAATGAAACGTTTTAAAAGATGACGGTCTGTTCATGCAAGGTACTTAGTTTCCCTAACTTCTGATTCACAGAAACAAAATCAATGTAACAAAACAATGAGACAACAAAACGTAGTGGCAAGAAAAAAAAAAAGGAAATATTTAACTATGTGGCCAAATGGTCATTCTCAGGGATTTAGACACTTAACTGATCAAGTCTAACTTGCCAGAAAGAATATCCTTCTTTCTCAAACACAGCATGGAAGAGAGGCCATTTCAAGAATGTTTCCATTCCACTGCTGAATAGTCATCTGAACTACATGGTCCTCCAGTCTAAGTCATCTAGAGGCAGAAGAGAGGGAGAGAAGCCAGGTGGTAGGAGGACATGGGATCCAAAGTGAGCAACAGACGCAGACATACGTTACTGCCTAGTGAAGACGCAGCTTATAATTTGTCATGAAAAAACTTCCTCTTCACATGGAGTAGCTCAGAGCAAAAGTGGAGGAAGAGGTCGAAACCAGACACACTGAGCTGATCTAAAGACCAGTGCTGTCAAAAGAGGCATTTTCTTCTCCATGCAAGACACTCATTCCTTCTCACAGCCAAGTACTCCCAGCAGACTGAAACTTGTCTAAGCCCTCAGTAGCAATTCACACTGCGAACTTGGCAGAAAACAAGCAAATTTGGATTAGCAAGTTGCCTTACCTCACCATGTGGTCAGACAAAAACAGAACACAGGCAAGGAAAAGGACGTAACTGAGGTTAGGAACAGCAACTCCACTTTCAGTGTAGTTTCAACACTAGAGAATTGTCAGGACACTTCAAATGCAATATGGTCACCTTCTTTCTTACACCCCCAAGTGCTGAGGTACAAGCTGAAAAATATCCAGCTACCACTTCAGCCTAACCTATGGACAGGTGTCTTCATCCCCTTCTTTCTGTGCTTCATGCTTCCTATATGGTACAGTACAGGCATTGAGGCTTTGGTTTTGTTTTGGTTTTGTTTTTTTTTTAAATTCAGATTGCTCTTTCTGCCTATCCTGCATGCCTCTCGGAGCACATTTTGATGACCACCACTGTTCAGGACAGAAGAATACTAAGCAAAAGCATTCTGATACAGCGTCCATCCAAGTCACATACCTGTCCTCTGCTGTTCCATCACAATGTAAGCTGCCTTTATTCTTTCTCTTACTTTAAGAAAATACTTAAAATTCATGCCTCCAAAACAAAAAAAATAACACACTACTTCCTCTGACGCTTCCCCACTGGTGTGCAATTGCATCACAGAAATTCAAATTGTTTTCAAACTACATCAAAGTTCCTACCTCTACAATTGCATCCTGGGGCTAGTATCTATTTGCGCAAGCAATCAATGCATTACCCAAATATCTATTACTGTACTGCTGTAGCAACTATCCTTGAAGTGAGAGGAACAAAAATTATGTAAAACAGTATACATGACAAGGAAAATAAAAAAATCTTTGCTTGTTAGAATTTTACAGTATCTGGTACGTATAGTACTTACTTGGTGCATTCTTCTAAAGACTGTACAAGCATTTGCTGGAAAGAACTTATTTCTTCCAGGTTTCCCATTAAGTATGAAGTATTTGCCGAGTTTAACCTGCAGCCAAAGTAAATAAAAGGTGTTTAGGTTAGTAGCTATTGAATAATTGTGCTTTAATAAAACCTACAACCTTAAAAGAAAATGCTTACTGGTTCTTAGATCAAGGACCAGACTGTCTTAGTCATTGTGCAAACTAAATAAAAGCAAGCCCTGCCTCAAGAATCTCACAGTGTGCACAAGAAAATGCACATTGACATTGAAATTTTGACCACGTAAAAAATCCTCCCCAATACACGGGAGAGCTCTAGCTTAATTTAAAAAAAAAAAAAAAAAAAAAAAAAAAAAAAAAAAAACAAAAACAAACTCACATACTTTTCACTGGCTTGTAATGGCCGCAGGTAGTTTGAAAGCATTGTTTGTAGCTCCTTTGCATATTCATTTTCTGTTTCTAATATATTTTGTAGCACCTACAAAAAATGACAGTGGCTAATTGGTATTTTTTAAGAGATACTTCAAAATGTTCAAATCAATACCAGTTTTAAAGCATAGTAAAAGCATTAGGAAAACTTAAATGAGTGTTCCTACATTAAAAATTTAAATATCAGTAAGAAAGCACTGAATACACAGGAGAAATTCACAGGAGAAAAACCTGAAAATTCACAGGAGAAAAAACACCACACACACAATGAGCCATCCTTCAGCCATATGCAAAAAAAGTGGTAAGCTAACAAGAATTTCACTAAGCTTAAAACTTTTACTGTAGAATTTGACAGTTACACAGAGTGTTCTTCCAAAGCTCGGGGCAATTATTCCTGCTATGTACTTCAGAACAGTCAAAGATCATCAGAGGTTGGTAAAGCACAATAGAAGTTGTAAGAGAAATGAACAATTAGTGTCATTTTCTCAGTCTCAATTACAACACATTACAACTAATCTTGTTAGCAAAGTGTTTACTTACTCAGATGCGCTGTTCTATCTAGAAGGTCTGAATATCAACAGATTTATAAATATCAAGTAACTGCCAACTCTACTTAGCAATATGATTAGCATTATTGCATTCTTTTTAAATGGGACTGTCTAGCCTTCCACTGGGAGTGCAGTAATATACACTACCATGAGAAAATTACAACAGATTCTGATGCAAAGCCAAGAATTTATAAAATACAGCACACACTTGGGTTTTGGATGAACATAAATCAAACAACTGGAATACCCCCAAATATGTACAGGAACACATTTTACCGGGCCATGTCCCGGGCGCCTGCTTTATGATATCCTCCAATATATTCACATCAAGTTCTACTATGCTTCTAGCCAGCAAGTTATTTTCTGTCTCCAAAAAGTTAATGATTTAGCAAGAGAATCCTCAGAATTAAATGTAGCTCAATGAACACAGCTGAGCTTTGAAAACTTTTTGCTATTCACTGGTCATAAGCCACACCACAAACCTCATTTTGCTACATGCCATATTTGTCAAGCCTACAGTAATATCTCATTTCAGCATTTATAGTAACGACTGTAATTGAGTGCATTATTCACTGTTGTAGTCAATACTCCTTCTTAGGAAATAAAAAAAGCCATTCATTCCTAAATGCAAACCTGATGAAATAACTTTAAATAGTTCAGTATGTCAATGAAGAATTCACTGTTCCTTTCATTGGTGTCATTGATTCTGCTTATTCCTTGAATGCTTCTATTCATTTGGAGAGCGAGAGAGACCCACTTTTGAGTTCATTCTTTTGTTGGAAATCTGAATCCTGAACCGAAGATTAAAATGTCTCCATTCTCTGCTAAACACTGTGACAGAAGAATGTCACAGGGGAAGTTATGGCTACTAACTAGGAAACTACAGCGTAAAGTACGGTATGGGCACAAAAATTTTAAAAAGCTAAGGTTCCTTTGACCACTTAGACCAAGGAAAAAAGAAAGAGTTTCCATTGATCACATCACTAATTAAACCCCATATTCTCTTACACATATATAAAACAAAGAAAGTCAATTGTTAAATATAAAAGTACTTAGGATCCATGAGGTTCAAAACTAAATGCAAGACCCATCTTTTCCAATATGGCTTTTCCTACAAGAATCTCCCAAAATCATTACACAGCCATTAGTAGGGAAAAGGCAACTGAAAGCCAAAGACAAAAACATAGTGTCTTGATGAGGCACTGAAAAACATCAAAAAACAATAAAAATCAACATATTTCCTAGAAATCTTGAAAGGTTGCACCACTGCTCCACTTTCTTGAAGAGTATTCCCATTCTTTGCTATTTCCTTTCTTTGTCTGAATAGCTTGAAATAAAACTGGTTTCACATTGGACACAACTTCCTCCTTTTAATGTGCTGGTTTGAATTTCTATTTGAGGATTTTCTTTGCAATATGGAGAATATGGGATTGGAAGAAAAAGACTTAAAGGAAGAAAAAAGAAAAAAGAATGGGAAAGCTTAAAAACTAGAATTAGCAACCTGATAAATCACTGGAAAAAGGAAAATAAATGCAACTGTAAATAACACTTCGCTAGAAAATGTATGCAGAGTACTACATACACTTACACTGCTTTATGTTATTCTAGTAGTTCACAGTGTTACACTTTAGGTATACACAGTTTTAAACACTTCCCAAAACAACTTAAATCTATTCCCCTCCCCCCCCTTTTTTTTTTAAAAAAAAGTGCAGTTTCCACTGCCTAAAACATTCTTTTACTTTGAATATCTTTTAAAAAGAATAATCTTGCTTACATAGCTCTAAAACATCAGTTCTGTTAAGTCCCACATCCTTCCAGCGTGACTTACCTACCTCACAGAGAAGCCATGAGGATTAAATGCTTGGACTGTGCTTTGAAGCGATAAGTAGTCAGTATTGCAACTCAGTATTTTGGCACCAGAGCACCCTTACATTCCTCACATCCACATCTTGCCCGCATGCTCTAATAATCACCTTTCTTCCCTTTCCTGCTTTCTGCGCGTTCTGGCTGCTGCAAGACCCCATGGGACCTCGAAGACCTTGTTTCCACAACTCCACCACAACATTTGCACAGATAAGACCGGGTACCAAAAGAGCAGCATTGAAGTGGCAGCTTTTGCAATCCGTAACACTGATGAATGGCAGGCACAGACAACTGAGCTCATACAGCACAAGCTCTCTCAATCACACGGCATGGAAAATTCAAGCATGGTTAACAATTCTGTCACACACAAATGCCAGCCATCTCCCTAAGGCAAAAACCACCACCCAAAAAATGGAGTTTTAAATTACTTAAATCAGAGGGAGAAAGGCAGATTTCACAGCTACACCTGGGCATGGTCCTGTAGCACACTCCCTTTTTAGGGGAGTAGCATGGCACTCAACTGAAATATCACATACTTCAGCAAAATGGTGATCAATGTCCAATTTTCCTGGATCACAAGAATCTAAGAGATGAAGTCCTTAAAACAGGCCCCTGAGAGGGACAATGTGAACCATCACACAAGTATACCATGTCTCAAGGGTCCTCAAAAAAAACTTTCATGAACTTCAGTAAACACAAACTCTTGACCCAACTTCAAAAAGTGTGGCCTTGAAAGGAGTGTTTATTTTCTATCACTTCTCAAACACTTAAATGAAAAATGAGGTCATGCAAATACCCATACTACAGAGAAAGTTGTCCATTTCTTTACCTGCTTTTAGAACACCTACTTAATCTCAAGGCAATTGTCTTGTAAGTGGAGACAACCTAATTTTATTTTCGACACAAGGCACTAACAAGTAAAAATAAAACTCAGGAGTAATGCCTGCTCTGTCTTCAGGGAATAAACCTACAATAATATGCCCACTTCTTCAGTAACAGGTTACTAAATTACTTCTACATGAAAAACGTGTCATGCTTGATCATGAGTCTGGTTCATATTATACACTGCTAGAGACTTGTACCATTGTATGGAGGACAACATCTTGTAGCACCAGTCATTCTAGTTGAAGATGTCTCTGCTCATTGCAGGGGGGGTTGAACTAGGTGACATTTAAAGGTCCCTTCCAACCCAAACTATTCTATGATTCTCTACTAACCTGCATTCCCAAGCCAGGCAAAATGTAAGCATAAACCAGATGTGCTCTGTCTTCTCAGCAGCACCTAGTGCAAGGTGCAGCTAATAAAGCACACTGAGACTAGAAAGTGCGTGATTGGTGTTATGAACTTCAGACGGAGCTCTGTGAGTCCATGAAAATAAACCTTTCCCTTAGCCTATCCCAGCCCTTCTCCCAGAAATGGGAGATTAGCAGAGCCTCTCCTACCACTTTCTGAACTTCCTCTGAACTGCCCTTTCATTCTTGTCACCGGTCCAATGAATGTACCCACAGATGCTGCCTGCACCTGCATAATCCTTCCGTAGGAAAAACAGCAATAAATAATAATGAGGTTTACAGGGTCTCAGCACATACCCGTATGGTGGAAGACAGCCACAACTTAAAAATAGCAAGCAGTCCCAGAGTACCAGCCTCAAATGATGCTTGCTTGTCAAGAGAGCCTTTAACACAGATTTTAATTGGAGCTACATTCTTTTAGCTATCAGTTGCCACAGGTTTATTTGGAGCTGTTCTGTTTTTACCTTAGTATGGGCTCAATTTTGTTATCAGTGGTAAGACTTCTAGCACAGGGAAGTCCCATGTCTGCAGCTTATGTATCAAGACAGAACAAAAACTCAACTCACAGGTTAAACTGCTTTCACTTCAGTGAATGGGTTTGCCGTTTGTCTTATCTACATGTAAAAATCATTACACATTTAATAATTATTAAAAAGCATTATTTTATAGTTATTATGCCATTGGAAGAACTTAGTATTTCAAGAAAATCTAGATGCCACCTAGTCTAATTTAGGTTTTGAGCACAGCATTAAGTCTTACTTCTCTGAAACAAAGTGAATGCTACAGCACAGGTTCTCATTCTTTAAACAAAAACAATAAAATGGTAAGCTTAAAAGTGGAGGTATTCACCACACTGGAAAAATGTGAAAACAGGACAATTATCCAATTCACTGCAGACAGATTTAAGAACAGCACTCTGGGGTCAGTGCTCTAATTTACTATATATATTATTGTGACCTGGTCATTTCAGCACACACTCCCCATGCAATACATCATGAACAGTTAATAAATAGCTAGCAGTCAAAACAATGGGAATCTTATTACATCAGTTTAGTGCACCAATAAAGTTGCACCTGAGCAAGATGAAAAATAACCCAATTCAAAGAGTAGGTATCACGGTCACCACTTCCATATTTTTTTTTTTTTAAAACTACTTCAAAAACTAGCTATGGCCACCTGTTTCCCAAAGTATATAGTAGCTCGAGTCTCCACGATTATGATAATACGTTATTCAGGGAACAATTAGAAAAACCACACAAGCCAAAGGTGGTATTTCAAAATCGCATGGTGTTTTTTAACTTAGACACCTTAACTACGGTTTTAGGCAAATTCGAATATTTACTTCCTATTATTTTCACCGAAGTATACTATCACCCCCAAAAATGGCCTCTATTACTCTTACAAAGGAAAATACGCAACCACAAGATTCAATTAATTTTGGACACAGTCAAACTGGAGTTTTAGTTAAGACAAATTAAACAGCTGCAACTCTTACTTTTCATCATATTAACATCTACAGGGAAATAATAATATAAGATTATAAGGCATGTATTTACCACTGACTTAAAAAAAAAAAACAAACAAAAAACTGCACATCCAAACCCAACCCAAATCTAAAGGACTAGTGTTCAAGGCAGTTGCCAATTTGTTTTGAATAAAAATTCAACATAGATATATATTAAACTTAAAAGCAGTCTTCTATCTAGTGAAGGAACCAATCCCCCTCTTTGCTGCATTCACTTCAGTTTACCTTATTGAAAAACATAGGTTTTAACATCAAAACAACAACAGAAAAGACGTATTTGCTACTACACACTACAGCAACTTCGAAAAAAGTGTTACTATAAAGAGATATAGTGAAAAACAAAAATAAAAAGGAAAACTATCCGATATTTTGCTGCTGGATGTGCCATAGTAAGAGCATTACTCCCTGCAGTTTGAAGGAAGGTATGCCTGGATAGGTACTTTCCATCATGACTAGCAGGTGTGGGATATGATAGCCAAAGACTCACAGCCCTCCCTTTACCATGGAATTACAGCTACTGACAGAGGCACCAGGCAAGCCACAGGGAGGAGCAGGAGGTTCCTTCATTGTTTTCAATTAGGGAACTGTGTGCAATACTGCTCTGTTCTTCCAGGTGGCTAGTATTATTCACGCCACAACTGTGAAAGACGAAAGCATAAAACTATGCTTTATGATCCCTGCTAAAAACTGACAAATAAAATGAAAAACAATGACAGCTGCTTCAAAGAAAAGGGAAAAAAAACCCTTGTGTTTTGATTTTACACCAGCAGGGAGCAGTGGTTACCAAAAACAGTAAGATGCTTTTTGCTTCCCAATGTAGCTACTGTTAGTAAATAAAGGATTCTCAAAATGATTACAACAACAGGTTTAAAGGCAGAGTTTGGTATGTTTCTTACATGCATCTACTAAAGACATCTGAGTACTAGGTAAAGAATTCCTTATAGTGTGTTAAAGGCTGACTCTGGCTATACCGCTTCTGCTGTGAAATCTACCCATCAGTGTAAGGGAGAGGTTCCCTAAGTAAACATATGAGTTGATTTATAAAAGCATGAAGAAAGAGGAGGCAAATTCATTCAAAATGTTCAGTCTCTTGTTCAACAAAAAGGACAGAAATATTCTTAATCATTTTCACACAGCAGAATTTCATTGATTACTCGTAGAGACTGGGGAAGACTGCATATTTGGGGGGTGGGGGAGAAAAGGGAAATTAACAACTAGCAAAGCAAATAAATGGAGCATAATATATTACAGAAACGCCAATTATTCACTTACTTTAGCCTATAATTTTGCATCACGCTTAAGAATCCGTACGTGCAATATTCTATTAAACTAATAATAATCTTGTTTATATGAGAATTCACTAAAACCCCTATCTAGTTTTGGCACTAAGGCTCTGACAAGACTGCCAAATTTTTTATGCAGATAAGAGCATTTAGTTAAATGACGTTCTACTGTATGTAACAGCTCACATGGAGGAAAAAGGATCACTCACCACATTGTAATAGCTTTTGTTAATTGCAGACGTATCAAAGCCTTTAGGTGGACTCTTCAGTGTACCTGATTTGGGGGAGACCGGTTTTTCTGAAATGTAAGATATTTTTGTGTCAATGGGGTGCAATTTCATAGCTCAACACTTGAGGTGAAATAAACTGCTTTAAAATATTTATCATAAGATACGGTGAAAATAGTGCTTCACTGAGAAACGTACATACTTGTGCTTGACATTATTGGTAAAGAATCAAAATGGTTTATCTGTTCACAATGAATTAAACTCTAGCCTCAGTGAAGGCAAGTAGAAAACTTCTTTTTCCTGGAACCAGAAAGTCAGTTAATAAAATTAACTCTTCCAAAATTGTTTTTCAAAAACAAAACATTATCACAGACTGCAATAAAAAAACCAACACAAACAAACCAAAAACCAACAGGCATTTCCAAACACTACAGGTACTTTCAAGCAAAAGTAGTATTAAGTTTCAATTAAGTATCAATTTAATGAACTCAGTAAAAGCAAGTGACCAATGAGAGGCTGAACATACCAGAGTTGGGACATTACACTCTGGTTGAAATAGAGAATCAAAACACTATACAAGTAATGAGTGACTTACCAGATGTCTATCCCAGAAAATCATCTTTTAAAACAAACTACCTTTTACTCTTAGGGAAGTAAAAAATAAAGATGCTTAGGCACTTTAGAACAGAGTCCATCGTAATAATGAATGCAATCCTTCCTATAATTCCATAGTGAATCTACCCCTCAGTAATGCCTGCTCTTCCTGGAAGGACAGTGTAAGTCTGCAAGATCAAACCAACAGGCCTGAGAGCTACCCGAGTGCTGACTCCCAGAAGGGAGAGGCACAGAAAACACACTCCTAAAGCCTCCCCCCTCTAACATTCCTCTAAGTCAATCATAGAGGAGCAAAGATGAGAGAACAGACAATCAAAAGCATCATGCCCGATGCTGGAGAAACAGTAAGTAAGATTTACAGCATCTCTTTTTGACCTCTCACACTTGACTTCGCACAGAACCAACCAAGAATGCTTGTTAGACTGTATTTATCAGGACATTATGGTGTTTTGATTTGTTTTTTTAAATAAGCAGGCTTGTCTAATATGCCAAATTCAAATAATCACTTGAGTAATTTGTATCCAAACAATAAAATGGCGTTGTCAAAAAACAAACCACAAAAGAAAAGCATCAGCAAAACATACCTACTGAAAGTTTAACCTTTATTTTAAAAGCAAGCTCCTCGAGCTCCCGTTTCAAATGCATTTTAATGAAGTTATATGAATAATTCAACTCTAGTTTACCTGGCCAGTCAGAATAAGGCCACTAAGAACAAATTATGCAAGACCTGCCTTCCCAAGAGAAGCCCAGTCAGCTGAGCTAAGGGCCAGCTATGGGAAATTCCCACGGACAGTAAAGCTGACCAGGGAAATGCCACCATAAGCGGAACAGCCCACATGGTACCAGCCTCTGCTGGACTGTATCCTGGGTAATTTAGTACTTCTTCAAGGTTGCCCACTGCAGCCCCATGGATGTTGCAATCTCAGGTGAGCAGACTACAGATGCAGCCCACTCTTTTGTCTCCCAGTGCCAGGAGCGCCGGCTGGACCCGAGACTTTAGCCAACAGTCTGCAAGGAGCAGCCCAGGCCCCAGGAGCAGCACACGTGTGGTATCTTTGAGGGGATTTTCTCTGTATCACACTGGAACTTGCCTCAAAGAAGCTATTCTAAAAATAAAATACGGTCTTAAAACTGCCAAACATGGGCAAAACATTCCTCCTTACCATGTTCAGAGATGACAGTAAAATCCTTTTGGTTAATATCCCCCGCCCCCCCAAATCGGCTATAAGCAGACAGACAGCACAAAACCCGTTAGCCCCAGCAGTTATTCAGTTGGGAATGCTGAACCTCTCAGCCACCAGCCCTGCAGTACGTACGTGCCCTGCTATACAGCCAAGTAATTCCAAATGACAGGACCCCTCCCATGCCCTTAAAACAAAACCATAAATGCAAGCACATTTGTCATCAAACGCTCAGTGTGAAAGAAGCGCCTAAAGTCACATCGTATGTATGGCTACTCATTTATACATAATACTATTCATTTATGGGACAATTACAATTTATTTCTTTGTACATAATGATAAAAATGATGTACTTCACTGAAACTCGGTAATTTGCATTCATTCTCTGTGGAAGCTCTTGACTTATCCTACAATTTACAGTGACTTTCAGGTTCACTAAATACCTAAAGGTTTATTAATCATGTGCCAAAAAACATGAGAGGAGAAACCAGAGTTATTTAAGGAAAAAGGTAAATACTTGTCACTGAATTTTGTCATAATACAGATGTCTGGCCCTTGTTAATCTGGAGAAAGTTGTCTGTTCATAGAAATCTGGCTCTTCTTCCAGCTACTTTGGTATCTTAAAGGGTGTAAAAATATATTTCTTCTCCTAAGCTGCTGAAGAAAGTGGGAGATATTTTTGCTGAAATATATAGAGTCACTTATATTACCAGCTGTTCAGCTGATTCAGTTATCCATCAGAGAGACACAATCAAATTCAGATTTAAAAACAGGACACAAAAAAAGGATCACACATTCAAATCATTTTGCCTGAACAGCCATAACCAACATTCAGCTTTTAAAATGCAAAGGCCATTTCTCTTGTAGAAACACAGAATTAGACACAGCAAATCAGCCCAGCTGTCTATCATGTCTGGTATTCTGCCTCCAAGCACTGCCTTGCTTCATAAGGAGGAATAATAAACAGTCCTGTTGTAATTAGCTTATTGCACAATGCATTACACAGAAGAAAATCCTGATCTTGCACATAAGAAATCACTTTCTTACCATAAAGGTAAGTGTTATTTATTATCCTTCAGGAGAAAACATCAGAGTGCCTTTGCAAGCATACAGCATAATTCATGAAAATTTCAAGGAGCTGTCATTCTTGTTCAGCATAGTGGGAACATATAAAGGTTTTATAGGTCCATAGGTCTATGAAGTCCACGGGTTTCTGAAACATCAGGAAAACCCTAGTACCTTGCCCACCCCAACCTATAAGCTCTGTTTCTCAAAGCACTGGAAGGGAAGAGAGCAAGCGACCTGAGCCAGACACCAAGTTTTCTCTTACAGAAGATTCCTCCCTTCTCCCTATTTTTCTCACAGTCCCAATGTAAGTCTGTTACATTAACATTGAAGACACAACGAAAACATGGATAGCATATGATCAAATCCAAAGCAAACAAGCACCTACTCAAGTCCTGGAAGAGATCGTATCCACTCGATGACTGAAACCAAGAGGTAAGTTACCACTATCAGTTTCTTTCCTGATCAAAGCATTACATTCAGTCGCACCCAGCTACACTTGATAATGCTTTGAAGTGTCTAGTGGCTAGTGATTAACCAGATAGAATTCACTTAACAGATCACCTCTGGGTGGAGAGGGAGGCTGGCACAGACTTCTTAACATTATTCTTCCAGCAAACAATTATTTGCAGTAGAACCAAAATAACTTAGAGCAGCTGCTCCTGTAACCTTTGTCAAAGCAGTACTTGAGATGCCATGAAAATGAAGTAAAGTTATCTTATCCTTTACAAACGTCTACCTAAGTGACTGTAAAGGGACAATTTACCCAATCCTCCCAATGTTTTGTTTCATTCTATTTTCATTAATATGCAAGTATTTCTTTTACCCACCCCAAATTACTTGTCATTCTCACATTCCTTCCTATCTCTCTTCTGTCATGTCTCCAATTTATGTCATATACGTTTTCATGCAACAGTCTCCTTTATACTACTCCAAAGAGCACTCCTTCAGGACATACTTTACTAAAGCATTTCAACTGTACTGCTGCAAGATCACCACCATGTGTTTCTATTGCTAGGCTACGGTGCGTGTAACCTAGATGCAAATATCTGATCTGGGCTATTTCATCCTACAGTACGGGAGAAAAGATGTGCCAATTGGGACACCAAAAGCTATGTGTTCCCTATTAGTGAAGTGCTGCAAGCAAGCTCTGCCTGTAATCAGTTCAAGTCCAACCCCAGGAAGGCAGACATAAAACATGTTCCTGGTTCTCAAGCTGGTTCAAGCATTGCTGCAACACGCTCCACTCTGCAACATCAACACTAACGACATTTCTTCCCTAGTAGCACTGACTTGTCCCAAACTGTATTCTATTTATGCCTGTAGAGTAACACTTGACAAGAGAACAAACTATCCATCCAAATGCATATGGCTGGGAAGAGGAAAACTAGCATTCTTGGTGGATTTTTCTTTTTTTCTTTTCTTTTTTTGAAAAGCTAAAAGTGCCATCTGTCCTTCCCTCGTGCACCACAGCATGGGAACAGGAGGATACTCTACTCTTCCACTATATTCTGGCCTTTTCCCACACTATGATTACTTTTTTTTTTTTCTTAACATCTAACCAGAAGAACCATTAACACTGTCATTTGCACTGGGCCCGACTAACATAACTGTCAAGAAAGCATAACAGAAGAGAGCCTAGAACAGTAATGACACATTAATTTCTGTGAAGAATAACGTTTGTGACATATCAAATGTCATTTTTCAAAGCTATATTCCCTTCTGCATAATCTCATGCCATTTAAATGTATTACACTGATAAAACTCAGCAAGTGACCATGTGATTTTATAAAAATCTGATTAACGTCTGACAGCAGCTAAGCAAACGCATCCCATTCTGGCTAACCCCTCTTCTCTTCACCACAGGGGGAATTCTCAAAACTAAGCCTCCAAGTCTCTACTGTGCAAGACAGAAGGAGCAGTGTAAGCGACAAGACTCCACCTACACCTTCACCCCTCCCTGCTCTGTTTTATATAACAAAAACCTCAATAAGGCCACACTGTCAAATATCTAACAAGTTTACACAGTATAAATCTTTTACCCTCTGTCATGTACAACAGTACGGCAGGATGAAAATAAAGTCCTCTCATTTCAAAGTACTTCCTGACTGGTGATCAAAGAACATTAAAAAGAAAAGGCAAGATGTTACAGGGTTTAAGAAAGGAAATGAAAATATGCACACAGGGAGGGAGGAAGGGAGGGAGGGAGAAATGGACCATCTTTTTTCATCCTTACAGTGTAGACACATACCTGAAAAGAAACTACTACTGAGGTTTTTTTCTTCTGCTCATACGTTTGATCGTAAGTACCCACAATTTCAAACAAATCCTCCTTTTCCCCTTGGGTCAGGGAGGTGGGGGCGGAAAGGCTCACACACACTCAAAAGCAAAATAAAAACCATCTTTCATCTCAAACAAATCTGCTTCCCCCAAGTTTACAGTGTCATTGTCCGGCCTAAGAAAACCGAATGCTGTGTTTTGCTCAATAACCTCAGTATCTGTCCTACAACCTTCATAGCTCGCCTCGTACATGTATTAGCATTCTGTGCTAACACTAATCATTCCAGCATAGCTAAGCAAACATGTTACAAAGTAGTAAACATGGGCACAGCCTTGTGATGTTTTAGCTGCTCTGAGATACCTTATCATGTAACATGCCCTGCTCGTGCAATATATGTAATGTAGTTTACTTTTCTTCTAAAATCTTTAAGAAAGCAATGTGGATACTGGCAGTTCCCACTACTAAGCAGCACACCAAATGTGAGCATTCATGTCCTTCATGGCAACTCTTTCACAGAGCCAGTATTTGGAATTCCCTCTTGGGAAAGAGAACTACTGCTGTATCATAATCTTGTATTATCCCATATTTTTCAGCTTCTCCTTCTAGCTCTTTCCTCCTTTCCTTGAATATCTAACTTCAGAGCAATGTACAAGCTAAGATTAGAAACATACAGTTATCTGACATTAGAGGATATTTTAATTTAGAACAAAAATCCATTTATCTGGCCATCTAAAGTCTATGAATTTTGTGAGAATTAAAACAAAACCACACATGCATAAAGAACTTCTTTTGTCTCTTACCCAGTTTGCCAAAGTCAGGTTCCAGCAGATTGAAGGGATTTATTTAATCAAACCCACCAGTTCTCAGCACCTCTCAAAATAATGCATCATCAAAAATGGTAACACACAATGTTGCCTGTACAGAATTTCTAACTACTTGCAGTATTTTCAGCCTCATTTGAGGGAGGAAAGGTGGAGTCATACTATCAATGCCAGAATATTTTACAGAGTATTTAGAAAACCAACTGGATGTCAAGGATGAACATTTTGTTCATAGAGACCTTAATCAAGAGCAAGTATTTCAACAATCCGACCCTGATCATTTTTAAATAAATTCATTATAACACTGTCAGAACAACACATTTTGAATTTGAGCTTGCAAGTTCTACTAATTTGTTCTAAAATACATCAGGGGAAAAAAAAAAGCACTTTTGTGTTTTAACTTAATGCTCAAAGCACTAAGGCACTTAAAACATTTCTGAATTAGGAAAACCTTGAAGTGTGGTGTATATATAGCTGCCAGGAAAGTCAAGAAAAATGGACAGTGAAAGACTATCAACTCAAGAAGCGTCAACCAGTCTAAGACTAGCAAAAACCAGCAGGAGTGCAGAGACTATTAACCCATACATATAACCCAGATGAAACTTCTTCTGAACACCCAACCAGAGCCATTCATGTAACTTCAACAACCAAGAAAAGGAGAAAGAAAAGAAAATAAAAAAAAGAAAGCAGCAAAACGAGAACAATTAACCTCAAGTAAGAAGTCAGTAAACCTAAAAATACGGGTAAAAGAAGGATACCCACTAGTGACAATGTAAGAAGAAAAGGCTCACAAGAATGACAACTTTTGATTCTCGTACGTTCACTGTTAAAAGCTACTTCCATTCTGGATCCTAACTGCTGACCCAAGTTCCAGTCTCAGGAGTTGGAAGAGATCAAAATCGATAAAATCCAAACAAGACCTCTGCAGCAATGTTTAAATGAGTGACAATGAGACAAGACAGTCATCGTGGCTGAAAGAGATTGCTACACCACCACAGACAAAAGAAAATAGGCTTCAGGAATTGCTTTTCGGGATAAGCCGCATCTGACAGATCTCTGAAGAACATTAAAGCTAAGTCTTACATTGTGACTATGCCTAAAAGGATCTAGTTGAAAATAACAACAAAGTTACAGATCTAAAACTCTAGTAATCTGCAAAAACGGATCATAGATAGCAAATCAAGGAAGAAAGTAAGAGGATGCAACTAGAGAAGAAATAATAAGTTTAAAAAAGGAGTTCTACCCTCTCAACTTCAGTTTGCAATCACGTATCTGTGTGGCTGCCTAAAAAAGAGTCATGCCAATGGTTTCAGCATGGCCCAAAAGATGCGTGTTTTGATCGGAGCTGTGACAAGGGAAAGAGTGGTAAAGCCTCTCAGAACATCCCTGGGTAGTTTTGTCTTACCAGGTTCATCCCCAGTCTCTGAAAGCAAGCAGACTGGAAAGAGACAAGACAAAAAAAAAAAAGGAGACAATGTCACCCATGTCAAGGTCTTGGTGGATAAAAAAAGCAATGTTAGTTCTGATATTCAGTATTCAGTCATGAAGATGACATTTACAGAAGACACTTTCACTGCATGAAGTTCAAAATAAAACTTCAGTGGAAGAGTGGAGTCTGCGTAAAGAAAAGTGGAAGGCACATGAACAATAAAGAAAACGAAATCACAAATACATTATCTTTCAAAAACTGTCCCTAACTTTTAGTAGATTTTGGTAGCATTGGGGATTTTTCCTGTGTTTGTTTGCTTCTAAGTGTTGGGACACGTTTAGAGACTTTTTGGTGTAGTTTGTTGCTGGTTTTGAGGGGTTTGTTTTGGTTTGGTTTTTGGTTTTGCTGTTTTTAAAGACATTTCCAGGAAACCTCTTAGTATTTAAACCCAAAGCACCAATTCAAAGCGTGTTAGCACCAGAGCCAAAAATCCAGCATTCTAGGAATTCAGATCGAGGAAGTCAGAGCAGCCCAACTGTGACAGAGACAGCCAGACAAGCAAACAGAACGGGAGAGTTTTCCGCATGCTCACTGTTAATTCCCAAGTCCTAGAGCACTCTATATAGCAAACTGGGGTGGGGGAGTATGAGTTCCTGAGCCTTAATGATTGCCGTGAATTAAATTCAATAAATACAGTCAAGCTTAGACAAAAAGCATAACAATTTTTAATGAATCAATCAACTACCAACCTCTACCCAAAGCCAGAATTTGTGCAAATATGCTCTCCTTCAAAACTCACCGTTCGATTTTATTTCTCGCACGTAGTTACTTGGAAACCACCCTGTTTTGCCGTTTAGAGTTCCTTCCCACCAGCCCCCTTCTTCCACTCTTGTAACATGAATAATATCTCCTTTTGAAAAAGAAAGTTCATCTTCATTTGTCTGTTGAAAATTAAACTTTGCTCTCACCACCAACTGATGGTTGCTGTTATCTGTCATGTCCTAGGAAGTGAGAATACAAAGAACAAAAAGATCGTGTTAGATTTTAACAGTTACTCCATGAAGAAAACAGAAGTATCCATAAAATGGAAATAGCCTCTCCTTCACACACAACACTCCCCACACGTTTCTACTCCAAGCATTTGTAAGGGATGATTTGCCATTTCCAGTATTTCTTGTCATTTTTGATCTATGGATTTGTATCAGTCCAGGGAGTACATTGCCTCATTACAACCCCTTCAAATCAGAAGGAAGAAAGAGAGCTAAAATAAGAATAGTTTTCACTCCTCAAAAAATCAAATTCTATTTTCTATATAAACTAAAACTGCCTTTGGCAACTACAAAGAAACAACAGTTTTATACTAGAGGGTTTTTTTTCCTAAAACTTTCCATGCTTGGAGGAGGGCGGAACTGAGTTGAGTTTAATTTAATGCTGGATATAAAGAAAGAGTTTGTGGCTTAAAACTCCCCCCGCCCCGTAACAGATCAGGTTGGAAGGTTCCACACCTGAATATGCAAGTCTCTAGCCTGCCAATGGAGGATGATGTTCTTCCACCAAACCTACGAAATAGTTATGGTATTTATCTTGAATAAGTACTCACAAATCATTTGCTTCAAGGTTAGCAAAGCTGCAAGTCTGCAGCATGTCTAACTTGCATCTGTCCATATATACATATATGCACTCATCCCCTGTCACAGACGTGAAGGCAGATTATTGCTCTATCATAACAACTAAATGTTAATAGCTACTTCTTGGAAGTCTTTCAAATTAATGATGTTCAAATTCGGTATTTTGTTCTTGGATGTCAATTTTGAATATCTGCATCATTTAAGCACTTCATGAGAGTTAGGACAAATTTTTATGCTAAAAAAGCTAAATAATTGGATAGCTTTAAGTAATCCAGATACAATCCATTGCACTGGAAGAGAGAATAGGACTATAAATCATGTCTGTCTGTATCATAAGTAAGGATCAATACCTGCATTACTAAAAAAGTAACTTAGTGAGAAAACGACTGTGTAAACAATCCCAGTCAGCTATCCAGGTAGCAGAATTTCACCTACATGTTGTCTATGTAGTTGAGATGATTAAAAGATACACTACATAATATCACTAGGATCACATAACATGTCACCTTAATTCATACCCACAGCAATCATGTTATTGTATCACAACTCAATTGAACAATCAGTCTTTTAGTGGCTGAGAAACTGTAGAAAAATGAGGGCAAATGCAACTTTGAAAACATACAGGAAGCCCCAAGATACTCCTAAGTCACAATGTTCGACAATTCGATTGGCACATTTTCAAAGAAGTGCCTCTGCCTAAATTCTCTGCTTGTAGATCATGTGCTTTTCTCTTGTTAAGCAGTCATAGCAGATAAAAAGTTTTGCCTTCGTAAATGGCAAATAGCCACAAAATGAGCAGCAACATTGCACAGTGACTTTACTCTGCCAGGATGGCTCTCCCGTAGTAGAAACCAAGTACAAATTTAGTGAGAACAGCTCCAAACTGATCATCTACAGTAGCAAAACCAAAACTTAAGAATTTCCCAGGTTTAGTCACTAGCTCTCTTTCCCTCCTCCTTGTACTTCTCTGCCCCTTTGTAACTTTCTGCAGAGCTGCTCAGATCACCAAAGTGATAGAAATACTTAAAACTCCGATTAGTTCAGTAATCCAGCTAACAGCTAGTCCCACAAACAGTTGCATCAGCAAAACTGAGTGGGTGGTGAACAGCAGAGGGGGAGCTGGAATTAGTGGCCTAAGGCAAGAACTTGCAAGGGCTTTGCTACCAGAGAAAACACATCAAACCACACCTAAGAAAGCCTAAGCAGAGCACTGCATTTAAAGTTTCACATAGCAATCATCACATAGTTCAAAACAGCCTCCTTCAAGCATAGAAAAAGCAGTTTACAGTAAGGATCTGAATCCTCCTTGCAAACCTTTTAGTCACTAAAAGCACCTTTCATCACAATTAGTTTCAATACAATACTCCATCCTGATTTCAGCTGTACTGTAAAACAACTGCCCACACTACTAAGTTACCTGAAGGCTAGCTGAAGGATTCACCTTGAAACATAACAGAAACCAGGAATAACTACCAATACTGCCAGCATTAAAAGTACCACCTTTGCTGAAGTTTGAATATCCTTCAGTCACCATCCCTGAACTCACAGACATGGAGAAAATGAGATTTTTGCCTTTGAAAAAGCAAGTCCAGATACTGCCTATGCAGACAACATGGAGTGGTAAGTGAGGGGAAAAAAAGTTAGAAGTTCACAGAAAGCTGTATGTGTTTCAGAGCATCATAAGAAAAGCTGCAAAAACAGAATGTTACAGGCTTGAAATACAGACCTGAGAGAGAGGAAACAGTTACTGTTACACTATTGTTTACTTATAAGTCTTGTCAAAAGAAAAACAAAAAATCACACCACAGCATGTTTCATTTCTTCTAGAACTTACCAAACTCCGATACTGTCCCTGAAAGAGCTTTGAAGTTCTACTGTGTACAGATTGGGATCCCAGAGAATCAAAAGATTTTATCCGATGAGATGAGGGACGTGCGCATACAGAGTCACTGCCCAGCCCTATGTCTGTAGGCGGGGGAAAAAAAAAAGTAAATATTAGAATCTGAGAAATCTGCATATAACTTCTGCTTACTTCTGTAAAACTCGTGTGCTTAAAGCAGATTTGATGTATCTGTAGTTGCTCAATAATTCAAGATTAAAAAAAGTTACAGCAATAAATGATCTGAAATCCTGATACACTAGCAGTTTCTTCCCTACACAGACAGGAAAACAATTTGAGATGTTTAGGAAGAAGAGGGTTAGGGTTGTACTTCTCCATTCCTACTCACTACTAGTCTATTTAAAGGTAATTAACGAGCATCATTTTAGCTAGTGGCCAAGAATTTCGAATGCATAAAACTTGCTTGAAGTAAAGCCAGCCACATCTGTTTCTTAGCTCTTCCCCCCCCCCCCCCCATCTCCTTCTCAATTAAAACATTCCTTCCACTGTCTTTTTTCCTACAGTCCTTTGTCTCATCCCTTTTTTGCCAACTAAGCTATTTCTTCTTCTTTGGAGGGAGGGGGAGGGATAAGAGGAGTTGAAAGGAGGAAAGCTGCTTGCTTGAAAAAAAACACAAAACAACAGACCCCCAAACCTCCCATCTTTCATTTGTCTCTACTCCGACAAGCACACATATTTGAGATGTTCACCTGAAGGACAGCTCTACATGCTGTCAGGGTGCCACTGGGGTGCCTGTGGGCTGGGAGGCACCCAGTGGGTGGCAGGACAGGGCTCACCCCACCACCCCAGCCAGGAGCGGGGCAGCTGGGCCATGGGGACAGCCGCAGTCCAGAACATCAGGCACCTCTCTGGGGATGGGACGTCAGCCCACCTGCAGGTGGGGGGTCCTGGTGTGGATTGGCAGGCTGCAGCTGGGTAGGGGACAGGCTGCACCCAAAGTGGCTCCTAAGGGCTGGGGTCAGTGATGGCCATGGCCTCCCGCAGTGCTGCTGGGAGCCTCTCCCAGAATTATGGTGGGACAGGGGTTGCTCCTGGCTGCACCAGCTCCCCCAGCCCTCACAGCCAAACCCCCCAGAGGGGGATGCTCCGAGGGCCCTTCCACAGGTGACATTACCAGAGACAAACATTGCTTCTTTGCATGGGTATGGTACATCACCCCTTTTCCTCATATTTTCCCACACACAAGGAAATCACCCAGTGAGCATCTGGGCTTCAAGGAGCCCCAAAAGCAATGCAGTATTTTCTGTTCCAAACTTAGATGTTTTCACTAGACTACGTAAGCTTTCCAACTGCTCTCCTGTCTTTTATGCCTCTGTTACTCTTTACTAGTAGTTTGCTTTGCCTCCCAACACTCTACCTTCATCAGAGGTACACACACACCCCCCTACAGTCTCTCAGTTAACTTTCAGACTACAGCAGACAACGATTATGCAATCTAAGTCATTTTTGCTCAAAGGGAAATACACATATAGGTGCAGTTCCACGAGGAGACTCGTGAACAAAGCGTATCTGCTGTTCCACCTCAAACCTGAAGGGAGAATTCGATTCATCTTAACTGGAAAGCCTTTCACCTTCAGCACAGCATCTAACAGCAGCTGAGGTGAAGGAGGAGGGAAAGGGTTTGAGATGGACAACGAGCACAGAAGAAAAGTGTTGACAACAAAGGATGCTCTAAGTCCACAGTGACTGAGCAGAGAATGCCTTCCTCAGGTGCATCTTTTTAAATGAGTCTTTGTCATCCTTTAAAAATAATTAAAAAAACCCTATAAATATACACTCTCTAGTCAAGTAGTGAAATATTAAAAGCTATTCATATTAAGTTGCATATTTTGTATGGGTAGTGTTATTACACACTGAAGTCACAAGACCTCACACTTTGTCAACCTGTTTTCCTAAAAGCATTTGAAGGACACTATATACACTGGTGATTATCCAGCCCATCACAGAAAGAAGACACATCTTTGTTTTCAGAGACTGGGAGAGAAATGGGACTAGATCATGGGCTTCGTTTGTAAATCATAACTTTGTGGTTAATTCTAATGCTCTCAAAAATTTTGAAGTTGCTGTAATCATCAGTAACTAACCAATAGAACTTAAGGGTTATAAGGAACCCAAAGCATCTCCATGTCCAGTTTGCTATGTTTCCAATCTGCAGTCAAGTAGAACAGACACACCACCAAATCCAGCATTACACCTTGACACGGTTCACCTAGGAAAACAGGATCAGGTTTATTCATGGGCAACCCGACAACACACTACCTAGAAATTGGTTTAGTGTGGTCTGACTCCCAAAGTTTTCTAGTTCACAAGAGCAGAGGTAACAGAACAAACACAAGAGCGCCTTTTGAGGCTTGAATTAGAAACTGCATGTGTCTGAGCTGAAAAGTAGTAAAATTATTACAAACTAACCACATGCAAATTGCAAGCATTTTTACCAATAACAGCCGAATACTTTCAAATTAATTTGAACTTTTGATAGACTTAAAGGGCTTGCAGACCCCATGTATCCCTTAAAGCTTCCATTAATATACTAAAGAAACATGTTCAACGAATTTCTCAACAGGACTACTGTCAGAAAATAATTCAGCTTTGCTGCTAAAAGCTCAAAAGCCTTGACTGGCAACAGAATGTGCGTGTTTGACAAGAATTAATTTGGTAGATCTCACAGAAGCATCACACTTCTATCCATCCATCCAAAGATTTCCAGGGTTGGTAACACCCTTCTTCTCCACCATTATCACAGCTTTCCTACACCAGCTCTTCTCCCCTTATCTGTCCCCTTACCAGCAGCAACTGGTACCTTGGATCCTACCGCTTCTGAACTTAAATAATTAGATGGGAGTGTATTAACCACAGCAGCCTTTCATCAGCCTTCATACTCATGGTTTGTCTTCCACTGCAGAAAGACCCATCTTAGAAGAACACGTGTATACCTGAAATCCTTGCAGATGCAGATGGGGATCTGAAAGCCATTTTCCAGTACTACAGAAGGGAGACAGAGTCTAAAATGCCTTCTATGCAATCACCCAACTAAAGGAAATTGTTTGGAAGAACAGTTGGTCAGCAAGATTTACGCAGCTCTGCTTGCTCCTAGGAATGAGGCAACACCACGGTTCACATGTGGTTTTGATTTTTGGTTTCCATACCACCACCCCCCTGCCATGAAAGAGATCAGTCTGTGTCCTTTCTAAGGCCAGCTGCAATTGTGGCTTTTTGATGTGGGTATTATCTATTCATGTTTGGAACAAATAACCACACTTTTTCTCCCCTTAGAAGACAGCTATGGTCAGTGTACAGCAGCTTTACAGATGTACTGAAATGGGTTACATTCACACTTGGCAGTTAAGATGAAAGGCAGTATCTTCAACTGGTGTAAGTAGCTTCAAAGTCTTCAGTGGTATTACTCCATGCCCATTCAATAGAACGAAGCATTTGGTTGTAAAACTCACTCCCTAAAGGGTGTTTTCTGATGCAAGCAGGAAATAAAAAATTCACAAAAAAAAACCCTGTTGTAACGGACCAAAGGAATATTATGTGTGACAAGACATTTATCACATTACTATTAGATAAAATTACACTGATCCAGCACTGACTTTTCTATCAACTTCCTTTTCCTCCCCACATAAAAATTGACGAGCACAGTCCATTTTTAAATAATATCTCTCTCTCTCACCATACTTCAGCCTGATGACCATTACTGGAACTTGCTGCTGACAATGTAAAACCCCAGCATGGAGCAGCAAAAAGGGCCACCAATGTTAACATTTCCTGACTGTCCCAGGGTCCAGTTGACATCGTGTAGTACAGCCTCACCCTACAACAAAGCATGGACACCTCTCACCTGTGTACTATTTCTACAGCTCTCACTTCCCACCAAAAGAACTTGAGGTAAATGGTTTGTGACTTCTAGCTGCTACCTAAGTGAAATATGCGTAGATTAAGGGATCAGAGACACTGGCTATCCTTTTGTTACTGTCAAGAAAGGACAGTGCTTGGGAATGAAAGGAAAAAAAAAAAGAAAGACGGGGACTTTGTCTAAGAATTCTTGCCAACTACAGGGTCAGCCTTAGCTCCACTGCAAAGCTTCCTTCTGCAGACAAAGAGACAAGAGAACTCAGAATGGCTGCTGCCAAAAATCATAACAACAAACTGCAACAAAGAAACTCTTTTAAAACACTAGGCATGTTAATTTTATCCTGACTGGTATATACACATTGATATGAGCTGAAGGTAAGGTAAGCAAGCACCAGGACAGAGCAGAGTGTACTTACCTGCAGTCACCTTATTTAAAGCCACAAGAGAGCTGAGAACTTTGCTGAAGTTCTGTCCCTGATACAGGTCATTTGCATCAAAAGTCTGAAAACAAAAAGAACATACAATAAGTGCTAGAAACAAGCCTTTGAACTGAGCATTTCCGTGCTATCATGCAAACCATGACTGTAGAAGCTATTGCCTGATCAAGGTGCTAGTCTTTCAGTGGCTGTCATGGACCAGTAAAACACTATGGGTTTTCCCCCCCCCCCTTTAAAACAAAACAAAACTTATTGTTAAATATAAAGAGAATATAGAAACAGCTGCGTTTGAGAAAAAAATTAAGAACATACAAGTTAAAATTACCAGGAGTCATTTAAGTTACAAGAAAGTTGAATAAAACATGATTATCAGAAGAGAGAAGCTTTCCTCAGACAGTTTGGCCAAAAAAGTTACTGGGTACCATTACTCTTGTCAAAATCCTCTTTTTCTGTAGCAGCTCACAGGCACTGTACCTGATTGTTCATAAAATATTTTCCAAATTACTACAAATACTTTTAAAAGTACTACAACAAAGTACATACTATCTCTTTAATCTTCAAGAGACAGAGGAAGAATAGTGAAATTGCTGGATATGTCAGATGGAGAATGAAGTTTGGGAAGGGGAGAGATGAAAGCTGGGGGTTATTTTATTTTTAACTGTGGGAAAGAGATCCAAACCTCAAACTATCTTGTAGAAAACACTCCAGCAACTTTCAAGCACTGGGTGACGACATTAAACATCTGGATTTTCAGGGGGGAAAGAGGAGATGGAAAAAAAAAAAGAGAGACCCTTAATATTTGCCTGAGGTAATGGAAACACTCATCCAAAGTCTCATGAAAATAGCTCTCACAACACAGTCTGCATAGGTTGAAAGGAGACCCAGTATTCCCTTGTGCAAGAGTAGAAAGAGGACAATAAAAGACAGCTATTACAGTTGTTCCAACTGATTTAAGAAACAAAGAGATTCAGTTTCCCACAGCGTAGCGGCTTTTATCTAAAAAATCAACAAAAACCTGTTTATTTTCCTGGTAACAGACCCACCCCACAGGCACTGTCAGAGAGTCTGTACCCCAGAAAGCAGCCTTCAGAGGCAGGAGAGGAAAAGAACCATATTCCCAGGGAAGAAGAGAAGAAGGGACAAAAGGAAGGCTGGGAGGAGAAAGAGGAAGGCTGGTTAAACCTAAGAGAAGTGAAAATTTTTATGAAAGCTACCTAAAGCAACCACAGAAGGGACTGCCAGAGCAGTTGTGACTGGTTATGTGATCTACTAACCAAGGTAGAGCAGATTTGGGAAACATTTAATCACAGTGTTATTCAGTAAGGAAAAAGAAAATCTCCCAAAGCATCCACAGTATTTGAGGTACTTGCAAATGTTAACATGTACATTTTTTCCACTCAGACTGAGGATCATCTCTGGTCCCAACGAGCAGCAGTTCTACCTCGGCTGTTCAGGCGTTGACATCTCTCAGGCTCAGGTAGCATGTACACAGCTCCGAAGAGCAATGCCACAAAACAGATGCAAAAAATAAAGCAGAGGCGAACACTAATAATAGACTCCAAGCAGTTATCACTCACATAAAATAAGTCAAATAACTATTTCACCAAGTTTCCCTGGGCTACAGAAAATCTAAATACTACTCTTATTTGAAGCTGTAAGGAGTGGGACGAGGGAACTACCCAGATGTGAATTTTGTGGGGTTTTTCCTGAAACATGAGGAAGTATTTAAAAACTACGTGCACAATAAAAGACATTAAGCAAATAAGAAGTTATCTGATTTTACACAACGAGACTAAAGATATGTTAAGTTTTATTAATAGCATAATTTATAATAGAGGTGAGAAAGATAACAATAAGGTGACAGCAGAATACATAAAAGCAAAACCAGATGGGAAATAGCTTAACCACTGCTCAAACTGGGGAGAATAAAAATAAAGCAAGCTGTTATGGAACAAGAAAGCATCAGGAGTGTAAAATTTTCATTGTTAGCTATGTCCTTATTGTGGTAACTTTTAAACAAGCAAACGACAAGTATGAACAGAATCACAAAATATCGGCTTTGATCCAAAAATAAAGAAAATACAAGAGACATGGGTGCTCGTGCAAGCACAAGAACTGGATCAGAAAGGTACTAAAGGGGAGAGAGAGAACTATTTAAAAAAGGAATGTTTAAGAAAGATGTTAGAAACTACAGTCTTAACTTACAAAAATTAAAAAAAAAAATCCTAAATCCACTTTAAGCTCACCTTCATTCTGGATTCTGCTAGAGCCAAGAGCTCTCCAAAGTCAGGCTAACTGGAGAACAACAGGATGCGAGGAAGACTCCGCTTCCTGCTATGCTGAGACTATAGAGGATACCAAGAACGATTTGATTGGATCATCCCAAAACGTATAGTGCCATAAAAAAGCCTGTATCCAGGACACACATCCAGTCTGCTACTTCACAGGAAATAAAACAATGGGAGGATACGAGAAACATTTGCTTCCTTGCGATTTTACATAAAGCAATTCTGACAGGAAGCCACTCTCAGCATGCTCATGGCCAGTATGTCCATCAGTAGCATTTGATAGAGGGGGAGGTGGACATGACACCCTCCAGACAGATTTTCTCCTAATGTAACAAATGTTTAAGAATAAACTAACCTAGAGAGATAAAAAGTGAGGAAAAAAGCTTAGGTGCTCTAAAGTCTTGAGGCTAACTTGTTATGAACTCAATGACTTGATTATAAAAACCTTGTTTTAAAAAAAAAAAAAACAACAAACAAAAAACGCCCCACAAATCCACACAACAAAAACCCCACCAAACGCTCACGCCCTTCTATCTTAGTAGAGGTTTGCTCGTTTCACAATATATTTGAAAACTCTCTCCAACATGAGTAAAAGCATCGAGATGCTTTCAGACAAGCTTCCATGGGATTGCCAGAGAAAACAGTCTGCTCCAGGTTTCAAGGTAAGTCCAACTTGCATGTGGACTATTTACCCACAGATCAACTGTGAGAACAGGCTCTTTAAAACATTGTATCTCAATATAATAAAGAGTCATTAAGTAACTTCCCTATTCAGTGTCACTAGGTGACAAACACTCCCACATACAATACCTCAATTCTGCGACTGCAAGAATCAAGGCTGAATTTTGAGATCCAAGTATCACGGAACATTATTTTTATATTGCAAACTATTACCACATAACAAGGTCTGCATGCTAAATTATCTTCTATACTAGCATAACGCCCTTTTCACGTCATGTCAGAAGCACAACGTTAATTCAAACTTGTGTATGCTTACAACAGCTCTTAAAACCTAAAAATGCAAACACTTAGAAAGATATTACCTTGGAAATATTGAGATTTGTCTTTTAAACATTACATAACAGGTATATATGGACATTAAACAAGGCTTTATGGAAAAATATTTCTAATATGCCCTTGCTTTCCAGGCAAACAATGCTTTTAACTCTGTAGAGACTCCACCTGTGATTGTCTACCCTCTTGTTCAAACAATCCTTATCTTCCACCAAGACAGTCAGATAAAACATTAGTGAAGATGCAAGTATAAAACTGTCATAAATCACATCAGATGAGGACCCAGTCAAGCCAAATCTTTTGAACAAACTATTTAAATAAAATACCTTTGTTTTTAAATTCCATAGAATTGACCATATGCAGATGTGTCTTCTGTATTAACGTAAAGCACACCTATTAAACAAAGACAGACCCAGACTATATTAGGAGCCTTACACTGAAAACGCTTTGTAACTTATAAACAGTTAGCTGGGAATCAATGAACTTCAAGCTTAGCAGGCTCATCCCCATATGCCTGGTATTATCCACCTGTTTTCCTGTTCTCTAACACCTTTCTCACAGTCTTCTGTTCTCTCCTGGATTTTAACATCTGATACATCAACACCCCAGGCAGATACTGTGTTCTAGAAGCAGATCAGACCAACCTGCTAATAGCAAAGGCTCTTATGTTACCTATAACATTACACAAACTCAAAAGTACTCTGGCCCTTTCAGTCACAGGATACTGACTGCCAAAGCCTGCTGACTGCCTACCCTGACCCACAGATTCTGGCTTCCCTTTCCACCACCCCCATCCCCCATTCCCAAGATACAAGCCTGGCTTCCCATAACTATGTATTTTTTGCCCCTAGGATTTCAGCAAACTTTATTGATAACAATTTTATGACCTTTTCCAGGTCATTAATGAAATGCTGAATAACGCAGCTGAGTACCAATGGCAGCAAATCCCCTATAGCAAGGTATACATTGGATGGCCATTGCACATTTGTAACTGTATTAAAACCTATTAATTAGCCAGTTTTATAATTCATTTCATATGAGCCCTATTGATTTTTCCATCACTGACATTTCTTAAATACCAAGCAGAGATCCATTTCATCCACGTACTGGTTGTTCAACCACCAAATCCATCCTCTCGTTTTAAAACAAGACTGACCTCTGCATGCATATGCTTAAACGCCAGCACATTCAAAATGGCCACAGTAATACATTCAGGTAATTTCAAGTTATCTAAACCACGAACCCTCAGTGGATGGAGGCTTCTGTTCAAAAGATGTTTATGATCCAATAGCAATAAGGAAATAAAACCAACAGAGCAATATTCCTCCCTCGTATCCCTGCAACAACCAGTACCTACTGAAATTGGAAAAATATTAAGTGAGGAATTAGTGAAAGGAAAGTGAAATTAGAAAATAAAGTTGAGAATATACCTGGGGAGAACAGACTAAGGCACACAGTAAGCCTGCAGCAGCATTATTTTCTTCAAATCAGTCAGTTTCAAGGCCTCAGGTATCCTTTATACTATTTTATTCCTCTCTTCTAGCCTATTAAGTCAGAAGTCAGTTATGTAAGAAATATTTTTAAATTAAGCTGTTTCTCCCGATAAGGCGAGGTCTACAACTGGAGACAGAAAAAAAAAAAAAATCAGGGGTCGTTCAGTCAAGCTTCCAGACACACATTTTTACTTCAAATGTGTCTTCTACCAATCCTAACCTGCTTGTATCCTTAAACCACCAGAGATCAATAAGGCTGTATCTAACAGTCGTAGAGAGAAAAGTTCACATAGTGGTTAAAAGTAAAATAGAAAGGTTTTTCTTAATAAATATTTCCTTGCTAGGCTAGTGCCTTGAATATATGCAGGTACAGTACCCCCAGTGGATATTAAAATTTTAAGCATCTGACAAAGACAGACGACAGCTTTCTTTACAGCACTGCACCATAAACTGCAGCAGCTAAGGAGCTGACTTACGAGCAGCCCAGACATCTGTGCAGCACAGATAGGGCTGCCGCTGCAAACCTCGCCAGCCAGCCCCAAAATAAGCTGTAGCCCCTAGGCTGTGTGTACTAAACTGCCAGGACACTTTCCAGCTCAGCTTGGTGGCCTCGGGCCCCTAGTGCAAAAGATTACGAGAACGTTGGCTTGGCTCACCCGGAGGAAATGAAAGGAAATGAGCAGGGTGGCTTGGCAAAGCACAGCATGACCACATACAACGTGTCGCTCCACCTGTTCCTAGCGCACAGGCTGCAGCGTTTTTGGCCACAGGAGCATGAATAAACAAGTGGTAGGAAAAAAAAAAAAAAGAAGCAACTCACAGTTAGAACCCAGTGACCTTCTTGAAAAACATTAAGAACCTCCAACACCTCGCTTTGTGTGCCACCATCCCCAGCATGTTTCTACCCCTAGAGCAGCTGGCAAGGGGAAGCCACGGAGGCCATCCACGGTCCACCTTCCCGTGATGGCACCCAATATGCCCAAACTGGGAAAAAGATCCCATAGGTAAGCCTACATGCAAAGCACAAATTTCTTTGTTTATTCTCACATTAGGTCAGCTGTAAGTGGTGCTGAGTCTCATTCAGCTGTTATGCAGCAGCTGTTCCTCGAGCCGTGAATTATCATCTGAAAGCTGCAGCAGGAAAAGGAGAGATAAGAAAAGCAGGGAACTATGACAACTGAGAGAGGAAGGGAAGGGGGGTGTGGGTGGAAGAAGAGATGATTACAAATGTTCTGGAAATCTCTATGAAGCATACTGTTGCCCAAATGTAGTAACGCACAGCACAAGAGAGAGCTTAAAAAAAATTAAGTTCCCTTTCAAAAATTAAGAGCGAGACAAGAGAAAAAGTTTGAAAATAACTGGGAGAACAGAATTGCAGTGCAGGATTTCTGTGTGATTTTGTACAGTTCACAAGAGCAACTAAAACTCAATGGTAAAGTATATATAAAACTTAAGAAGAGATACAGAATAAGTTTTACTGCTCATATAAACCTGTTCCTCAGAAGTAAAAACTTAATTATACTAAAACCAACACACGACCTAAATGGTTTTAATTCATGTAACTGGTAATACTTTCAAGACCTAACATTTTACCTACAAAAGCAGGCACAGCCAGTGGTAAAAATGTGCATGGAAGTTCATAGTGTGCGTGTGTCTGTGCACATCTGTGTCTGTGGGCATGTATCCAAATACACATTTACGATACAAATCCAAAGAGGACAAAGGTTAAAAAAAAAAAAAACAAACAAAAACAACAAACCCTTGTTTTTGAGTCCCTGAAGATGTACTGAAGCTTTCCAGCTCCAAGAATTTTTCCCCAAACCAGCTGCATCAAAGCACTAATGATCCTGCAGAGCATTAATTTCAAATACTACATAACATTTTAACTAAGCCACTGCTTCAAAGGCAACATCTAAACATTACCAAAACTGAACATATAGAACTTATTTTTCACCAACCCCAGCAGAAATGGCATAAAAAAGTCTACACAAAGAAATACGAAGTTTCTTTTCAGAGATGAACTGTACAATTTCTGAAGCTTTCAAAATCTGTCTGTTTTTAGAATGTGACATAGCGAGTTAGTATCCTCAAATGAATTCTTTTGTAAGGAAGTCGTAGAATTTGGTATTTTCAACCATAAACTTCAGTACGAGCAAATCAACATGTAATTTAGAAAACAGAGATAGAAAGATTAGCACTGCCTACATTTGTATAAGCACACAAGAAAACATGAGCCTGCTCCAAATTTCTATCTGCACAGCAAAACAACTACATCTGTCACACCTTCATCCTAAATCACCTTCAAAATGCTTTGTAGGTTTTGAATCTTAGAGATGCCGCCACACAGTGATAATTTCAGCTGCCACAGAGACATTCAGTGGCACACAGTATTAATATATAATTGAGTACTAAGGCTTAAGGAAGCTCAGTCCTGGAACTACAGGCAAAAATAACACTTGTTGGAATGCAATTACCAAAGACAAAATTTGATGGGAGCGCTGAAGTTGAGATGCCTGAGTACTTGCCAACACAACAGGTTACACCTACTTGATTAGCCAAAACAAAGCAATTGCATAAACACCTTAAACACCTTCTAGTGTCAATGAAGAGAGGCACCTGAACAGGGAAACTTGGCCAGAAACATACCCCGAGGAAGATTCAGCCAGTAAAACTCACCTCTCTCTCATATACACAGACAAGAACTATGTCAACTACTCTCCTAAAATAAATCAGGAAACACAGCTGTGGAAATGCATGGGGAATACTGTGTGTAAGTAAGAAGACACAGAGGACTGAGAAAAAACCCACAAAGTACATGCTTGGAAATAAATACAGACAGGTCTACTATGAAGCAGAGTAAACATTCAGCGATAAAAATGGTAAAAAATAATTTTTGGCTAATAAGTGCACAAGCCATCACAGATTGACGGCACATCTGATAAACAAGGTCATGGTTAAATAGTCATACTTTCTGGGGAAGACCACAAGAGAAAGGTGAAGGATACCCTACGGATCTTTAACTAGCTTTTCTTTCTGAAAATAACTGAAAAATCCACTTTATCCTTCTCCAAACATTCCAATTCCTAAGAACGAAAGAACCAAAGGCATTTGAATGAGGAGTAAAAATTAGACTATGGCTCTTCACTCAGCTTGACGTACAATGTCCACCTGCTTAGATGCGAATAACAGACAATACATTCGGATGACCAAGATTAGGTGCTCTGTTAACTACAGTTTACATTAATTTCCTTAATTTGCTGATGGGTTCTACCTAACCTTTTGTGCTCTACTAAGCCAGCCTTGTACCCTAGCAATGCTCTAGAGGTCAAAGCTCAAGTCTCTGCACTGACAGAGTTGCCTCACAAGAAACTAGTAAGAAGTTTCTCAAGAGTGTCACAAAGTATTTTTCTTCCTGAAAGTGATTTTGTCATCTGACCCTGCAATGAAAAAAACACACATACTTGTGCAGTGCTAATCAGCATAGGTATTACAGAAAAATGGCAACGTGTTGGTAACCTTTTACTAAAAAGAAGGCTCCTGCTCACATAGTGTTTCTTTTAGATAACACAGATGACGAACTTATTCAGCACTAAAAGGTGCAAGTGGACTAGAAGCTGAAACTGCCATGGGGATTGGATACAGTGCCACAGCTCATAAAAAGGCTGGCCCAAGTTTTAGAAAGAAAAGCAAGCAGCAGGAAAACTCACAGAACTAACAAGAGACTTTCCAAAAAGAAACAGGCCACAGAGAAGGAAAGCAGCTTCTGGAACGGCTCCCCCCCCCACCCCCCGAGCCCAAGAATAACGCTAACATCTACTCCAGGATTGGGCCTCTGAGAGTAGATGCTTATACTTAATGAAACCAATTTCTTCTTGTATGAATAATTCATTAAATATCAATGTAGCAGGAGAAATCATGTGAAGTCATTTTTTAGGCCTTTCTACGAGACAGATGCTGATAATTATTTTTAATTAGTTTTTCAGTAACTTGCAATTACAAAAAAAAAATGGTAGATTTTGGTCTTCCAAATTCATGTGACATTTGTGACAGTATCAACTGCTCACATTTGCAAGACTACAATCCCCCTTAGATGTGAACAACTGCAAGTCATGGGAGTGGCTGGTCACTTGAGTGGTGGCACCTTTTTTCTTTTTTTTTTTTTCTTCTTCCAAATCACAGTAGTAGATAATGGTTTTGGGAAGCTACTCCTTCATCCCACAGATGCTGCTTCAGACCCTGATGGGCATCTTTCCTTCCACCAACCCCATTCAACACCACCACGATGCAGCAGCATGGAAAACACAAGCCTTCTTGAGTTCCATTTTAGAGGATGTCTACATCATGCCCTGAAGTACTCAGTAAAGTTCCCAGGCAGATATCCACCTTTTCCTCCATAATTTATAGGTAAGTGTCGCACTTGCAAGCAAAGTTACTGTAATGGAATCTGCAAGCCGTTTCCCATCTTCAAGTATAAACATACATTGCAGCTCCATCATTTTCATACACCTACAGTTTTTTCCTGGCTTTTCTTTTTTCCCCAATAATAAGTTAGAAATAAACAAATTAGAAAAAAGCCTTAACGAAAGAACACAAAAAATGGCTCTGCAGAAACACTGGATGAACACTTCATGCTAACTGAAAGTATCGAGAGCACTGAAAATGAAGGCTGACCTCAAGCAGATCACACACAGCCACAGCAGAAATCAAAATGACAGGACAGCAACAATGACACTCACTTAAGATTACCAAAACAGTTTGCTCATTTGGCCTGGCCAGGGTCTGAAAGCAGATCCTGAACATAAACAATTAGAACTAAATCATCTCTGTGCAAGGCTTTACAAACTGCTGTTTGCCAATGGCTGAAATCAGTATTGACACATTGAATTTTTTAAGGCTCAGAATAAATCAGTTCCTAAGGACGAGGGAGTTGATACATTCAGGAAACTTGCAACTAGGTTTCAAATATCAGGAAGGGAGATGTCTCCTTTCATAACACTTGAATTTTAGATTTATTTTCTAAAATAACAGAAGTACGCGTCAACTAAACTGTGAACATCTCCATACTCTTACCTAAAACCACAGGAAGAATGGTTTGCCATAACTGATTTCAGATGCCTTCTGTCTAGATACATGTTTTGCCAACATTTCTTGACGAATTTCTGAAGTATCAGCTTAGTTTCAAAAGCGATGCTGCATGGAGTGAGGACAAGAGGCCTATATAATGAAGTAAAAAGCTTAATTTATATCATGAAAATCTTAAAAAAAGAATAGGAAAACCAACTTCCCTGGATCCAAAATAGGTAGTGTTACCTGCAATCCAACTCTCCATTTGCAAAACAGGGAAAATAGCAGCTAAATACTAGTTTAAGTCACTACCACCAAATCATCACAGACACATAGTAAGATTGCTGAGACAGATCTTTTGATTTAAAACAGCAGTATTCATAGATACAGACACACCCAGAGCATGTCAGAGAGTAAGAGCTGGGGGTGGGAGGAAGGAGTCATCTTTCTGCAAAAGATTTTGTTCTACATGAGGTTATCATCTGCCCTCTTAAAATAGCCAGCTAGCTGTTTTACTACACTACCACGTGCTCTAACCACAACTTAAATGCTATCACGTGCTCACGTTTCATCTGGAAGAAATGCATACAGCCAAGTGATCAGATGATGCACAGATTCAGCATCAATGGAGAAGGAACTACAGGCAAAGCATGAGCCACAAAAACGGCCCCACTGACCTCAAACATGCTATTTCACCTACTGCTTATCAGCATGCTTGGGAGTCTCATTTCATTGTGCACATACACTTTTTTAAATAAATGTATTAACAGAAGAAACAGGAAAATACCCGCGGCATTAAATATGTATTAGTAGCTGGAGGAGAAAGACTGAAGGGGAACTGGTTTTGAGATTTCTGGTATGGGTCAGAATTTGACTAAGCATGATTAGATGCGTGGAAAAAAAAGTGGGAGAGGGAAAAAGAAAGATAACTTAGAAATGCAACAAAGGAAAAAAAGAAGAAAAATGGGGTGAGCGTTACACCCTTCTAGTAAGAAGGGATTAATCAGAAATCTCAATTGCTTCCTGAATACACCGTGGAAAGTGCCAAAAATTAAGAATAAAGGCTTACTGAATTTCCACATAGCCTGTTGAAGCTTTCATTTAGAATTATGAACTGGAAAAAAGTAATTCCAAAATAGTTATCAGAAATGAACAAGCCTCCAAAACCAAGATTTCAGGTTTCAATTAGATCAGAGTGAATCTATTTCACTACTTCCATTTTAAAAATTCACTGAAAAGAACAAAACTGCATGCACGGCCCCTGAGCTACAGCTCCTCCCAAGCGAACCCTTTTCGATTCATAGCTTACCATTTTGATCTCAGCCGGTACAAACACCGCTGAAAAGAAACCTAGGGCTGGATCCCTCCCTCTCCCCCAGGCACCTGCAACAATGTGATCTGGGATCCTCCATCATTTATAAAACCCCTTTTGAAAGAGGTAGGCACACAGGACTTTATCCAGGAAGCAGGGACGAGCCTCACCACTGCCTGCTCTGGTGACCACTCCTGTTGCACGACTGGTGGAGTTGCCTAAGCAGCAGCGGGACAGCCAGAGGGACCAGCACCTTCAGGCAAGGAAGGCAGAGAACTGAAGCCAATTTAATGCAACAGCCTGAAACTTAAGGGCATTCAGCATCCAACAGGTCATCTCTATGAAGGGTGAGACAGACACCCAGGAGCAAGATGCACGGCACAGGTCTAGGTAAACCATTCCTGCTCAGGATTCACAAGCCCACAGACCAGGGTAAGCTTTCAGGAGGGAAATCTCATACACTCCCTTCTCCCACATCACCTCACACTCCATTCACTCAGGGGGTCATTAAATCCCCACAGCAATCCAGTTCTAGCAGCTGAAGTGGCAAAAAATTAATCCAGCAAGAAGTGGGAAGTTTGCTGCAAGTTTCGTGAGCTAAACCAGTTCAGTACTGGACAAGATTAGCACCTGTACCAATGCATGGGAGAGAAATATCTTGTCTGTCAAGGGAAAAAGATTCACTTGAGGTGGTGGGAAATGGTGCAGGGGGGAGAAGAACACACCCACACAACACAACAATCCACCCCCACCCTAATCATCCCACATCACGCAAATTCAGTAATAAGCTTCTGTAAGAAATTCAAAATTTACGGTTTATGGGAATATCTATAAAAATTTCCACATTCCAAATATTAATGAAAGATGGCCTCTAGGAGGTTACATGCAACAACAAAAATGAGATCCACACCGATTCTGCTTATTCATAGTAATGTCTAGGACACAATCTGAAAGAAATAAAGATAACTTCTCCAAGAAACTAGCTATCACAAGAACTTTATAGTTCCAGTTCATCAATTGATAGGCTTTCTGATGGACTTGGGTAGCCAACATGTTACTATGAGCAGCTGGGCCCAACAGTCTCAGTTCCTCCTTTTTTCCTAAATATTCTCATCTCAATGGGCCAGGATTCTTCTAGCTTCATGCCATCATCTTCCCCACTGCAGATGCCCTAACTTGAATGCCCTCTCCAAAACACAACCACTCACACTCCAGCCTTCACAAAACAGAGTCCTAAATCCAACCTGTCACTTGCAACACATACTACATCACCAGCACTGCCTGGGCCCTGATCTAGAAGGCAGGTCCTGGGTTTCCACAGCAGATACCGTACAGAGCAAGCTTCATCCACCATCTGATCAATGGTACCCATACAGAGATACCCTGTTCCCATCACCTCTATGCAACCAACCAATGCCAAGGAGTCCATGCCTGTGGTAGGTGATGCCCTGTAAAGTCAGGGATCTATCTGTCCACAGGCACCAGAGCTTGGGACCTTCTGATGGAGGTTCGGGTATGCTACCATGTAGTTACAACAGTCCAGTGACTGGCAAAGATTGTTTCAGTGTGAGCTCTTTTGCTAATGTAACTGCTGCTCACACAGCAGAACCCAGGAGTTAAAGCAGCTCCTCCTGGGACAACAAAAATTTCTAGCAAAGGGCCATACCATCCTCCAAGCAGCATCTGGGGATGCCATCTGTGGAATCAGGACAGTCACTTAAGGAAAAAAAAAAAAAAAAAATCAATGACAGCCTAGCCAGTCCCAAAACTTGCATCTAAGAGTTCCCAATAAGGAAGAGCGTAGAAAGGTAAATATTACATAGTAATAATTAACCAGGATGTTCTTCCAACAGTTTCTGTCTCAGGGACTATCTGCATTCAAAAAAGCCTTACATGGATTTGTTAGACTTCTCTAGTTACTTCTGCAATCCATGTAATTTGCACTTCTACAGAAACTCACAGAAATTATTTGCACAGCTCAGTTACAGTGTGAAGAATCACTTCCTTTCATTTGTTATGACCTTGCCAATTGCTTGCTTTTTCTGAGTAACCCTTAGCTCCTGTGCAAGAGAAACAGAAAACAACCTTCCCACCTTCTCCATGCCACCCATTACTGAGACCCTATCGACCTGATACTCATCTCTTCTGTCAACAGAAGAGTCAATGCATTTATCTGCAACTCACATGGACTCCATTCCTTCCTTTTTTTTTTTTAACAACTTCTGTTAAGTTTTGAAATGGCAGACTATTCCATTTCCTTTAAATACAGCATTTCTCCTGGGCATTGCTATAAATATAATTCAGCTTGATGCTACAACTCGCAGAATAGTCAGAGAGAGTGACCTAGCACAATACCTTTGTGATTTGCCAGGACTACATCATACCTGTCAGTTCAAAGAACTCAAATACTAAATTGAAATTTTAACTATAGCGTGCAACATAGTATTTGGCACAGCCTCAGTAGAGGAGGAATGGAAGGCAGCAAACACACACCAAGCCTTTAAAGATCAAGGAAGGAAAGAAGGGAAGAGATCCAGAGAACTACAGACTAGTAAAGCAAATGCTTAAGACTGGTAAATTGATAAAAGCTATTATAATGAACAGAATTGGTGGGGTTTGCATAAATATGGAAATAGAAAAGAATTAACATTGCTTTGGTAGAAGGAAGTAATCTTTCCAAAATGCATCTGTCCTCCTTGAAGCAATTAGTCATAAACATAGGGTAGTCCAGTTAACACACTACATCTGAATATCCTTTGAAAACACACCTCATCAAGGGTTGGTTTTGTTTTAAACAAAGCTAATATAAGCTAGGAGATTCCTCTTGAAGATTCAGAGGTGCTCAAGAAGTAAGAAACAACAGCTGTATACAAACTATTGTTTTTCACTATGGAGTATCAAAAGCATCCAATAGGGATCTGACTTAGGACCCACACTACTCAACACAATATACATGTGATTTCACAGAAGGTATGAAGAGTGAACTTTGTTGAGAATACAAGATTATTCAAGGTAGTCAAAACTTGAACTCATTACAAACAGCTACCATATGATCTTATGGATGAGCAAATGTTAAAGTGGCAACTGAAATCCAGTACGAACAAATGCAAAACCTACCCTCAGGCAAAATAATAAAAAACCCCAAACCCCACCCATTATTCTTGCATAAAAAATTAGTTCTAAATTTGCTATTCCCATTGACAAGTAAAAGACAACAGTCCGCTAACAACTTTACATCAAGGATCAGCCAAGTCATGAAGTCCAAGAAAAACCATACTGGAAGATTAGAAAAGACAGAGGCAACAAACAGATGGCTTTTATTATTTCCACAGCATCTCTGCAACTTAAGTATAGCTCTGTTCCACCACGATACTATAACAAGAAAGGGTACAGAGATGATGCTGTTTAAGCCAACTAAATTAATGCAACGGGTTTCATAAAAGGGAAAAGTAAATAAACTAAAAGTGTTCATCTTGGAAAGGGATGGGATGTAGCGAAGTATACTAGTGCCATATGAAGTCACGTATAGCACAAAGACTCATAATGTAAGAACAAAGTCACCCACTGCCACCAGCTGCAGCAGCTGAACAAACAAAAGGAAGTTTTTATAAAATTCTAATTTAGCCATGGAACTTACTGACACGGGATGCTGTGAAGGTAAAAATGCTCAAAATAGCTTTGGAAAGCTATTTAAAAAAACAAAAAGCCACAGAAGAAGGTCCATTGACCTATTAAATACACAGTGATACAGATACCATCACTGACTCCTCAAGAAGCTCCTCAGCTATGGACTGTCAGAAGCTAGGAAGATTTAACAGAAGGCATCACACTGTATTTTCATGCCCCTTCTCCCAGTCATCTATTACAGACCCTTATCTCACAGGATAACAAGGTAAGCAGACATTTGATCTGAGCTTGCATAGTAACCCTTAGGTCATTAAAGACATTAAAACTATTCCTACGTTTTTATCTCCAAAGCCAAGTTAGGCAAAAAAAAAGTTTATTATGCTAACTTAGTCGCTACAGGAAACCCCTTGGTAAAACACTGCTTGAGCAACAACAATTAGCCTTTATTCGTCAAGTTCTCAAAACCATGCACCAGACATCATTTTACAACTAATACAGGATTTAAAAGCTGAGTTAAGCAATTGAATAGTCATACTGGAATATGCAGAAATACTGTCATGCCAAGAACTACCTGCCAGAAATTTGAGAAAACATTTTACCTAGGTCAGTGCAACTGCATCCTGTTACCCAAAAGGGCAATGCCGACCCAATGTCTCCCACAGCTGTACCCCACACACCTCCCCAGCGTGACATCTGGCCACAGAGTAATCAAAGGGTGAGTCAGTTCAGCTACAGAAAGCTCTTCAAGCTTAGTTTTCCATAAGATCAGCTTACTGAAACAACTCACTCTGCAACTGCACAGCCTGTAGATCTGACACTGAGGAAGTGACAGGGCTGCATCTAAAACTGCAGACTATCGGGATTTCCCTTCACAAGGACAGCCCACTGCTACAGTGAAGATGTGCAAACAACTGTATTCACCATTAAGAGATGCAAACACTGTAATGCTAGTATCACTAAATGCATCACTTAAACACCGATGTGAACTTCCCACCACTTCAAAATTAGCTAGTAATTGTCTAGGTTTAAATGATAGCAAGGAGACCAGCAAGAAACAGCTACATATATCACTACAGCAATATGTTAAAGTTATGGCACAGAACAGCAGTAACATTTTGTTAGAAAGATTTCATGTGGTATATTAACACATGGTTTACCACCACCACCACCACTTAATCTTTGCTATTTAAGTACCACAAAAGTCAGCCTCAGTTTAGAAGAGCAAGTTATGGATTATACGGACCCATCTTCACAGCTGATACTAATGGGACTTCTGCAGGAGGCTCGCAATGTTCTCAGATGCATCAAAGTTAAGTATGCTGAGTTAAGGCTGAGGCTTCAAGTGCAACTGAAACCCCTACAGGGAAGCACTTAAAAATGGAACTGTCATTTACATATCACTAAGAAGAAAGGATACCAACCAAATCACATCAAGCTACAGCATCCTCAGAAGCACAATTCATCATAGACATCGTTGTAAAGACATAAATGGTTATAACACTCTGGCATTTAGCGCAAGTCTCAAAACAAGCCAATGTCAGAGCGCATATAAACCCCTTTCAGATTGTGATCTCCATTACAGCAACCCCCAAAAACCCATGAAACTCCTGCTGAGGTCACTGATGTGACTGACACCAGTCTTAAGACACCACCTTTTAGCCGTGAGATCAGAGTAGATATCCTGTTATTACCAGACTCGTACTGCACTGGAAGCATAACTTCTGCAAGAGATAAAGTCTGCAAAATATACTGCTATATTAACATAGAAAATGCCACTGCAGCATAAAGATCACAACTGAATAGAAGAAATAGAAAAATAAGAGGTTGTGCATTAAAAGCAGTAACTAGGGCAGTGATAATAAAGATTCAGGCTCAGAGGAGTTCAATACACACCAAAAATCCACCAAGGTGCTCTGCACATGGCAAAAGCAGGCATCACATCAAGCAATGCCCAAGGGGATGCCCTCTCATTTCCCTTACTTCTTAAAGCAAAGGCACATATGGCTACTTACACCTAACTTATCTGCAAAAGAGGGAAGAGATTTCCTGTGTGTCCAACCACACACAAAAATACAGCCTATGAGCTAAAGATAAGAGGTTATCAAGTACCATGCTCTACCACACATCTAAAAACCTAGTGCAAATAGTGTCTTCAACTGATCAAATAAAAGCAAAGGCTTCTCCCTTGCATGACAATGGGAAACAGTGAAAGTGCTCTGAAGCCACTAAGCCGTCACTAAGAGCTGTTTGTGCACTGCAGGATTGCTCTTGGAGCAGGGGTCAACTGCCACAATTTTTAATCCAGATTAGGACTGCAACAATGCAGAGCAACATGACACAGAAAACAATTACAGCAAGACTTTGTTCTTAGGAGACGTAATAGCTAAAAAGCTATCCATATCTGTTCAGAAGCACAAAAGTTTCCATGTGCATACCACTTCTGTTCCCTGAATCTGGAACAGTGACGATAATGTTCATTTTCTGTACTGGCTAATCCAAATCTGTCCTGGAAGTGCATCCTCTTCTTTCCCAAACAACAAATGTTAGTAAACTGACTGCTTTCTAAAGTCCTGTTGTTCCCTCTCATATGAAAAACAAGTGACACCACATGCTGCAAGCAGGAAGAAATTAAATTAAGAAATAATGGAGTAAAATGTGCCATTTTAGAAGCAAGTTGAAAAGTTAAGCAAATCTTTCCCATAGATTGCTCCAGAAACATTTAGAAAAAGAAGATGTGGTTCCAACAAAGTGGGATTACTTAAAAATTTCCAGCAACGTCCTCTCAAAAAGCTGGTGCCGCAAGCGCATTATCTTTATGAAAGACAACATCAAGAAGGTGACTTGTGTTCCGAAAAAAAATTAAGGTCTTCTACAGGCAAGAAACCCTTTCAGATACATTGCAAGAAACATAACACAAAGCTAACAAACAGGAAGTTAGGACAACACTGGAGTTTTCCAACAGATCACAGCTCCTAGGAAACAATTTCAAGTGAATACACTTTTTAACCTCTTAGAAGTAAGAGCAGTATCTCTGAAAGCAAACATACAGTTTTTAGACAAATCTGACTCACAACTATTAAAAAGGCCCTCTCGTTTAAGGAAACTGAAAACACTTATTTTGTACAATCAGTCTGTCAAGCCAAATTTGTTTTACACAAGTCTTTGCAAGGTTTTTAGAATAGTCCATCTTATTTTGTACAAAGATTGGCATGTTGTCCAATGTCACCTGCTAAAGCAATATGTGCACAGTACATACTCCTCATATTTAGTGTCCTGCAATATAATTAGCTTTAGGGTACCCAGACAATAAATCCAGCAAGGATTGGTCTTAAAGCATGCAGCAGTAGCTTCTACAATATCTTTTACTAGCTATAAAAGCAGACAGACGTTCACACCACCATCTCCAACATCACACCGTTTTTTTTAAAATGGAGATACTACAACATGCTTCATATAAAGTCATAACAACTTCTGGATCGGACCAAAGCAATGCAAGTTCTGCTTCAGGGCAACTCATCACCCTGAACTCCATGATCCTAGTGCTTTCCAAACTACTTAACTTACATAGTCCTATGTAAAGCTCTTGTAGCTTCCAACTGTCTCCCCTTCCCGATACCACCCTGCCACCCCAACTATTGGCCAAGGTATTCTGTCCAAATCTCTTTCAAGCCAAGAGACAGGTGAGCAACTGTGCTCTCTGCAAGCTGCTCAAGCAAGAAGTTCTCTGACTGTCAAACAAGCCACAGCTCACTACCTCAAAAGGCAGGCTGTGTCTGCTTGCATAAATTCCCTTGGAGAGATGGTTTTAAAAAGGCAGGAAAACAAAGGAGAGAGTTTCATGTTGTGAGGGGAATTTCATGTCCTTCATTAACTCACAGCAAGGGCACCCGAGGCTTCCTCTTTAGGACTACAAAGCCTCCATATTCTACAGAAGCAAAAGAAATGTACAAGATTAAAAGGTTGTCTAATATTAAAATCAGGATTATTTCAAACCAACCTCAACGTACCTCACTTCAAGCATCGCCACCATTACCTGAGGGTAGACACTGCCATGAAAATATAACTATTTCACTTGGGTAGTTTATATAGTGAAACTATTAGTATTCAGTGGGCAGTAAGGACACTCTTTGACGAGACCTACCTTAACTACTACAAGAACAGACTCAAACTTCAGAGCTATTACAGGCAGCAATTAGATGGAACTCAATCCAGCTTCAAGACTTTCAGTAGCGAAGCAAAACCACCGAGACCTTATTTGAAGGGCTGAGCACTGCTGTACAACGTCATCCCACCAGTTCAAGTCTCTTCAAGAGACACTAGTAGATGTCTGATAGGCTTTACTGCAGATCAGCAGTCTGCAGGACCTGGTAGCCCTGTCAACACTAACACTTTCCATTATCGGATCTTTTATTTTCTTTTAAGCTTTCTTAAACTTCAAACATTTGGACTAGTATTTTTTATGTAGTGCATGTGCCTCATGCTTCACTTTATCATTATCAGTATTTTGTACAGAACTTCCCTACCCTGTCACTACCAGAAGTGACACTGAGAAAACAATGTTTGCCAGAATTTAACTTTGGGAAATCCAAAACTTGAAATAATTCCACTCCCTTTGCTTTGGAGCAGAATTTTTAAAGGCTCTCTACCCTATCTGTCAAAATTTCTTTCCAAAATGTACCAGAAATTATCCCCTGGGGGGGGGAGGGGGGAAATCCACACAATTTTGACTAGCTTAAGACCCTTTGGCTTTGTTTTGTTTGTTTCTTCTTTGAACTAGTCTATACACATGCTTAAAACAGACTAAGCATCTCAGAAGTTCACAGAGGAGTCCACTTGCAAAGCACGGAGCAGAACGCTTCCTGGAGGTCTCAATACAGTTTGGACACTAATGCCAAAAGAGGGAGCCTCCAACAGAAAGCAAGTGCCCAATTCAAATGCTGTGAAACAAAAGCTAGATCCAGAACTGAGGAGCTGGAGGTGTAAGAATGACATCACCAAGACTAAGTTTCAACTAATTTTAGGAAACTATTTTTCAGATGTCTGGGTACATGTTGTCTGCTTTTGTGTCCCTAGAGGGACATGCATCCCATCCACCACAGGTCATGCTCTGGAGAGGTTTCTGTTGTTGACTATAAAAGGAAGCACCCCTATAACTAACTTAAGCTGTGGTCCAGGAGATGCAGCTGAAAGCAAGTGAAGGGAAGCACAGTGTTACAGAGAACCGCAACCTTTGGGAATCACGCTCCTCCTTAACCACCCTCTCAGCTACGAAGTTGGACCCTCCCTTTCCCACCGGCTTTTGAGCCCATCACTCCCTTCATCGTAACAAACTGAATCCACTCAAGACTAAGGCAACCTCCTTTTTTGCTGGGATACTTCTCTGTGGTTTCAGGGGCCTGATCAGCACCAGAGCTGGTCTACCGTAAGTAGGAGGAACAGACAGAAAAACACCTTTCCTCTTTCAGCAGAGATGATGCTGACTTACATGCCGCTGAGACCTCAGAGATCAGGGCTAGACCTCTGATGTTAGGCTAGGAATAACAGGAGACAGGAACAGCCAGGCAAATCACTTGTGAAAATGCACAGAAAGGAAGATCAGGACTCAAAACCCAAGTGGGAAAACAAAGCCAACAAGAAAGGGAGAACGGGAGAGGAGAAACAGAAACAGTTGTCAAGAGCTTGATGCAGAAGCCAAGTCATGTCATCCCTCTGCTATCAACAAATACTTAGAAAATGCAGCAGTTGAGAACGTGCCAACCTCTTCCCAGCTTGGCACAAAGAAGAAACATGAGTTTACCATTGCTAGCAGAGACGCTGCCAGCTCAGGTGCAGAGGCTGAGCAGGAGAGAGCAGTTCTGCCCCCACACATCAGCATGCTGCCACATGGAGTGCTTCCATACACACACCCCACCTCCTTTTTTTAAATCTAGGATCACCTAAAGATGGTCTGCATACTCACTGTACAATAATCATCTATCACCATTTCCCTCAAGATCTCCGTCCCCACATAGAGCAAGGCTGGTCAAAGGGTCAATCAGAAAGCCTTAAAAAAGGATTTGTCTGTAAGGGCATTTTCTCAAGCCTGAAGTCTCCACCATATAGGACATCCTCCTACCCACCACATTCTTCACATTACTCAGGCAAATCATTTCACTTACCTGGATTAAAAGCAACTGAAGAATATGGGTCCTGATTTGCAATTTAGCTCTAAGATGAACTGAGTTTGCAAAACAAGGAGGCTGGGGCAGTCACGGGCAGTGCTAAACTAGTATTGCCACTGATCCAGAAGCTCACAAAACCTACACCCTTAGGTGCCCATGTCATTTACGGCAGGTATCAGAAGGCACAGTAAGAAGCCAGCAAACTGTGTGTCTCATGGTGAAGCCAGCTGACAGCTACAGCAGAGAAATTAATTCCCCTCTATGTGCCACAACATTGTTACATCACTACAAAAAGCCACCTCATTTCATTTGAGTTGATCCATTGCTCGTCTCCTCAGCTGCTCAGAAACGAAGACTTTGAGTTAAACAAGAGTTTAAATGAATTGGAGGCAGCACTGCAACTATCCCCGCACTTCGTGCCAGCCCCAGCTCCCTTCTGATCCCCACCAGTGAGCAAATTCACTGGGAAAGAGAGCAGGTGAGTAGGGTTACTCCTACCAGCCCATCTCCCTGCACCAGCTCACCTTGGAGCCTGCCAAGCATCTGTGCCAGAAGAGGAAAGGGCAAAGAATATGCAAGCAATAGCATGGGTCGCTGCTGCTGCACCACTGCAATGGGTTTATGCTACTCTAGGACTGTAGCCTGGCTTCAGTCTGCTCTGCAGCATGTTTAGCACTCACAGCTGCAGCTGAGGTCCACGGGAGCTGGGTCAAACCACAGATACTTTAGCCTGCAGCTCAAGCACTGTGAAATAGGGTTAACACCCCTCCTTCATAAACAGTCTTAAAACCAAACAAAAAAAAGTTTTTAAATATCTGACACTATTGTGGAACACACCACAGAACATCCATGCAGAAGCCAATAATTCTGCCTCCAAACTGAGACTTAAATCATATCCAAGAAGAGTCTGAGACCATCCAATGAACAAAGGAAGACCACTGAACAGCGTTCCAGCTGAAACCAGTCAAGGCCCCTACAGAAAACCGAGCAATTGCCTATTATCACAATGCACATACAGAGGGGGCCCAATAAAGCTTTTTTGTTACTGGCGTAACAATTTTCCTCTGGTCAAAGACTTAGCAGCATCCACAGCAGAAACGGATTTTAGGAAAGCATGGTAAGCAAAAGTATTTGTTCTGGTCCTGAAATGCTTTTACAATACAAAGGTAAGTACCCTGCTTACCTACTTTTAAGCTAAATTAATAGCGAAACTGATTTATTTACATCTGTGCAGAACAATCCAAAATTACATGCTCTTGAGTGTGTCAGTTAGGAAAAAACAGGCCACACCATTTTAAGTTACAGTATTCTTTTTCTCATTTCTATCTTAAAGAGCACTTCCCTGAGATCTGAGCTTTTTGGATGGCACATCTACATTTTCTTATGCATTTGCTGACAACAGCTATAAACAAGATTACAATCATTCACTTAATTCTGAACGATATACTGACATCTGAAAATGAGATACTTCTCCTAGCAAACAGTATTAACAAAAAGTTAAAAGATAAGCCATCTTAATAAGCAAGTACAGGCAGGAAAGAAATCAACAAGCTGACAGGCATCTTTGAAACTGCACAGCCCTCTAAGCCAACTAATTAACTTAGACCATAAATAATGCCTAGATGTGGTCAATTTAACTATCAGCAGTTTACAGTATCAAAGTCAGCTAATTACAACAACTTTGTATCTTAACAATGAAGAACTGCTCTTTCGGTTTCACTGCCAAGTACAGAAAATACTTTAGCTGTATTTATAGATGAAAGTTACCTTTTGCAAAATGTTCACGTGATACCGGGGTGAAGAACTAGCCTAAGGCAAAGGGTGTGAAAATGCATTTTCTTGTATTTTACTTTATGATGCTCACAAACCTGCAGGGTGGATGGATTTAAATGGCCTATTCAAATAACGATTAGATTATTATAGATTAACATCCTGTTCCATATTCGTAGTTTAAGCTGTTTCCTAAACATTGGGTATCGATCTTTAGGAAGAAAAAGGGGGAGATTACCCTATCTCCACACACTTAAATGTTTTAACATATATAAAACCAAAGAATTTGATCAAGTGACAGAAAATGATGAACTGTGTCATGATTTCTACACTGAGGCTGCTTTTATACAAAACACAGTATTCAGTTAAAGTGCACATTTTGAAGGCACTCTATGTAGCTAGTGAATATACAGAACATGCAAGAAAAAACGTTTCAACATATTTTGCATGGAAAACTTGTTAATTTAACAAACAGGAAGAAGTACTTGTGCCTGCTGATTTAAAGCAAACTGCTTCTAGGCACTTTTCTGCTGACAGATTTTAGAATTAGGGACTGTCTTTTTCTTAAACCTCATTTTTATTCATTAAGTGAGCAAGGTTGGGGGGAGGAGAGGGTGATAAATTCTCCCTCTTTGCTTTGTACTGACTGAATGAACTCAAACCATTTGAAGAATAGGCTGATCCAGCTGAAAAGTAAGTAAACGTCTATTTATTTTAGGTTGGGTTGCTGCTGCCAACAGAGGAGGTCCTGGTCTCCTCCCTTCTCCGCCGTGTCCTTTGTGACACAGTCCCTCAACTGATCCACTCTGATCCCGTTCAGGGGGTCAGTTACACGAAAAAAAAAAAAAAAAAAAAAAAATCGAGCCCACTAGAGACTGGTAGGGAAGCAATGAACAGTTAACTGGGAGTCTGGCGGTTCATCTAAAAATAAAGCAAGGAGTGTTTCTGCTCATACTTCATTAGAAATAAACATGAAACACACCGTAAACTCATCTAGATGAAGTAAAAATAATACTTGGGCAGTACATGCTTGCTGCCAGAGTTGTAAGGAAAGTCCGAATTGGTGGATGGCTGGCTAGGGGTGTTTCCATTGCAGCACAAGCTAATCTAAACCAGGGTGCTGCCACAGCCTAACACTCCCTCCCACTCCTCGACCAAACTACACACCCTCCTTAGACAGATGCCTGAACAATTGCCCAGCAATGGGATTCTCAAAAAATAATTTCTTCTCTTTGAAAGCTAGAGGAGGATTTCAGATTCCATCCAGGTATCTGCTGAAATATGCAGTCCTGCTCATAACAGGCATCCCTAACTCCTCCCTTGCACCAAGCCTTGCACTCAGACCCTGCACTGAGGCAACCATCCCATCAGCAGGGGGCTTGGGGGAAGCAAAGTTTTCTGTTGTTTTCTGGAGTAGGTTTGTGGGGTTTTTTCCCTCCTTCCCTTTTTCTTCTTTGAGAGGGTAGGGAGGGAAGGGGCTGGATTTTTGTGGATTTACTCAGCCAGCTGGCACACATGAGAACCAGCACAAGATGAAATGGCCATGGCAGGGGAGAGCAAAAGTGGGAGCAGACCTCCTCTTTTGGCAGCCACCACCAGTTATATCAGCTCCCTTTGTTACACATAAATTCACCATGAGTCAATGTTAACACTGAACCACCAATAGTCCCACCATCCAATATTTTTGTATTATTTCAATTTGATTTAATTTGCCTGGCTGAAGAGGAAGCTGCTTAGCACATAGCTACACATGAAACCACTCAGCACCCCTGGAAGCTTTTGCTCCGTAGGTGGGCAAGAGGAAAGCATTTGAACCATCACTCAAACCCTGTCCATTCTTAAAATTTTTCAGAGGGGAACTTGCTAAAAAAAAAAAAAGAAAAAAAAAAAGGAGTGTCAGTGCTTTCAGCACAGAGACCAGAGTCCTATTTAGAGCACACCTTAAGTCACCCTAAAAACTGAGGACTGTTTAATTTCTTCCAACACTGCAAATGCCGTTAAAAGAAAAATGCCCCTCACACACCCCTTCCATTCACCCGCCAAGTGATCTGCATGAAGGAATCCAACCAGCTAAGGCCCCTTTTTGGAGAGATGGGAGAAGAGGGGGAGAAAGAGGAAGGGATAATTTAATTAAAGCTAGGTCAATGGTTTGGTTTTCAGCAGTACCAGCCTAAGAGGAAGAAAGATACTACTTTTGCTGGTGCTTTCAGCTAATAATCCCCTGAAATCATCATGCAAAACAGCCCAGGGGTGCTTGTGAAGCTGGAGTGGACATCACATGGAAAAGACTTGATCAGGCAGGAATTTTGCAAGATACTTAACAAGTATATATCTGTGAAAAAACTATGAAGAAAGTCATCACTGTGTTCTCATTAACCACCACTAGTCTGATAACCACTCTCATGTCCTCCTCCTTAAGGAAGTGAGTCGGAGGTAGGAAATAAGACGGGAGTGGCAGAGCAGTAAAAATTTAAAAAATATATATATTAAAAATCACTCAGCACTACCAGGAGAGGATCTGTGAAGGTGTCCTTCACAAACAGGAAGTACAGCAGCTAGTAACGGGACATATCTGTTACCGGGTTTTTCCCACCTCTATTTTTTCCCTTATTATTTCACCACCTAAGGCAGTGGCACTACTACACTCTACCTTTCATAGAGCTGGTGAAGCAAGTAGCATTGAGAATTTGTATTGGAGCAGGGGCTTCAGACTCTAAAGCAACTGCTACTTAACAGTTTCTAAATACTTCATTCAACGAAGTGCAGCCAACTGGATGATGAAACAGAGCAACACTCTACGCTGTCCAAAATACACAACAGTCAAAAAAACTGGAAGAAGTTTCCTGAGTTCAGCTGAAGCACAGGGAAAGATGGATTAATCAGAATTTCATCTGATAAATATGAGCCTCTGGCCACAGCCCTTCAGGAAGCACAGGGTACTCCAAAAACACCTCACCTCCTCCCTGCTAGCCCCAAAGGACAGGGCAATGTCAGCCCTGTGCCATGGGCATGGGCAATGCTTCTCCCATGGACACTGGCAGCCCTCCACACTAGCCCACCCAGGTGGGTGAATAGGGTGGCTGCTGGGCTTCCCAGACAGGCTCTCCCCACTCTCCCCAGCAAAGGCTGCCAGCAGGGCAGAGCCACCTCAGAACACTACGCATGGAAAACCACACTGCACCAGAAGGGATAACCCCTCTTCCTTCCAAGCTGCCAGTGCTCAGATTCATGTATTTGCACTTGGCCCACAAGATGGCACTGACAGAAAGACTGTTCCCTCTTTTTCCCCTCTCTCCCTGCCTCCCTCTGACACCAGGCTCACCACTGGCCCTGGACTGATTCAGAGAAGGACTGCCACCTACTGAAACATCTCATTATCTTCCCACGCAGCCGAGTTTCCCTCCTCACCTGCCCTCAAGTTGTTACCCAGACAGCTATATCCTCCTGGCTTAATCAGACAGGTAGGCAATGAACTGAGGCAACATAGCTGAAGACAGTTTATTTTCAGTAACAAGAGCCTGAGGTTTTCAGCACAACAATTTTCGCTGTTACCTCGTGTTTTTCAGTATTTCCTGAAAAACGTAAAGACCTGGAAAAAGCTAGCAGTGTCAAAAACCACAATGCTTCCCATACAGGCAGACTCCAGCTCTCAGTAATACCGACAAGATCAGCCCAGCATCTGATGAAACATCTAAACGCAGTTAACTACAGCAAAATAGAGGGCTCAAGCTGAAACATGTGAGAGCTAGAGCTATCTGGATATTCAGCTGAACTGGTAAGAGAAGATTAACTCCCCTTAAGGAAAAGGAAAATTCACCATATTCTAATATGCCTTTTCCTTTCAATTAGAGGAAATGAGCAAGGCACTTTTCTCCTCTCATCAACACAATCTTGCAAAATCAAGCCTGTGAAACCTCCTCTCCACAGCAGAATGCATATCACCTTTCCCACACATGCCAAGACATTTACATGCAAGCAGAACTCAGGAACAGTTGCAAAGCTGGAATCATTTAAGCAATCAGAGCAAGTCATAGAAGAGCTAGATTTGATATTACATCATTTTCACATTAAGTCCCAAGTAAAAATCAAAAGAAGATTCTGCCGAGATCACACTAAACAAAAGCAGCAGCCTGTACCGTGGAGCTGGACTCTCTTCTGCATAATCCTCATCTCAGGTAATATTCAAAGCAACAACTCTGCTAGAGTTCTCCCCTTGCCAAAGAGATGCAACATTAAGTCAGTTGTTGTCAACAAGAGAAATTTTTCCAAGCTCCTGCAGAGACTGAGCACTGCCGTCTCATATACTGCAGAATGCTCTTCAGCTATGAGGACCTCATTAGTCCAAAAACACACCTTAAAAACATACAAAGCTGCATCATTAGATCTGCAGGTATTCAAGTTTTCTTCACACAGAATATCACCACCTGTAACACTCTGTGTAAAGGTACATCTTCTCCCTCTGTCACACACGGGCTTGGAAAATCCAGCTGACACACAAGGTAACCGTGCAGTTGTAAAGCGCAGGCTTTATCTGAATTTCTATCTTCAGTATGTGTGTCACCTAAAAAAAAACCTCTCTTATAAGTCTTCAAAACTATTGAAGAGAAGTGTGTGCGTGGGGAGGGAGTCTGAGACTTCTGAAGTACAACTTCACAAGTCATTTGTAAAAACCACAATAGCAACTAACAAGACCATAGCCATCATCTGTGAAGAAAAAAGGCAGGGAGGCAGGCCCCGACGTGTTCACAGACCTGCCTTCTGAAACACACTTCACTGCTCAGCACTCACCTCACAGCAGGTGCAGCACTACCCCGATGCCATCTCCATTACTCTCTCTCACCATCCAACATACCCTACCCTGCTGTCACTCTCCTCCCAACAAGAGAGCAGGTGAGCTGCTCCGTCCTTCCCAAGCACTGTCTTCACACCTTGGCAACCCCACACCACCCCTGCACAGCTTGCTCCTTGCTCAGGGCTAATCAGAAGTCCCTCCTCCCTCAGCTCTCACCCTTCAGAAAGCCAGCAGAGATGAGCCCTTCCTCACTGCACTGTACACCAAACAGCTGGAGAGCAGGAGAGGGATAAAGAAATTAGAGAGCAAGAACTTCTCTGACAAGTTGGGAAAACAGTGTAAGTCAGCAAAGCAGCCTCTTCTCCCTTTTTTCCCCTCAGGGATTTGGAAGCTCTGCCCGAAACCCTTCTCCCCTCCAGCCCTCTCTATCCACCCTTTTCTCCCAATTTTCCCAGTTCCATGCTTCCCCTCACATGATTAACTCCTCTTCTGTCAAAGAAGCACTGAAACCCTTTTGTGAAAAGTTTGCTATATTTGAGCATAACGAGTATGATGCTGAAATCTTCTGTGCATTCTAGATTAATAGTGCAATACATTTTAATTGCTAGATGAAGGTTCATTTTACTCTTAAGATCCAAATGAATGCCACAAATGAAGCAGTTACACTGAAGCCTCTCCCAAACCACAGAACAACTCGTTCGCAAAACTACTCTGAGCAGATCTGTACTAGATAACATTTGCAGTAAAGTGCAGGGTGCTACTGCAACTTGTTTTGTACGTAATGACCTCTAAGACATGTCTGAAACATTTTGGATGTATTTTGACATGCCAGACTCACCCTCATGTACAGTCCATGCAGCAAACGGATCTGCAGCTGTGGCCAATTCACCACGCTAGGCAGACTGTACAGACGCATTTGTTCATATTTGTGTTCAAAGCATCACATCAGCGTGCAATACAAAAGAATTGGCAGGAATTAAAATATTTATGGTCCAGTTCAAAGTTTCCAAATTATTTTTTACTTAGAAAAATATTGAAACAGCTCTTAAGTAGTCCAAAAAAAAAAAAATACTAGCACATTCACAACCATGTTTGTTACAGTAATCCTTACAATGGCACAAACCTTCAATCCACTTTTGTATTTGCTGGCTTTTTTTTTTGTAAAGTCTTATTAAAATTATTCAATATCAGGTGCTTTTGAACACATACCCTAATAAGGAGAAGCATTCTTCCTATTTAATGAAAGCCACAGGAGTCACTTTAGTTAAGAAGCGATAGCCCAATACCACACTACTGGTGATGCAACAATCTTGGCAGAACCACAAAAAAAAAATTCTCGTGGGAAGAGAAGGAAGGTTTAAGTGAGCAGGAAACTGTTCGAAGATCTGAAATGCTACCATGCACATTCATGCTTCAAAGCATAAAACCGTAATTTTCTGATACTATCATTTCTCCCTATCCAACACCTTATGTTCCTGCCTCTCTCTGTCACCTCCTCAGCTACCACGACACTACATATAAAAGATGAGGAACCGGTCTGACCTTAAAAAAAGACTATTTTTCCACCATTCTATTTGTAAGACACCCTTAAAGTAGCATTCAAAGGCTTCACCTCAACAAGAATACAAAAAAATTGGTAAACACATGAAACCTGATTGCAGTCCTAGACTACTCCTTTGTGCATCACACAAGCACTTCACATCATAAGAAGCAGCCATTCTATAAAAATGATGTAAATAGTCAATAACAGCATCTTCCTGTCTTAGAAAGGTTCCAACATGCGCTAACATGGCCTTCCAATCACGCAAGTCAGTCTGTACTTCTCTACTATATGTGATGGGCAAAACAGACTAAAAAGACAAGACCTGAGAAAACTGCATGAAACACCTATTTTCAGATCTGTCATATTAACACGCAAGAAAGAGGACAGAAATTGGGGGTGGGGGGAAATACAGTGACGTATCTTTAAAAGAGATGTGTAACTTCTCTGTATAGTTTTTCCCTTTTGAAAAAAATCTACCAGTAAGATCTCAGCCTCCAAATAAAACGTCCCAGTGTGTGGTCTGTAAGCAAAGAATAGTAACTTTAAAACATCAAAATTCTGGAAAATGTTTATGACAAAATCATGAAGGCACTCGGCAACACACCTTCTGGGTTAGAAAGACATTCTGTTGGAACATAACCAAGAGCAAACCTAAAGAAAATACTGTTCTTGACAAAATAAAGACAATAGTCTGAACAAGGGCTGAAAGGAGTAGGTGGGTGATTGAATTTCTGTATCATCGTCACAAGATTGGCCTAAAGCTCTTCAGCAGTAGAATCCTAGTCATTCCTAATTCACTAGCAGATGTCAGCTAAGTTCACCTATGCTAGCAGCTTAGCTCTATGCCTTCCTCTTACAATGAGGTCCTTAAAAGCCAACTTACAGAATACCTTTCTAAGGCCACAATGGCAGTAGGTAGTAGGACTGTAGCCACAATGATCTGAAGTAGTGTGAGGGAAGAAGACAGACATGGAAGCTTGCTCCCAAAAGATTAGCTGGTCCAACAGAATGACACTGGCACCCCTTACAAGTTTTTTCCCCAAGGCTAGAGCTGCATTATAGACATCTGTATATCTTGATATAAGTCATTGCTCGCAAGATTTAATATCCCAAATTTGCATGCAGTGTTCTGAACCTTAAGGGCAAATCCTTCTTATACAAGAGATTTAACAAACAAACAAGGGATCATCTTAGACTGCATGAGACTGCCAGGTTTGCTTTATTTATTCTTTGGTTAGTTTACTGTAGAAATAATCCTCTGTAATAAAATGACCATACTGAATCCCAGAGGAAAGCAGGTTTCCTGCAAGGTACGGAAAAGGTTCTCAGATCCATGGCTTGTCTATCTTTTTCCATCAGGCACTTGCCATCTTTCCCATCAGTACAAAAGTCAGAAATACAAAACATTTTTGAGCTCAAGAAACCTGTTAACATTAGATACTTGCAGATAAGCGGGCATTGATCTTTCATTTGACAGAAGCCAGCAGAAAAATGCTGCAAGACACTACTCATGGAATTTGATCACGTTGAGCTTGGTATTGTTCACAGGATGTATCAAGTGTTCTGCCCTTTAAACAACAGACACTAACACGGCTTTCTATTAACCCATTTTTGCTGATTATTCTACACTTAACCGCTCCCAAAAAAGCCTTCTCTGCTGTGATTTCTCCAGGGCCTCTTTCTGGCCCTGCAAGCTGTCAAGCAGCTCTCGTCAAAGAATGAGGAAAGACTGCATTGTATTCAGGAAGCTGAAACTCCTTTGAAAGAGAACAAAACTGGAGTAACACGACACAGGTACAAGATAATAATTACAGCAAAACTTATTAGGGCTCAGACAGATACAAATCCTCTGTGACCATCAACTTTTCATTTTTGTTTCTTTTGCCAGACCTCTGTGGAAGATACTGTATACCTACAGTGAGTTCCATATTAACTATGCATACCCACCCATATTCTTCTAGAATGGAGTTCATCATGTACAACAATTGTCTAAGACCCTATTTGTAAAAGCAGGTCATTCTTCTCAGACAGGAGTACAATTAAATTTCTTCCCACCCAAAGATAAAACTGTGGGGGAAAACAGCTTTAAAGCAAAAACCTCAAAAGCAGTGCATAGCAAATATCCTCTCCCTCAGGAAGAAGCACACAGTAAGTTGTGATTGACAATGTAGGCAGCTATTCTACAGTCCCTTCTATCTACATAGACATTCATCATAGGCAGTGAAGCTTCAAAGTAGAATAAACTACTCAGCACTATATTATAAGCTAACACTGTTTGCTAAGAAACTGTTAAGTTTTCAAAAGGGAAAAATAATATGGAGTTGCAAATTCAGTCCCTGGTTGAGGTCTTATGAACGTTTTTCCATTAATAGGTATCAGGTCTTTGTATCTGCATATGAAAATCATGGATTAAAAAATAACTAGAAAACCCAATACTTGCAGAACATTCTTCTGGTTATTCCTTGAAATTTGTTCTGCTTTACCAAACCCAATTTCATCTTACAAAGGATTGCTGCAAACTCCAGATTAAGTACTCTTTTTGCTCCAGAACACTTAACTATCAAAAAATACTATGCGGGGGGGCGTGGGAAGGGAGCCACTGGTTTCCTTTGAGGAACACCAACCCTTCTCATTAGAATCTGAAATATTCTTTCTGAATATCCTACTATCTTTCTAACAGCCCAAACTTACTTGGAAGTCAGAGGAAGAAGGTACGAAGAACAACTCTCAGACATCAGAACATTTCCAATCAAAGTTTCTCACCTCCAGCCCTTATTTTTAGGCTAAGAAGACAATAGCCATCATGTCCTCTAATAAAAGGATGCTGCAGAGGAAAGCCATCTACTGCTGTGCAACTTTCCACTAACCGCAGCAGTTTATTAAGTTCTCAAACGTGTCATGACAAAGTCTCCAAAGCTGGAACCATTCAGAGCTCCAGCAAACCAAGGACCTCTGATATAGTTTTGTAAAAATACAATTCTACTACTTCCAAGATGAGTTCAGATCTGGAAGCAAAAAGCGCTTGTGCAATGCTGAACCTAGTCTAACCAAACCAGTACTGAGTTTTTACCATGCTCACAAAATTACACACAGAGAAATCACCTGATCCAACTACATGTAACTCAGATTCAAGTGGACTCCTTGTAGAGCCACGCAAAACTCCACGTTGTGGAATACTGGTTAGGAAAAGCACCACATTAGCACACAAAACAAAGTCACATCTCCCCACACCACTCCAGAGCTTTCTCCAACACTTATATCATCCAAATGCTTCTACTATTTAAGGTATCACAGACACATCCACCACTTTGTCAAATTTTGATACTCACCATTAACTCTTAATTAGCTAACCTTCCCTCTCTGAAAATACCCCTTTCATCACTTCCAGAGACGCTCTTCACACTCTTCCCTCAATGCAATCTCTAAACCTGCTTGCAACTAAAGAAGCATTACATAGATGCTGCACAGAGGAGCTATGGCATCTCCCCAGTTCCCACAGCGAGGAAGGCAGAGATCCACAAGGGCTGACTCACATCTTGTTACAGGAGACAGAAGAAAGAGCCCAGGATCAGCGGATGACCGAGAAGCCCCTGCCAGCTACTCACTGGTTGAATCCAGGTTGCCATTCCTCTCATCTTTGGCCACAGCTAGGGGGTTGGAAAAATTAATGAGAAAACAACAGGGAATGGCCAATGTACAAGCAGTAAATACACACACAAGAAGCTCCATAAGCCCAAGCATTTGTGCCCCTTCCTGCCAGCCGCTCAACTCTTCTGGTAGCTTGGGAGTAATTCCTGTTCCAACACGCTGAGCTGGAAGCTACCGCAGCCAGTTACCTCCACGTAAGAAAGGAGTTTCCGGCAATCTTGCTGAGAAGTCCCTGAGGCCAGGTTAATAATTTGACTATGCCCAAAAATATTCAGGCTCTGAAAGTAGACCAAAATTATCTTTTCTTTTAATAATTTTTCTTTACTTTCTTGTCACTCTGAGGAAAAGAGCTGACAAAAGCTTTCTGCAGCTACAAAAGAGAGACCAAACTGCAATGCTGCGATTATTCCCAGCCTGTCATAATTACAAAAAATTCAAGCTTGCTAACAGACCTGATGCAGGAAGTGAGTAAAGGGAGGGGGGAAGATATCCATGGTATTTTTTCCCCTTTTTGCTTTAGCATTTGGAAGACTCAATTCATTTCTGAATTGAGATCTGAAGTGCCTCCCTCCCCATTGCTCTCTAGCTCATGCATGTCTACGACTTGTATTTTTAATCAGCTCTCACACATGAATCTTCAAAACCTGAAAAACTTAGTGCAGCCCTAGAAAAGACAAATGGAGAGCCAGCTGCTTTAAGGCAAATCAGAGTGCTTGAGACAATGCAAAGTTCACCCCAGCTGGCTTCTGAGTATTTTAGAACTCAATTTGGTTTTTGTCTCCCAAAAAACCCTAGAAGATTCTCTATTTATTTGGGGGGTATAAGGCAAAGACAGGTAAGAATGCAAGGTCTTATTTCACAAGGAATAGCACTAAACGCTGTCTTAATTTCTATTTTTCCCCATGATGGAACCTAAGATTAAATGCAAGTCCTGTCAGTATCATTAATTTCACTAATGATACTTCACTGTTTAGAGGCCTCAGGAAAGCAATCAGAGTCTTTTTAATGATACTCTGTTACAGCCTGGCAAAATCACAGGCAGGACCAGAGGTACTGTAAGAACCTGAGAACTAATTAAGGCAACACTTCACTAATTTAAGCTCAGCAGCACTAGAAACCATTTTTTTCCACCGAAAGCAACACCTCTAAGAAGTGAAATTACAATACTCCTCACTTTCCAATGCACAGAAGTTGAAACCCATTTTTAATCGCATCGGTTCCTTCCCACGCAGACATATCAAGTAAACTCGACAGCAGCGTGTGCTCGCTATAGCTAAATATACTGGTAATATAGGACTACCTAATTCGCAACCCTGCGAACGCACGTTTGGAGAAGATGGCAGTTTGCTGGGCTTTTATGTAATGCGAATTTAAACAGGAGAAGCAGCACCTTACCATGTTCTTTAATTAACATTTCATTTGGCTGTTACCAAGTTAATTTCCGTAAGCCAACTCCGGCACTGCAGAAGCAGCTTCACGAATAAATCGGGTACAATTTACACGTTTATTACCAAAAAATCCACTTGAACAGAAAAGCAAAGGTGTCACCCGCACCGGAGCCGGACAAACCCCACCTCTCCTCCATCCCACCCCCGGCCCAGGGAGCCCCGGCACCATCTCCCCGCTCTACCCTGACAGAGGGACGGGTCGCACCCTCCCTCAGCGTTCGGTGAAGGGAAGGCGAGGGAGGCCCTTCCATGCCCTTTTCCAGGCCGTACAGCACCTTTTACCCTCATGGAGGCCGCGATGCAGACCCATCGGGCAACAGAGGCCTTCCCCCCCACCGCCCCCCGGGCCCGAAGCCAGGGGAGGGGCGGCCGCCACCATCTTGTCAGCCGCCCCCGCGTCCCCGGGCACAAAGGGAGAGCAGCCGCCGCCTCCCGCGGCGCCGGGCGGGCAGAGGAACCCCACCATACACTCACCCCGGGCACGCCCAGCCCGGGCAACCTCCCTCCCGGCTCCCCGGCCCCGACTCACCTCCAGGCGGAGGGAGGCACCGCAGCCCCGCAGGAACTCGCGGATGTTGCTCAGGCACTCGCCCTCAGTCCGCGGCTCCGGGTACACCTGCAAGAGAAGAGGCCGGAGGAGCTTGAGCGCCGGGGACCGGCACGGCACGGCACGGCACGGCACGGCACGGCACGGCACGGCACGGCACGGC
>VWZL01005311.1:127943-141886 GCA_013396915.1 Stercorarius parasiticus | reverse complement strand
CCCCGCCCTGGCCCGCCCCGGCTGCAGCCGCAGGCCCGGCCGGCGGAGGGAAGGCATGGAGTCCCGCGCCCCCAGGCCTCGCCGCTTCGTGTTTTATAATTTTTTAAAATAAAATACTAAGACACAGCCCGCCGTGGCACCAAGGTTTTGGGCGGCAGGGAGAGGCCAGGCTGAAGGACACAGCCCCTCCTGGGGACGGCGTCCCGCCCTGGGCCGCAGCAAGCGGCGATGGCGGATCAGCCCATCCTTTGGTGGGGCTGCCAGTGGTCCCCGGTGTTTTGGCTGCGGTTCAGCCTTAACTATCGGTTTTCTAACAAGGAAATACCTCAGAAACGCCCCAAAGATCTTAGTGGAGAAAATACCAATATCCAGAGTTAATAATCTACCAGTTCCAGGGTGCGAGGTTAACGAGTTTTGTTTATCTGTAGTTTGTTGAACAGCTGCAGTCTCTTCCTACCCCAGAAAAGGAGCAGCTCCATAAAACCTTGACTGAACTGGGAAGAAAAGAGTTTCTGGCGAGGCAGCCGTGTGCCCTCCACAGCCACGACCACCCTGCCTTCAGCTCAACCTCTCGCCTGGAAGCCAAGCGCAGACCTTCCACGGAACAGCAGACAGCCCCACGGGCTTCAGGGTTGGAGCTTAACTTTCCCACAGCCTAACTCGAATCCTGCGCACACGTAAGCATGGTTTCACAATCAGCTCATTGATTTCTATGAAGCAGCTGAGCAAACAAAGCATTGCCCAAACCAAGAAGTAGACAGACCTGCAGCCCCGGACACCTCGTCCTGTTGGAAAGGGGAAAGCCTTTCTGCAAGTCACTGGAAGCTAAGGTGGCAACGCATGGCCTCATGTCCTTTGATTACACATTACACTTGGAAGGAAGTTTTCTTAGATGCACGTGAACGTCAAGGCTACATAAAGGCAGGCATAATCTATCTCCATAGCACCGGGAATTTCACATCAGGTTCACTCCAACCATTGCATCAAGCTGAAACTGAGGCAGTGCCTTCCCGTATGTTTCTACCGTATCAAAGGCATTTCTGCCCCTGTGATACCACAAAAAATTAACAGCATTAAGTACAAAGTTAAAGTACAACAGCATGACAGGGTGAACCTGGAACAAAGAAATTTAAAATATTTAAATTTTGAAGAAATTAAACCACAAGTCACTCTCACTTCCTAAGCACAAAATTCAGATGAGCTTTAAATGAAAGCCGCTATTTCATAATACAAGAAATTTGGTAGCAATAGGAATTGAAGAATTTTCCTTTCCTCACCCCCACACCCCCCTCCAAACTCCTCAAATTGTTTGGTACTATCATAAGCCGCTGTGGGTTAAGAATAACCCTTTTACTACACAAAAACGTAAAGTGAACGCCAAAGAAGTCCCACATGGGTACAACAGCCCAAAAGATGATCTCAGTAAATTCAGAAAGGATACACGCAGTGAGAGAACCCTCCTGGAAACATCAAGAGCTTCACCCTTCTGGCATTGTTTTGGCTGGGTTTGCATTTATTGCTTGTTACGCTTTTTGATTACTCCGATTACTTTACTACTTAATTCTAGTAAGAAATCTCAAGCTTAGTCAATCATGCCAACATCCCTTACTGGAAAGGGTTCCTCAGAATCCCATTAGTATTTCCATGGAAGTTGATGTGTCTAGTATGCTCTCTTCTCCATATTCCTAATAATTACACAATAATTATATAGTTGCATTGTATAATGTTTTTTTTTTCTTATTTGCATAATAACTGGTTTCGATCTCCCTTTACAGGTCATACTTTCTCATCTCTTTTTTTCACCCATAGTTTTCTTGGTTGCTTCTACTTCATCAAGGGCCTCTTTTCATTTTGAGAAACCTTAAAATTACTCCTGCTCCCCCAAAGAAGAATAACCTCTAACAAGAAATCACAGTAAATCTAGATTTGTCCTAAAAGAAACAGACATCTTGTCTCATAACATAATCAGGTGCACCATTTTAGCACTCCTTATTGCCCAAGGCCCCAGCATGTTAAGCATAGAAATCAGTAATTTTAAGAAACCCAGATATATGTAATACCACCTCGTAAGAGGCTGCACGTAACTTATAAAACACTGCACAATATCTGGAAATAGGCCAAAAAAAAAAAAGGGGTAAAGGCGGACATTTGAGTAAATGAGGGCAAAAACTTCCAATTAAAGAAACAACAATCAAAGCAAACCCAAACTCTACAAAATTGTCCTCTTTCAGGTCTAGAAGTTTAAAATACAGGCCAAATGCAATCTGTGAGATCTCAGCCCTACCAGCACTCTAGTGCATGTTTCTACTTCAAAAAATCATCTTCTCTCAAAAGAATAAAATAAGTTACAGTAAATCTTTAGAAATGCCATTTCTTCTCTCACAAAACAGGGGAAAAGACTTAAGGGTCAATGCAAGAAGCAGGCTACGTTTTCTCAGCTCTGGCTACACTGGCATTTTTATCTAGTAAGAGACAGAAGCGTATGGGTAAAGAATTTAAAAATATCTTAGCATTTGTAGCCTGCTAAAAATTTAAAGCATTAATGATCCCATAAAAAGAAGCAAACACATTATTTACCTGGAAAATCTTGATGTGATTCTGGCAACCTTCTCCTACAGATGGCTGAGAAACACACTGAGGGATCCGAGTCACAAACTCGGAACTCCTGACAGAATCTCAAAGTGCAATTATGTGGGCCAAGCCCATGTGAAAATCACACTTGTGGTACACGACATCCTTTACATACAGTTATAGGAAGCTCAGGAGGGTGACCTCTCTTTCACAGATCACATTTATAGCCTCACAGACTATTCAAAAACTAACAGAACATAAATGCAAGCAGACCACAGGCAGGTCAAGTCCTAATCTGCCTGAAAAATGGCAAATATACTCAGAGAGAAAGGATAAACAGAATAAAATTGAAGTAGGGTCATACTCCAAAATTACTTAGCTTAATAAAAAGTAGATTGCATTTACATAAAGCCAATGAAATAAAGAGGTTACATATTTTCCTCTCCAGTATTTGCTTCACCCTCTTGCTTTCATAGACCAACACCATTAGTTCATTAATAGGGACTGTCTTCTTCTTATATGTCTATACAACTCCTAGTACAAAGAGGCTTCAGTGTCCTCCAACTGGAACCTCTATGTGCTCTAGTAATACAAATAAAAAAGGTTAATAGTAATTAGAAAAGACAAGGATTCCAGAGGGACCTCACAGATCCTTAATTAGGGACTGGGGCTCCACAGTGGAATCCAGAGAGACAAATGCAAGGTAATACCCAGAGCAGCAACAGTTTAAACCGCTTCTTCATGGTTCAGGGACAGGTTCTGATTAAGATTTAATCTCTCAGGGAGTAGTTCTAGAAATCACGGATAGTTCAATGAGTTTTATGTGATGCTCTGCAGCTATCAAGGAGCACAGTACATCTTCTGCCAGCCAGAAAAGATGGAGAACAAGGTGTGATACAAATAGATGGCACATAGCTAAATGTTACATCCATTTTGATCAGTTTAAGTCTACGATTTTAATCAACAATAACAAGTACATAAAAAAAAGGCAAAGTGGAGACAAGACAATATCAAGGAAATGTATATGACAGGGGCAGTCTTAGGAAAAATGAAAAATTCTACCATTAGTTCATTCGGACAGGGAAAGTATATGAAGAAAATAAGTAAGGAATGTATAAAATAACAAGTTTAAAATAAAACACAAACAACAGTCCTTTGATTGCAATGAGAAATTAATAAAAAGTAGGAAACATATTCAGCTATATATAGAAAACTAGCCGTTTACTTGCATTTGTCTGTTCAACAAGTTGACAAAATGGGTCAAAGGAAGAGAGGTGTATGAGGTCTTTAGATATAAACAGAATCTACCATGAGGGCAATAGGAAGAGACTGAATGCCAGCAGGGTTACTACAGGTAAGTTTAAAATAAATAAATAAATAAATAATTTATCTAGCATGACACACAGTATGTACAACATGGTTTACTACATAAGAAGACTGTCTCAGTTACTAGCAAGCAGAAACTAATAGAGAACATAACAGGTAGCTGCAAACTAGTAGGCACGTCCAGCAGACACTGAAAAATGTCCTGTTCAGGAGTACGGCTGCCCAAGCCTGAAGTTCAAAGACTCAGACCTCAAGTAGGGATACTAGGGGAAAATCCCGTAAAGAGGCAACCCTGCACTGTGAAGAGCATTGCAGAAGAATGCAATCGCAAAGGGAGGTGTTGGAGGGACAGGGCGTGACAGAGGACAGCACCCTCAGCCAATGTGCTGGATCATTTTTCCCGCACCCTGTTCATCCTGCCTGGAGCCTTTTACACCGTATACCACCTCGCAGCAGGAAACAGTTTTCTCTCCAGGTTTCAGAACACCTTGTACACACAGAGCATTACCGCAATCTAATCAGTAAAAATACTATAAATGAACTAAATGAAAGAGTCCTATTGATCACACTTAGTCCCACAGCAGCTGCGTTTTCCATCCAGCCCCTTTGAGTGGCCAAGGCACGACATCAAGGGCAACTGATCTTCTGATGGAGCACAGCGGCACAGAGGCAAACACCTGCTGCACAAGCACTACAGGCTGGGGTTTGTCACCAGGGTTTGTGTTCAGGGACAAAAATGAGATTTAAAAAAAAAAATAATAATAATGAGGAGGAAGCCAGGCCATTCTCACACTAACCTGGGCTGCAAAGCTGCAGGTGATTCACTCTCCAGCAACTCCTGCAGGTTCCTTCCCTCCCCGCCGATCCCAACTGTGTTGCCTCCTGCCTGCTCCTGCACCCATGCCCAACAGGGCCCATCCCTTGGGGCATTTGAGTTTCCTGCTCTGTCCTCAGTTCCAGAGCACACACCCCCCTCACAAGCTGCACCCGGCAGGGATGGAAAAGAAAGAGTGGTGTCACAGCGGCATCCTCCATAGCTACACAGGAGGACACCATCTGCTTCTTGAGGAAGCATCCATTGCTAGGGACCGATGGCAAGTGTGGTGCTCCCCCTGTCATCAGCGATCAGAGCTGGCCTCAGAGGACTGCGGATGCAGCCCCATGCTCCCTCCCAGGACAACAGGAATCACAGCTACACTTTAAAGGGTCGCATCTTCCACGTCTCTAAGTTAGGAGCACTCTGCAGTTGAGTCCAACCACTTGATGGATCACACGTCTTGCTAGTGGTGTTAGGTGATGTTCGCAGGATGCTATAATTAAACTAAAAACATGGATCAGGATTCTCAGCAAAGTGCAGTTTTGTTTTAAAATCAGGTGTCTTGATGGAGCACCAGACCTTATCACAATACTGCTTCTTCTGTAGTGTAGCTCTTTAGGACTGACTTTTCCCAACCTATAAAACCTGCTGCCCACAAACTTTTCAATAATAAGCCACGCAGCAGCTACAGTGTGCTAGACACCTGTATTTTGGCATGAGGAAACCCATGCTCTTAAACTGCAGCAGCAGGCAGTCAGCATAGATAGTAAGAGCTAGATCCAGTAAAAGACACGCTCTTATAAGACGTGCACTGAGGTGCCCAAATTTTAAATTTCCAGGGTTCACACAAGAATTCACGAGGCTCCGCACACAGCACAAAGGGGAAGGCAGGTGCTTTAAAACATGCCCTAAAATTCTTCTATGCTGAGAGCGATAGCCAGCCTTGAAGTTAACCATGAGCTAAGGCACAGTAGAAGGCAAAAGCAAGAGTGCAGCTACGTTCTTGACCCCATCCAGGATTTTCACACAGTGAGCTTCCAACTGCTTAGTGTCACAAACTCCAGTCATCTCCTGGACTTACAAAAGTCCTTTAAGTGTCCTTTGGAAGAACTCTACAGTGCATCCTCTCTGAGAAGTGACAGGTGCCCACTTTTTACGAAATAATTTAGCATGGAGGTTCCCAAACCTCTTGCCCTTGGACATCACTATTAGTGACAGCCACAGCAACAGATCCCACTGCCTTGCTCCACAGCCGTCAGCATGGCTAACCCCACATCTGACACTCCTCTGCTGCACATCCTACCTTGCCACACCAGTCCCTGTACTCCATCCTTCCATCTGTCCTACCTCAGACCACACACCACCACCTTCCAAACCAGCAACTCCAATCCCACATTTAGACCTACTCTTCTACCACACAGCCTTATCCCACCACCCTTCCTTTACTGTCCAACAGGCCATGCTGACTGATCAGCCACAGCTCCATGCTTCCTCAGCTTCCACCCTGCTTTAGCACCTGGAACCATGTGGTGGGTTGACCTTGGCTGGCAGCCAGGTGCCCACCAAGCTGCTCTATCACTCCCCCTCCTCAGCTGGACAGGGGAGAGAAAATATAATGAAAGGACCATGGGTCAAGAGATCACTCACCAGTTACCATCACAGGCAAAATATACTCGACTCAGGGAAATTAGTTTAACCCAATCATATCAGAGTAGGGTAATGAGAAATAAATAAAATCTTAAAATACCTTCCCCCCACCTCTCCCTTCTTCCTAGGCTCAACTTCACTCCCAATTTTCTCTACCTCCTCCCCCCAAGCGGTGCAGGGGAATGGGGAACGGGAGTTGTGGTCAGTTCATCACATGTTGTTTCTGCTGCTCCTTCCTTCTCAGGAGGAGGATTCTTCACAGTCTTCCCTTGCTCCAGTGTAGTGTCCCTCCCATGGAGACAGTCCTCCACAAACTTCTCCAATGCGAGTCCTTCCCACGGGCTGCAGTTCTTCATGAACTGCTCCAGTGTGGGTCCCTTCCACGAGGTGAGGTCCTTCAGGAACAGACTGCTCCAGTGGGGGTCCCCCACAGGGTCACAAATCCTGTCAGCAAACCTGTTCCAGCATGGGCTACTCTCTCCACAGGGTTACAGGTCCTGCCAGGAGCCTCCTCCTGCGCAGGCTCTCCATGAGGTCACAGCCTCCCTCAGGGGCATCCACCTGCTCCAGCATGGGGTCCTCCACGGACTGCAAGTGGATATCTGCTCCACTGTTAACCTCCATGGGCTGCAGGGGGACAACCTGCCTCACCATGGTCTTCACCACAGGCTGCAGGGGAACCTCTGCTCTGGCACCTGGAACACCTCCTCCCTCTCCTTCTTCACTGACCTTGGTGTCTGCAGAGGTGTTTCTCTCACATATTCTCACTCCTCTCCCCCAGCTGCTGTTGCACAGCAGTTTTTTCCCCTCTTCTTAAATATGTTATCCCAGAGGTGCTACCACCATCGCTGATGGGCTCAGCCTTGGCCAGCGGAAGCTCCATCTTGGAGCTGGCTGGAATTGGCTCTATCAGACATGGGAGAAGCTTCTAGCAGCTTCTCACAGAAGCCACCCCTGTAGTTCCTCCCGCTACAAAAACCTTGCCCCACGCAAACCCAATAGAAACCAGGAGCACTTTGGCTGACTGAAGACTCCTCCAGCTCTTCGAGTTCTTCCCCTGCACATGTTCAGAAATGCTCATCTGCTTGACCAGCCTTCATTAACAGTGACCTACATTCACACACACTGATGTTCTGCTTTAGCTGCCTCAGTCCCTTATTGGACATAGCCCTCAAAGACTAAGTTCAGCTAAGTTTGCAAAGGAAATTTACAGTTTGGTTAAAATGCCAGCCAGGTCTGTGGCAGCCTTGATAAACTGGTTCCTTGAGTCTTACACAACAACTGGAGCCACTTTTTTCTTTCATCTGCCCTGTGAAAGTGATACTGTAAAACTGACACAGCTGTTTCAGGTCATCCCTTCAGATTTGCACCTGTATTAAACACTATTCAGGGAAACAGTATGTTCTTTGCCGTGGAAGTACCACACTTCCATTACTTCCCTTGGAGCCTGATCAAATTCGCATCAAAGTCTATAAACTGACTCCCAGGAGGTGGGTATTTGACCAAGCCCTAAGATACAAACACAGTAAGTTAAGGGCACCAGGACATTACACAGAATCACAGAATGGTAGGGGTTGGAAGGGACCTCTGGAGATCATCTAGTCCAAACCCCCTTCCAGAGCAGGGTCACCTAGAGCAAGTTGCACAGGAACACATCCAGGCGGGTTTTGAATGTCTCCAGAGACGGAGACTCCACCACCTCTCTGGGCAGCCTGTTCCAGTGCTCTGCCACCCTCAAAGTAAAGAAGTTCCTCCTCATGTTTAGGTGGAACTTCCTAAGCTCAAGTTTGTGCCCGTTACCTCTTGTCCTGTTGCTGGGCACCACTGAAAAGAGCCTGGCCCCATCCTCCTGACACCCGCCCTTTAAGTATTTATAAGCATTGATAAGATCCCTCCCTCAGTCTTCTTTTTTCCAGACTGAAGAGACCCAAGTCCCTCAGCCTTTCTTCATCAGAGAGGTGCTCCAGTCCCCCAATCATCTTGGTAGCCCTTTGCTGTGCCCTCTCCAGCAGTTCCCTGTCCTTCTTGAACCGGGGAGCCCAGAACTGGACACAGTACTCCAGATGCAGCCTCACCAGGGCAGAGTAGAGGGGGAGGATGACCTCCCTCAACCTGCTGGCCACACTCTTCTTGATGCGCATTCCAGACAGTACTTTTGTTTCCTCAAGTTTCCATTAGTCACCAGCCCCAGTTGCAGTATTACCAGTCTCATGCTGCGGAGCTCCAGGCGTGCCAGCATTAGGTGCCCGCAGGAAGACATGTATTTCCCTGAAGTCAGCGAGTGGAAAAAGCCCAAGTGCTGCCGTAGGTGTGGGAGAACCTACCTAAAGAGGTATTTTGGGAGCTCCACTCACTGGCATTCCCCTGCGAAGGGAGGCTGGTTGGGTAGGGATTTTGCACCCCTCCTGACGGAAAGCCCACATCCTTTCCCGCGCAGCATCGCTGTCTTGGTGCAGCGCAAGCTTGGGCTTCAGGAGTCCAATCACTCAGGGTTTGTTTACACTGGGAGAGTTCTGCTGCTAGATATGCTGGCATCGCTCCTCGGTGTGGATGAAACATATGCCAGAGAGGGAATTCCTCTGCCAGTCTAACGGTACCGCTTCCCCCAGTGACATTAACGAAGCCAACAAAAGCACTTCTCTGTCAGCACAGCTGCACTGTTGGGGGGTGTGTGTGTTTGTGTGTGCGCGTGTATCTGATTTTTTACTGCTTTTCCACCCCCTCCATGTGTGGAAATATTCCATAGGACTACTAAAGCCCTACAATGGAGACCTTCTCCTGGGCAAGCTGCCAACATTGCCTGACAGTGCTCGTTGCAGAGCCGGAAAATGGAGACCTGAACGAAACGCTCTTAATATCCGAGCAGTGTTTCGTGGGCCAAGAGGGGACTCTGCCCACCGGGGGCCAAAAGTCTGTGGTGAGGAGTGGTGCCACGGGAACTTCTTGCAGACAAGGCCGGCCACCCCTCCTCAACTCTGCAGTGCCGGCAGTGGGTGATGGCAGCAGCCACGTTATCCCAAGAGACACGGAGAGAAGGGAGGTGGCTTTGCTCCAGGCAGCGAAGCCAGGGAGAGCGCGGGAGTGTCACACCGGCTGAGGATCAGGCAGTAAAGCGCAGCCAGCCAAGGTGCAAGACTGACGGCGCTGCCAGCTCACAGTATTTCTGCAAGCCCTGTCATGCTTGAAATGTTTTAAGGTTCCAGCTCTTCAAATTACAGCCACTAGGTAATGACTAATTAAAATTATTATTTAGGAAAGATGTATATTGAATTCCCCTCAGTGGTTCAAAGCCAGATTTTAAGTACATATATGTGTGTTCATATATATGTATAAATACACTTATATATATACATAATTTGGAAACTTCAATTCAGACTTCCAGTTTTTCTAAGGCTTGAATTAACAAGCTTAAACTTTTTCAGCTGAACTATGTGATGCCCTCAGCCACTAGCACGCAGTAGTAACCAGAGGGAGTGTGCTGGTGGCATTCCCCACAGCTCTTCCTTTTCCCCACACAGACACAGTGTTCGGAGGATGGTCTGGGTAGCAGTAGGGCACCTAAGGGCTAAGGAATTGCCTTTTCTCTTGCCCGTATTATGCACAGACATAGAAAGAACGTACCTAGAAACTGTGGAAAGGGCATTAATGAGAGTAAGACCAGCAAAACTACATTATCTTTCTGTATTTTCTCACAAAAACAATTTAATCGCCAACAGTTGGCTTAATTTCCCCCTCTTCTCAGGGTCTGGCATGCCCTTATTTAATTCAGTCTAGACCCTTATGCATTAATAGGGTCTGATTTTCCAGGAAAACAGCAAACACAGATACAAGTCCTCTGCTTCCTCAGCACACACAGGCAGACTGTTTCTCTGGATAACATCCCAGTCACCAGAATTACAGAGCCAGTGCATAGATGGGAAAAGCATGGGAATTCTCCTTCAGTGTATCCATGCACCCCTGCTCTCATGAGGCAACAGGAGTAACATGGTGAACAACAACACGGCCAATGACAACTCCGTAACAGGACCAAACAATCCCATACAAAGCTCACAGTAACGCTTACGAGAATAGCATGTATTCAGGAAAAAGGCACTCTTAATGACTTTGCTCGGGATAACTTTCCCCCAGCGCTTGGCTCGCCGTCGCAGTGCTTCCACCCTGGAGCAACAGCATCCGCACGCACACTGGTGCTCCCCGAGCACGCAGCCACGGCGGCTTGCGCAGCTGCCCAGCATGGATTATTCTTGCCAGAAGCACAATAATCTCCTTGGGAGGCTCTACGTGAGAACTACTGCCGGGGGGAGAGAGCATATGCACATTAAAATGCAGATTTTGCTTCCTGCCTCCCAGGTCTAGTCCTACAATGACCTTCTGCTGCTGCTGCAATACCAGCGTCTGCAATACCTTCCTCATGGATTTCAGTGAGCGAAGGCAGGACAATCCTTCGGTTCAGCCAGGCAAACCCCAATAGCCTCCGCAGGGCTGCAGGGGCAGAGCCATCCTGCCAGAAGAATTTCCCAAATGCAGATTGCTCGGGGGCAACCAGTGCCTGGCAACTGCTACCTTAGGGGTAACCTCTGCACCACTGGTGGGATGCTCACCATGGTTCCTCAGCTCTGCCTGGACTCCACAGTCAGCTCACAGCCGGCGCTGCACCCTCTCCAAAGGTACCGGGCTGCAAAAATCACCGCTTGTTATTACCTCCGGCTTCCCAACACCTTCCCTTCCTTCTTCCTTTGCAACACTCGGAACACCACATTCAGGTCGCACCTTGTCACAACAGGACAGAAGTATTCGGCCCCGATACATCTGTGTGGAGTCAGAGACAAGGGAACATACACCTCCCCTTGCCAGAGCCGTGGGTGCTTGCACCCGTCGCAAGGACAAGGCTGGCGAGATGGCTGCCGCACATGGCAGCCCCAACCCTCCTTTCGGGGACCCTGATACTTCAGCAGTGTCCGTGCTCATACACAGTGATTCATTTGCCTTGCGGGATGCCAAGAGTTAATTTCTTCCTAACCTACAATTCAGAACGCCTGGTTTAGCCAAAGACCTCCATCATTAAAATAATACTAATATACAAGGTATTTATAAAAAGATCCTAATCTTTGCTGCCATCAGTCCTGATTCTATCACAATCAATAACCAAATTAACATTGACACCGCAGCCCTGTCCTCCACAGCAGAGAACAAAGTTTTCTTCCACCAAGTCTCAGCCAGCAAGAGACAGATGTGTTTATTTTCCCGGGGCCGTCCTCACGCCTCAGGAGCAGCGAGGGGAAGGGGCCGTGTCTCAGATCAGCGCCCCACACGCAGCAGAGCAGCTCCTGGGTTGTTCGATCCTCCTTTCGCCCAGCGGAAGGGCTGGGAATGGTCTGTTCGATGAAGACCCAGCCACGCTTCCCCATCCCCTGGCTTCAAAGCGCGGAACCAGCTGCTCTCGCCCCTCTCCAGGAGCCCCTGAAGGGAGACGGGGGGGGACCACGGGGTGGCAAACAGCTGCTGCATTGCATCCCCCCACCACGGGTCTTCCCTATTTTCCCTGAAATGGAAGAAAGCTGTGCTCCAAATGATGCTTTCTGTCGAACAGCTGACCAAAAATGAAAGTACAAACAAAACTTAATGAAGCGCGAAGCCTCATATGACAAGGAAAATTCCCGCTCCAGTTCTGATCTCTGTTTACAATGCCAAAAGTGGGTCAAACTGGTCTGCGATGGAGGAATCTGTCTGGAAAATGATCTCTGCGAGGCAAAGCATCTCAGCGGCAGGCAACTGCACTGCAATGCTTCCATGGGGATCCTCTCCCCGCCATCAAAGTAACTCGATTTTGCAGCGCGGGGGTCGAAATCCTGTAACTTGAAACCACGGCTTTTCATTCAAACGACTTGAATTTGGCAATCCCAGATCCTTCAGGGCAGATCAACTGACCAGGACATTTCACTGTTTCACTATTGAGCTTTCAGAAACTAAGACATGGCTGGGTTGGGTCAGGGCTGGGGGAAGCTGTTGTGGTTTTTGTTGGGTCTGTTGTTTTGGTTTGGGTTTTTTTTGTTTGTTTTGTTTTTTTTTTTAACTAACTGCACTCCCTTTTGTTCCTTTCCCATGTTCAGGATATGGTTATTGAGCAGTACCATCACACTGCCTAACCCAACTATTTTGTTTTACCCTGTCATGCTCTCTCTCAAAATGCAAAGGAATCATAATGACATTAAATGAGAGCCCAAAAATGAGAGAAACGGTCAGTAATAACATTAATTTCCAAAGTATTTTCATTCAGAGTTCTCGGAATCTGGTGAATTTAGTATCTGTCCTTTGCTGTTGTTCAAGATAGAAGATGACTGTGATATAAACAAATTCAGCCAAAACTTCCTGACAAGAAGCTCTGTATGTTATTCTGTGCAAGGATGGCATAGAAATACACCGCAATCTAAAGGAAGAACATACTAAACAGCCTTCAAACCCACTAATCTGCTTTATCGACTTAAGAAAAATCTGTTCTTTGACCTCCAAGTGCTTGATTCCTTTTATGGTCACATAACCTTTATTAAAAATCTTCTTCTAATTATTCTTAGGGTACCCAGAGGCTTTAAAAAGCACACAACACCAAAAAAATGTATTATTGCATTCCTGCACATATTGAATCCTCTTTCAAAACAGTTTTTGAAAGAAAGAAATGCATTTCTAGAAAACATCTTTTAAAAAAACCCCAAAAACTGATAAACATCCTTCTTATTTATAATTTGTATTTTTTTAATGTTCTCTTTGGTTTTAGTTACTACTTTGTATTTACAGAAAAATGAGCTCTGTGAGTCTTCAGAGTGTCTGCTGATGTCAGATATTTATAGAAAGTTATGATCTCAAATGATTTTAAGAACTGAAACAGCCTACATCTGTGGGACAAACCTTGTATCTTTTAGACTTCAAAATTGTCCAGTTTGAACTGGAGGCTTTCAGGACAAATAAGGAATAAAAGGGCTTATTTTAAAATGCACTCAGTATAAAAACATATGATGTTAGTGAACAGTAGTAGGAAAAAAGACATTGAAAAAAGTAATAGAATACAGGAAAGGATGTAGATTTTGTAGGTTTTAATTAGAAAAAAAAAGAAAAAGGTATTATGGAAATAGCTCAGACTTGTAATGGAAGCTGGGAGTATGAAAGTAGCATGTGGTATATACTCTGAGTCTGTAGAATAGGAATATTCACAAAGCTGGACGAGAAAATGAGTTCATGAGTCTTTCAGACCCACTGATGAATTGGAAAGCGCCATGTGAAAGGCCCACAAAAATAAGTACAGTGCCCCTAGAACAAAAAAAAAAATTAAAAAATTTAAAAAGGGTTATTTATCTCCAGACTTTAACTAAGCCAAAGCTGGAGGAGACGCACCAGGTTGGCTGGGACCTCTGTCAGCCGCCCGTCCCAGTGCCCAGCTTGATGCAGGACGAGCTCGGGGAGGTGGGAGGTTGCCAAGTGCCAGCTCTCCTGTCGCCCTGGCCACCATCCCAGCCCGCACACCACCCCCTGCAAACCCCACGCCTCCAGGTTCATGACAACCCCCCCCCCGTCCGGTGTCGAGGGAGGC
>VWZL01005311.1:87885-125634 GCA_013396915.1 Stercorarius parasiticus | reverse complement strand
CGCACCCCTCCGCGTCCCCGTCCCCGTCCCCGTCCCGTCCGGTCGCCCGTCCCCCCACCCCTCCACCGCGGAGCGTCCCGCACCGACCCCCGCAGGCGGTGGGGCGGGCGGCGGCTGCCCCCTAGCGGGCGGACGGCGCCTCCGCGGACGCGCAGCGGCGCGCGGGGGAAGGAGCGGCCGGTGGCCACCTTTCCAGGGAAGGCTCCCGCCTACCCCGGCCCCTCGTTTCGGCCCCCCCACGGGCCTTTAGTGCTGGGCTATGGGCAACCGATTCGACACCGCCACCCTCCGGGGCCACGGGCAGCGGGTTCTTGGCCCGGCCGATCCCGTTAACTCCCATTTTTTTGCTCGCCGTTCCCGTGCGTGAGGAAGCCCGCTATGGCCCCGTTAGGGCTCGTCCCGGTGGGCTCCGGCCCCGCCACCACACCATCAGCTTGCCATGTGCTTCCTGCCTGGGCAGCGCACGGCACCAGCCGGGGAGCCAGTGTCAATGCTCGGAAGGACCGGGAAGGCTAAACTGAAATAGAGCGGTGAAAGCATTCCCGTGCTCTTTATTCCGGAAAAAAAACATTCCTCAAGACTTTGCTTGGACAGCACCCTGCATGCAATCACTAATTTTCTTGCTGAGACCCAACACGGGCTCCCCAGGGCCCCTCTGTTGCCATCGGCCTCCCCCACGCACTGTGGAGCTGATGCCACCACGGTCCTGCCCCTCGCAGCCCACACGACCCCCTCGAGGGGCAAAGCCGCCATCAAGGCAGTGTTAGAGAGGTCGTGCCCAACCCAGAACTCATCTCTCCGGTTCTCCTTCCAGCCCAGCTCATCGTATCCGCTGCCACTGCAGCCCCAGAGCAGCATCTCTGGAGGGTTCTTCTCCTGGTCCAGAGTCCCCTCCCAAACCACGTGCCAGAAAGACAGAGGTGGCTTTGGATCTGAGATGGGATAATCAATCTCCTTCTAATCCATAATAGAAGCAGATTTCCTTAAACTGTGATGCCTGAGGAGTGATACCTCTCCCCAAATCTGTTAGCATTAATCATTCGAAACTTTGTCTTTCCTTTTACCCTTTCCATATATATTTTGAGCAACAGTTTCCTACCCAAGAGCCAGTTAGCTATGAAGAACACAAGCATGGCTACTGTTTGCCATCGGGAAGCTGTGTGGATGGCCTACCTGGAGACTTTTGAAAGAACCTTGCCACCGGTGGGGGAACCGTTTCCAAATCTTCAGAGAGAAAAAAGTGGCAGTGCCCAAAAGGTTTAGGAGCATGCCAATCTCTTCCTGGCTTCCTTCCTTATCAGACTTTCCCCTACAAGGTATTTACTGCAAACTACTCAAACTCTCTGCACGGCTCCCTTGTTTTATCCTTTCCGCCTGCATGCCCCCGTCCTGAGCGTTTATCCCGCAGCATCGTAGGATGGATGGATGTTTCACATCTGCCCCATCCAGCAAGTGGAACCCGTGCCATGGTGGGAGTTCTGAAGTAACACAAACAATGAAACATATCATTATTGCCAATCTGCACTCCTTCTTCTTTATTTCACAACTAAAGCCGTTCTGATTCTCTTTCTGTCCTGACTTTGGTCCCACTTTTGCCTCTAAATCACCAACTGATGATATCTTTATTTAAGCACCCATTGTGGTAATATTTAATCAATCTAAACTCTTTTTGAAGGCATCAAGAGGCATGATTTTAACCAGCTTTTTCTGTAAAACATTTTAAATATATGCAAAGCTGAAAAAGTAATTTTTGTACTGACTCTCATAAATAAAGGATGGATACGGAGCACATATGTCGGTTCAGGTAACTTCCAGGTCTTAAATCCCTTTACGCAAGCAAAGAGATTTTGAGATTTTGATTGTTTTTTTCAGTTTAATAATATTTGGACCCTTTTTCTGAACAAGAGAGAAAGAAATATTCTATGAAATACATCAGCCAGCTTTGGCAGAGATCTAGTAGATTTAACAGCGCATCGTTTTCCATAAATAAAGATTAAGCAGTTGACAATTTATTTGGCTTCTCCCAAGCTTTTGTCATATTCTTACGAGAAGTTACTAAGGAAACAGGGTAGGCACGAGGTAGAAGGTAAATTTCTGCCACGGATTAGCAAATGGTTGAAAGACAAGGCAGCAGGAATAAATTGCCGGTTTTCAATTTGACCAAAAAGTTACCAGTAGAGAGACCTCCTCTCTTCTGCGCTATAAATTAACCAGAAGTCGCCAAAAGGCAATTGTACTTCTGCGGGTTTTATTTAGTCTCTTAGCCTGAGCAACAGGTTTTAGAGGAGGGAGAGCGGGAGAAGGAGGTAGAGAAAGCTGCTGCTTCATTTTGGACTCTCATTTGCCATTTTTTGTTTTCAGCTGTGAATACCTCACCTGCCTGCCTGCCCCCGGAGCAGCAGTGAGATGCTTTGTCCGGACATACGACTCTGCTTTCCCTGTGTCAAACCAAGGTCAAGGTTTCAATGGGGAGGAGACTAATTAAATATCGGTCCAACTGGAACAGAAATTGCCTTGGCAGTCTGTAATTAGCTATATAGGGGTCACACTGGATCAATGGCTGTGCTGGGATTCCCATGCTATATGTAATTATCTCTGTAGTTTTAGCCTAGGGAGGTTTACATCCCTCTGAGTAAAAACCTTGCCCCAACAAAGCAACACTTTAATATTAAACTCAGAGATATATTTCCATGTCTAGTTAAACCTACCTTTCAAAAGTATCTCAAGGCTTGCAGGGCAGCTGGTCTTTTGCAGTTACTGAAACCAGCCGTCGCAAGTTCAGTGTCACCAGCTCTCTTTGCTGCTGGTTTGCCGACTACCTGTCAGCTTGAAGGTGTTAGTTCAAATCTGTACACCAAAGATGGTGGTGGTGAACTCAGGAAGGCAGATCCATGAGCTGCGTGGTACTGGCAGAGGTGACAATGGAGAAAAAAACCACAACCACACAAGAGAACCAATTATTTCATTATCTTAATAGGCAGATGCAAAATTTCTGGTCCTGAGAAACCTGTTGATGGAGCGTAAATAAATGAGTACCATACAGAGCGCAGCTGAAGTGCTGATGCAAAATCACAAACACGGGATGCTCAGAGCGGGTGTTTGATGAAGAGCAACACCAGGGTGATGCTTGGGGCTGCCGTGAGAAGGACAGGGAACTGCTAGAGAGGGTACAGCAAAGGGCTACCAAGATGATGAGAGGACTGGAGCACCTCTCTTATGAAGACAGGCTGAGGGATTTGGGTCTTTTTAGTCTGGAAAAAAGAAGACTGAGTTGGGATCTTATCAACACTTATAAATACTTAAAGGGTGGGTGTCAGGAGGATGGGGCCAGGCTCTTTTCAGTGGTGCCCAGCAACAGGACAAGGGGCAACAGACACAAACTGGAACATGGGAAATTCCATCTCAACATGAGGAAAAACTTCTTTACTTTGAGGGTGGCAGAGCACTGGAACAGGCTGCCCAGAGAGGTGGCGGAGTCTCCATCTCTGGAGACATTCAAAACTCGCCTGGATGCGTTCCTGTGCAACCTGCTCTAGGTGACCCTGCTCTGGCAGGTGGGTTGGACTAGGTGATCTCCAGAGGTCCCTTCCAACCCCTACCATTCCGTGATTCTGTGATTCTGTGCTCAACTCCAGGGCAGCGCAATGTGGGGGGCCCAGCAGACTTTGGTCTCTCAAACAGAGTTCATGGCACACAATGTGCTGTATGTGGAAACGTCCAAGCCAATCCCAAAAAGAAAAAAAAGCTAAGGAAAAGGTGCTTTTAAACGTCTCTCTTTCATGGGTGCTGCCGGCACCTGTCACAGGCCCTGAGGGAAAACAGGGATGCCTGAGGCTGGTGAGGGTTTTCCGCTGGGATAGTGATGCCCCAGAGCCCAGCTCCCTGATTTATTCCCCTGGACATGGATTTCAGATCTCTCAGGCCTCTAGCCCACTTGCTCTACTATCTCCTGGGAAAGAGCCTTTAGGATCTACTCAAAAGCAGAAATACTGTCGTCACATCTTGGTTTTAAATCAATGCAGCCCAATGACACCATGCTCTGACCGAGCTCAGAGTCCGGGCTTCTGCAAGGTCCTTCGTGATCTCAGCCTTAGCAGTCGAAATTTGTGTTAACGTCCGCTTCATTTGACAGGGCAACTAAGACAATTCTGTGTGTTACAAGTTTTATCACGGTCATTGGTGCTTTTGTAGCTTTTACCCTGGCTATGAACTTCAGATGGAAATACCCGCTGAGTCCTCTGGCAAGTCCATGGCAGCCCAAAATGTCGCGTTTGCTTCCGTGCTCCCGAGAACATCAGTTCAACAGCTATGCTGCCTTTGTCTTCTAAGTGCAGCTCAGGGTAATGGCATTGATCCGCCACATTCTTTATACTTCCAGAAACCAATAATAAGTGTCTCTGCTTTAGGCAGAGACGAATATAAAACCAAGGTCCTTGCCACGAAGGGCTTAGTCTAAATCACAGATGATAGAGACGATAGAAGATGAAGGATAGACCGGAGAAAGGAAGAAACGAGGAAGGACAATGGGCAGCAGGGCAGTCACACGTAGGCTCTCTCCATGGAAAAAAAATCTACTTTAATTGCCATTTCAAAAGTTTTATTCACACTTATTGAGGACTGAGAAAGAAATGAAGGACAAGAATTGAATGGCCAGAAATCAAAATGGCTAAAATGACTGAAAATGTTTTGAATTCAAACAAAACAAAAAGACCTGAGATTTTCAGATTTTTTTTTTTTTTTAACGTGTGCATACTGAATGAATAGCATTTGCCAAATTTTGCCTGGTATTCTGTTAGCATGAGATGGAGTAAGTGCTTTTCTAACATTGCAGGCTGGGCGGAAGCAAATCAGTGGTTCCCCTGGGGAAGGTCTTGGGGGAGGGGAGTTGGCAGCAAGCTCCACCGTTTCGGGCCAGCTGCAGAGAGAGCTGTGTCCTGCAAGCTGAGATATCAGATGCAGATCCCCAGCTGGTGGCAGTTGTCACAGCTCCCTTGAAGTTGATGAATCTGTGACATCTTTTAAACAGCGAGCTCCAAAACTTTTGCAATGAGCTCTGATTACAGAGGACCGACATGACCATCCGTAAAAAGGGCAAGTTAGATTCTAGGATGTACCTGATGAAGAATTTTGGGGCAGAGTAAAGGTAAGAAAGAGTGTTACAGAGTCGTTCGTAAAACCTCATTTGGAGTGTAGCACAGAGACTTGGACACTCATGTTCCAGAAAAATTAAATCACACTGAAACAGAATCATTAGGAGACTGACAGTGATCTCACGGGAGCTTGGCTTGTTTGCCCTGGTGAAACAAAGCCTGAGAAAGGGGACAGGAGGACTGTCTATAAATACAGCAGTGAGTAAATATCACAGAGAGACAGGCAAGAAGCTATTGAAGCTTAAGGACAATGCTAGCACAAGAACAAGTGGATATAAACAGGTCCTGAATAAACTTCTGCTGGAAATCAGAAAAAGATATTTGATTCTTCTAGTCATAAAAATCTTCAGTGATGATAAGAACTACTGGGGCAAATAACCCAACTGTTTTTAGAGGGGAATATAATGAGTGGGTTTAAAGCGATTATATGACTTGACTGCAGTAGCAGGGACTGGACTTCACCCAGGCTCTGCTCCTCAGCAGACTTTGCGTTATGCCTACCAGAATCAAAGTGGGCCAAGCATTCATCATGATGGATAAGGTTTAGTGAGAGAAGTCAAATAAGCAGAACCACAGTCAAAGCCATTCTCTCACTCAGGGTGAATGCTAATGACACTTGTTCACTGCCGCATGGAAAATTCACTTAGTAAACTAGGTTAATAGAAGAAAATCCTATTCTCTGTGATACGGGCCCATTGGGTTGGAAGCTACACATCGTGACCCTTGGACATATTTTGTAGACTCCTTTTCTATTCATATTTTTCAATCCTATAAAAGTTTGCTACAGATCTATACCTCTTTTGTTTTTAAACATGCAGCCATTACCAGAGTGAAGTAGCGTCCTGCTACTGGTGTGAATAGCCTGTCCCCTGCTTTACCCCAAAGTCCTTGGCAGGAGACAGACAGTTTTCAACACATTTCTGAAGTACAGGAGGATGGAAGGGCTCCCATGGGATGGGAGAGTGGAGGAGAACGCAGAAATGCTGGAGCAGCAGCAAGAAAATGTACAATTCTCCCATCAGCATATTTATGATAACATTGCTGCATTTTATTCCCAGTGCAAATTACAGAATCACAGAATGGTAGGGGTTGGAAGGGACCTCTGGAGATCATCTAGTCCAACCCCCCTGCCAGAGCAGGATCGCCTAGAGCAGGTTGCACAGGAACGCATCCAGGCGGGTTTGGAATGTCTCCAGAGAAGGAGACTCCGCCACCTCTCTGGGCAGCCTGTTCCAGTGCTCTGCCACCCTCAAAGTAAAGAAGTTTTTCCTCATGTTGAGATGGAATTTCCCATGTTCCAGTTTGTGTCTGTTGCCCCTTGTCCTGTTGCTGGGCACCACTGAGAAGAGCCTGTCCCCATCCTCTTGACACTCGCCCATTAGATATTTATAAGCATTGATGAGGTCCCCTCTCAGTCTTCTTTTCTCCAGGCTAAACAGACCCAGGTCTGTCAGCCTTTCCTCATAAGAGAGGTGCTCCATTCCCTTTCATCATCTTTGTTGCCCTGTGCTGGACTCTTTGTCCTTCTTGAACCAGGGAGCCCAGAACTGGACACAGTACTGCAGATGTGGCCTCACCAGGGCAGAGTAGAGGGGGAGGATGACCTCCCTCAACCTGCTGGCCATGCTCTTTTTAATGCATCCCAGAAAAGAGGAAGAGGATTGACTGGGTAATTTGATGGGATTGGTTAGCTGATGAGGTTTGCAAGAGGATTCTTATTCGCAGTTGTACGAGTGGTCAACATACTGGGTACATGTGACAAAACTATAAAAGTGGATCGGTCCCCATTCATATGGAAAATCGCTGTCACACACATTAGGTGTTGCCCTCTGCTGGGTCACCCTTGCTGTTCATTGGGTGCAGGGGTTGCACTGGCTGGCACTGGCAGCGGGGCACGCTCAGGGGAGGGTCTGGGGAACCCGCTGCCTCTGGTGGCCTGGCCGCCAGCAAGGCTCAGCGCAGCGTCTGTCGGCTTGACCAAGCTTTCAAGTGCTCTCCGGACTATTTTTGCAGCAGATCATGTGAGTTGATGGAGCTTTTTATTTTTAGTCCTACAGTACGATTTGTTGACTACGTCTATTTCCTATGCAGCAGGTACTGAAGTGCCAAGGTGATAGAAGCCTTTTAATGATCCGTCAATAAATGGTACAGTCAATAAATGTTGCAGTCAATAAATGTCACCAGCTGCCTTACAGTTAGCATCTGCACCCTTCCAGCCCCCATGATCCAATATTTATGTTATATCCGTTTAGGTTCTAGACCTTTGTATCATCACTGGCTCACTTCACATTTACTTCTGACCCTCTCAGTCAGCAGCAAGATGTTCTCCAAGTGCTCCTTTTGAAAGAAACCAAATGCAAAATAAACTCTTCCAGCACAAGCCCTGCTGAAGGGCTTTACCTCCTGAGATTAAAGGTGCTGGGTACCCAGAGGAGGGCTGAGGGCCAGCTGGGGAAGCCGCCTGCTGCCCCGTCAGACAGGACAGACAGACAGCAGCAGCTCAAATCTTGCGCTTCGATGCAGAACCTCTGGGCACCTCCGGCCGTTCTCTTTTTTTGCTGGTCAAAACTGCACCCACCCGATGGAGATGGATTGTGGTGATGGCTGCTCAGCTCAGTCCCCCTGCCTTTTTCTCTTTAAGGTCCCACTCTTTAAGAACCGCAGTCTTGCGTGTTTTTCCTTGGCTTTTATAGTCCTGTTTGCAGCGATTATCACTTTCAGTGCTCTTAATTTTGGCCAAATAAAACTACAAAGTGCACTCTGACAAGCAGCTTGCCAAACCAGGTCTTCCGGAGGCCTTGCATCCTAAAGACCTACAACTTTATAAAAGCCAAGATGCGCGCACAGACTCCCACCCCAGCTCATTAGAAAGGAGAAATAAGAGTCACTGACAGGCTGCATTTCCTAGGATTCCCAAGCTTAGGTGACATCATCGTGTAGCAAACAAACCATCTATAAGGTCTGTCCTCACATGCCATATGCCATATTTTCCTATGCCATATTCTCCTGGCATATTTCAGGTGTAACCCACTGAAGTGATTACCCCATATACAAATGCCCCTTGTTAAGGAGAGAGGCTTTCATTACTCAGTGGCCTTGTGTTAAACTTCGTGTTTCCAACAAAGTAATGGGATATTCCTGCTTTTAAACACAAGAACTGGATTATTAAACATTGTAAGAACCCTGGGCCGAAGACTGTCTGAAATTTTTGTCTCCTTTTTCTTTGTCCATGCTTGCTATGCTCCTAATGGAGAGTTTCTGTAATCATGTAAAGTATATTTTGAAAGACAGCCCTGCAGTCATCATTTCTGCATCTTTCAGCCACTTTCCAGAAGGTGTATTCCAGCTCCTTATCAGATATAGCTACAAAAAGGAAAGACATTGCACAGGTAAGATAAAATCTCTTTTTAAATTAAGCAAAATAAGTTTTATAGTGTTTACCTTGGATTTTCTCGGGCACCTTCAAAGCACTGCGGATCTCTCTATATTTCTATATATATTTTCAGCACGTTACATGTGATGACTCAATGTGATGATATTTATAAGCCTGTATTACATTAATCAGGAATTGATATAATGGATTGACTCTATACCTAGTTACTTTTCAATCTGGAGAGTGTTCAGTCCCATCTCTATTAATAATTTCTATCTGATCAGTGAAACAGACCATGATAAAAGCTGTGTAAGAAAGCTTCCTTCTTTACTAATTGGACTAGACTTGGAAACCAGAGGCTTTCCTGGGAGCATTGCCTATTTTCCTCATAATTATTTGCATATTCAGTTCAACAGCAAAACAAGTCTGTAATTGTTCAGTTCAGAAATGAAAAGCTTCTTATCACGTATGTCGGTCAGAAAAAACCATGTGCAATATCTACATCACTGCCAAACAGTACTAAATCAGTCCTACCTGCACTAATTTAGGATTAGGAAGTGTAATAACTTACTGTAATAACAATAACTTAAGAAGCAAAGGACATTAAGGGAAGGAAACTGGCTGGAGACATTGTTTAATGTATCCTTGTTAGTACAAGGAAGGATTTTTCCACTGCTCAACATGTAAATTATATTCACCGTCTAATCGCACCAATTGAGGCAATCCGAGGCAATTTAAACATTCAGAAATGTTGTGTAACCAATTTATGTTTGATATGTAACTCGCAACAGTATTGCCATCATCTTTAAATTTAATAATATGGGCGGGGTCAGACCTAAATGTGAGCCTCCAGCTTTGATGTCTGGCATAACTCATGTACACAGAGACCCTCAAATGCTGCTTGGCTGTGCTGCTGTGGACTGAATGTCACGGCTTAATGCCACGGGGAAGAAATAGCACCACCAAAATAACCTGAGCTAGTTATTTAGCCTTCCAAATATATACTAGGAAATGAGACAAAGCCCGCAAAAGATGGTGGGATGTTGGTTAAAAAAAAAAAAAAAAAAGGCTGCAATTGAGTGTAGTCCTTGCGATTCAAACCCACATTGTTTTCTCATCATTTCGTCCCACCCAAACTCACAGGATTGTCTGGACCAGTAATGATTAGTTTAACATCATTACATTCCAGTATATACATTTGTGTTTACTGGTCAAGTACTCCTTGGAAATAGGATTATTTAATTAGTTGATATAGAAGTCAAACGCCAAAGTTCATGCTCAAGCAAATTCTCACTAAATTACTAGGAGTTTTACATTAGAAAGGAGTGATGAAAAAATTCTAAGCCCACTTCTGGCTCTTTTTCTATTTTAGTACAATTTCAGACAAACAGAGGAAAAGTACTAGTTTAAACACAAAGTATGAAATCTCGTATTATCTTTGATTCAAAAAACATTACCGAGGCAGACAAATTTCATCTGTGGCAACTTCTGCCTGCAACTTCTGTGGACAAGAATAAACCCTGCTATCAAAGCTGTGGCTGAATAACATTTAAAAGGTAACACCTTATTTTCTTGGGTGCAGTTTCCCAGGCCATGGAGTTGATCATAGAAATCTGTATAGAACGAGTACAGACACAGAACATGGACTTTCACGGGGACCACTCCATCCTTGACTTGAAGCTCAGACAACTCAACCGATATGGCACAGATGAGGTTGAGCCACCAGATCTTTCGCAAATGGGCTGCCCTGTGCCAGTTTCAACTTCTTCTTGACATTAAAGCTCTTCAGAAGTTAACTTCAAGCTTGGGTTGTTTTCTAAACCAGCTAGGAGAAAAACGCAAGCAGCCACTGTACGACTGCACTGCTTTTGCTCAAACCAACATAAAAATAAGTCTTTTGAACACATCTTCCATACAGACATGAAATATTTCAAGAGAAAAGTAAAGCATTGATGTTTCCTGTCATTCATCATGTTCTGAAATGGTAAATGAAAAGCCAGAGACCTCGTCCACTGCTGCTATTTCCTCAAAAAAGGAACCAGACCATTGACCAGCTCTGATATGGGAGCACCCCTCCGAATCTGTGCTTAGCATCTTTCCAGGAAGGATGCTTCTCTGTTGCTTTAGAAGACTGATCATACACCACCAGACACCACTGCACTGTCCTGCCATGTAGAGACTGGGGCCAGAGACTCATCTGTGTATGGAGCAAGTGCAAAATGACAAGAGCAACATCAATTCAGGAAGACTGTACATTTTCCAGGCTCCTTACCTCATTCTGTTGAATACCAGTTTCATTTTTCCCAAATTAAAAGTCGATGGAGAGAACTCCAAGGGGAACTTTATAGGGATGGTCGTTCCTCACTCTCTCCTCTTGATTTTAATGCATGAAGAAATAATTCATGTTCAGGGAAAATTGTTCTGAATCTTTCCAGATTTTGAATATTAATGTAAACGAAAGTTGGTCTTTATACAGAAGTTGCAACAAATTATTTATTTAATAAATGAAACATTGTGTTTGGACCAGAGCTAAAAATTTTGCATACATGAAAAATAAGCAGTGAAAATAATAAAGTCATGAATTCTGCAATAACTTGAGGTCTTTATTTATGCTCTTTCAGCTAGTATCCAAGTTTCTTCAAAGGCTTAAGCCGTCTTCAAAGGCTCCAACTATTGAGAATTATGAATCAAGTAGTCCGACAGCATATATACTTATTTAAGCATTACACGAAAACAGTCTGTACTGCATTTGACTTAAGCAACAGTAGCTACGGAGTGACCCCACCGTTTTTATTCAGTCCCTAGTAAATACAGAGAGATCCTTGCCTAAACACCTGTAAGAGCAGTTCTTCTATAGTAGTAATGAAACATAATTGAATATTGGGTGACAAAGTTGGATAGACTTATACACATGGAAAAGGACTTTACTCATCAAAAAGACACAGCAGGACTATTTGAGGAGTAGCTACTCTTCAATACAATAAACAGATCCGAATTTGAGCCTGAGACATTTTTATTTATGACTCTGTTTGTACCTTTTAATTTGCAAAGCACAAGACAGATTATTTGCTTTATTTTAAAGTACATTTTAGGGGCGTACTTACTAAATGGAGTAGGTCTATCTGAAATATACATATACAAAATAACCTAATGCAATGAGAAAGAGAAATGATGGCACATCATGCCTGCAGGACTGCAAAGCTGGATATAATTTAGCTTCCTCTTCCAAAAGGAAAACAAAAATGCAGAAAAACTAAGCAAACGCACTTTGAAAGAATTCAACCTTTTGTAGTCAAAAATTGTTCTTTTACTAGGTTGTAAACAATAGAGTCTCACAAAGCCAAATTTTGCTTCAACAAAGGCATTTGTTTACTGTAAATTACAGCTGTATATATTTAATCACCATTTCAAGCCAAGAAAAATCTTCTTTCAAGTTAAAGAGCCTAAAAATAAGATGGCTGTCAAGAAATATTCACTTTTAGACCATGAACTTTGACACTGCCCTTTAGTCATCAGTCTAAGAATAAAAGAAAAAAACCCCTATGTGCTACAACTGTATTTCCTGTAACATATGTTCGTGATTGAGGTATTTCACTAGCACAGGATGTGCTCAGATGAAACGGAAATTGCCCCTCCATAACAGCCAGTTGCGCTCCCAAAATAAAGTATAGATGAGTTTGCCGACCACAGTGCAATTAAGCTTCAGCTTTCTTCTCAGGCAGAGAGGTATTAATCCACTGACAGCAGGAATGCTGCAAATACTTTGAATATTTGGTTAATATTACAGAAAGGTATTCTAGAAGAAAATTAGATCTGCAGACTGCTATTCTTTTGAAGGCTTTAGACGATGCAAGCCTGCAGATGGATCAATGGCCAGCACGGCCATTAGTTACCACCATCTGTTTAAAGACACAGGAAGCGCGTGGCACTGGTAGCACGAAGGAATGAAAAAGACTGAGAGGCGCGTTCAAATGGATGCTGAGCTCTACATAAAAGTTACACGTATGGGGGCTAAGCAAAAAAATATTGCTTGTTCGGAAGAAAACTCATAGAAACAGCTTGAAGGTGGGAAAAAAAACCCCAAATTTTAAATCCCTACAGAAACTTTATCTCACCTACATTAACCCCATGCTGCCTCGAGTACTCAGTGCTAGAGTGCAGCCAGTAGTCATTTTTCTTCTTTCTTGTCAGGCCGTTTTTCCCATTTGAGGGGCTACATCTGGAGTAGCGCATCCCGTCCTGGGTTCCCCAGCACCAGAGACTTGCTGACAATCTAGAGCCATCCAGCACAGGGCCACAAAGATGGTCCAGGGCCTGAAGAACACCACAGAAAAGGAGAGGCTGAGAAATCTGGGTTTGCTCAGCCTGGGAAAGAGCTGGCTCCATGTATCTCATGTAGAGGAGATCACACCAGACGCTTGTTAGTTATTCAAAACCCGACTAGAGAAAGCCCTGCACAAGCCTTGCTTTGAGCTGGAGGCTGGACTAGAGACCTCCTGAGGTCCCTTCTGACCCAAGTTATTCTATGATTCTGCTCTGGGATTATGTGAGATGAAGTGACCCAGGTCCACCTTGCAGGGAGCGCAGATGTTTCATCATTGGAAGCTGGGCATGGAAGGAGAGTACCACCAACCCCTTCTAAGGGCAGACTAGTCAAACTCTCCGCCAGCTGGTAGCACCAGCCATCGAGCTAATTCGAAGCTAAATCTTTCCGATGGACAAGATATATAGCCCTGCTGCCAAAGCTGTTTCCCTGGAAGGAAGGGTACCTGCACAAAATCATCCAGTCTGACATCCCAAAACTGGAGGCAAATGCAAGGGATACCTACTTGCTTTTCAGATGGAGAGCGTTTTTATACTGGAGAGCTGAAAACGGAAATCAGTGTTAAAAAAAAAATAAATGAAGTATTTAAATTCTAATGACTTAGCAAAATTTCTTGATGTACTGACTTCAGAAATCTTGTGCCTTTACCAGTATGAATAAAATAATACAGCTAAAATATAAAAGAAGTTTTGATGATTCACTATTAAGAAGTTATTCAATGTGAACATTCTAACTTTAAGTACTTGAGGCAAAAATAAAAGAATGTTAATAACAACAGATACATGTGCTAATGAAGCTACCAATAATATCAAGGGAAAGTGAGAATGCAAGGCAGGAATAACAGTACAGTACACAAAACATATGACCTATACGAAAAGATGGAGCAAATCTTCAAATACATAGAAATGCTATTGCAAACCAGATGGAAATAACATGTTTTCCACATCTGTGATGCATGAAATGAGAAAGAACAGGTTTAAACTGCAGCAAGGCAAATTCAGATTGGACATTGGGAAATGTCTTTACAGATTTTCTGCAGAAGTGCTATAACCTTAGCATTGTTAGCAACCTTTAAGAAAACATGAGACAAGTATCTGTCAGAAGTGATATATCTACACACGTTCCTGCCTGGCAACAGGAAGATGCACTAGATGAACTTTGATGTCCTTTCAAGCCCAATGATTTCATACAGAAGCTTCTATATATCAAATATAGGAACAAAAAAATACCACTAAGTCTAAATTACAGTCTACAATACAATCTGAACTAGAATTACAACCATAAATGAAAGATCAGTAATCAATGAGTTTTAGAGAAAAATAGCTAATCTTTCCTTGTGATGGTATTTGCTAACCGAAATTCATAGTAATCACCTTGACATTAAAGGAACTATATAGGAATAAGCTCAAGGCATTTTATTACTCAGTACTGAATAAGCAGATGAGACAGCAGCCAGTTATCAAATGGAGCCTCCATGACTATGACTTAAGACCTGACCTGTGTTATGGGGAATGTCAAACTAAATAATCATCACTCTCGCTTCTGGGCCTAAAATGCAGGCATAAAACAGGATTTCTCTTTGGTCACCCAAGACCAGAAAGACTGAAGCAATTACAGTGATTGCTTCTGATTTCCCAGGATCAGAGGTTGCATTCACAAGAACGGCTCCGATTTACTTTTCAAGAATTTTCAGGGAAACAAACCAAAAGAGAAGAATCCCAATTTGTTAGCATAGCCTTCAAGATACAAAAACCAGCAGCCCAAAATGAACCTCCAGGTGTTAGCAAGAGGCTCCATGATTTCTATAGCAGCATGATGTTAGGCAACCAGCATCTTTTCTTCTTTCTCTTCCCCTCAGCTATTTCGAGAGGTGACCTCATCCATGTATCTAATAAAATCATGAAAGCTCAAAAGCGTAGTATGCTGAGCTCACTGACGTTCTTAGCTCTGTCTCATAATCGTTACTTTCACGGTGCCTCCCCTTACCAGTAAATGAGCTCAATGAATGGGAGTTAACTTCATTATATGTCTTCGCCAGAAGCGGCTTCTGCTTCCTGTCACTCTCCCGGCGGAGAAAGGCTCTCCTTGACTTTAACTGCAGAGTTCAGACTGCTGTGTACAAGCAAATTTTATTAAAGCAGTGGACTGATTTTTATCACTCCACACAGACTGATTTTACACATACATGTGTGTAACAGAGGCTAAAACCAGTATAACCACTGCATGATTTTCTTAATTCTGTTGTAGTGTAATTGTCCTTCTGAATTTTAACAAAGGACAAAGGCATCTATACAAGCTGTTAAAAATCAGTGTATTTGAAGGCTAACCTAGAGTAAATAAATAGTAACAAATAAAAAATTGTTTATATAAAGGTCTTACAAAATATCCAAACATAACTAACAATGAAATAAACCTGTTCAGTTTGTAATTGTTAAAAAAAGGTTAAAAAAAAGAATAATCCTTCTCAAGACCTAGCGGTGTTTCAACAAATGTTATTTTAAAAATATCAGGTACGAAACAAGCCCTTTAGGCAACATTTCTCATTGACTTTTCCTTAGCCTCTAGCTATATATACAGTCGTGCTGTTTGCGCACATAAAAGCTATAACACAAGCTGAAATTACTCCATGCCTTTATTTGCCTTTGCACAATCAGGAACAATTTTTGAAAATGTAAGAGCCATAAAGTTGTAGCAAACTCACTGAAAGAAGTAAATATGAACGATATCTTCCCTAAGAATACCCTATCTTATGTATAGCTATTAATGACCTTTATTTAGTTGGAAGGTAACGTTATATATATATAAACTATCTTAGGTGCCTTACCCAGCACCAGTGCCAGTACTAGCGAGGCACCAAAATCGGTAAATGAAGAGAAGGCTCAGGATCAAAGCCTGAGTAATATCTTTCTCTCTCTGGCTCCAGTCAAACAGCACATTATTTTCTTCTCTCTTGCTTGATGCTCTCTCCCTCCTTCCTATTTACTTTATTTATCCCTTGTGGGTTTTTTTCCTCTTTTTCTTTTGCCATTATGGTAGCTACTGTGAAAAGGTAAGTTTTTCTTCCCAGGGCGATTTAACTACATGCACATAGAAATCAGTAGTTAGTACTGCCAAAACCATTTCTGTAACCAGAGTTTGGGCAAGCTCAGGATTTTAAGGGACACAGAATGCCAGAAAGGATTAAATGCCAATGAAGACCTCGGCCACTGTTTAAAAAGATGTTTACTAGAAATTAGATGTTTTGGTTGGAAGAAAAACTTGGTATTTGGTCTGCTTTTGAAAACTAACCTGTAAGACTGGTAAAACTGCCTTCTGATGGGAAAGTGTGACATTGACCAAGTACAGATTTCCCTTGAAATCTGATTTTTTACAAAAAATGCTAAAAGTTTTTTAAATTTTCCTTGATTTTTTAAATGAAAATACTTTGGTTTTCCCAACTTTAAAGCCAGAATCCAGGGGCATTTTTCAACCAAAAGTTTTACTTTTCTATAGCGGTCCATACCTCTTAGGGAAAGCAAATCTGCTCGGAGGCATTGTCCAGTTTACCCTAGAGATACGTGGAACATTTCTTCCTTTGAAAAAAACCAAACAAACAGGCTTTTTGTTCCCACTGTTTTTTGTTGCCATGGCCTTCCCTTAATAATTATTAGAGGCCTTATTTTGCTGTAGTGGCTCAGGCATGTTCTCGGCTGTACATCATATAAGGGGAATAAATGCTCCTGGTTTTGGTCCAGTTTGGTATTTTTCATCCTTGAATTTTTTCTGTCCTTTTATCCCTGCCTTCCAGCTGTGTGGTTTCAGCCAGGGACTGGTAACTACAATCACAGCAGTTCGCTGGCCTAAACAGCCATTCAAACAATTTCCAAAATGCAAAGGCTCTCTACCAGTTAGAGAAGAAAAAAACCCCACCTGTTCTGAATGTAGATGTTAGCTCACAGGTTACAGCTTGGAAATCCCTGCTCAGCATGGACATACTGAATCAGCACATCCTTCAGATGTCTTGGCCAGACTTTGAGCACACACAGGGTCCTGACAGCAAGAGTGTGCCGACCACCTCCATGCCATGCCAGCTCCTCTGCAGATAAGGCTGCACAGCCCTGGAAGCTGTACCTGGGAAGGCTGCATCAGAATGTCTGATTCTGCCCCAAAGTGTTCCAATAGGTGGCACAGGCAATGCAGGACAGAGGACCGGAGAGCAGATTTTCTGTGCGATAAAGTGATGTCCAGCCAGAGAAGCGGGAACAGAGACAGCAACTGCAGTTTAAAAACAGAAAGGTCTTGTGATTGATTAGTGGATGTGGGCTCCACACCCAGATGGGAATGCCTGAGTTTGATTCATCTTTGAGGCTCTTGAGTGTCAGCATAAAATAATATATGATTAACAGAGTCCAAGCAGGCAACTTGTATGTTTAATAAATAGCTGAAAATAATAACAAAAATTTGACAGTGTTGATAGCGGCATATTTGGCAGCCTAGAAAAAGCATGAATGATTTTACAAATTGCTGCTCAGATAGAGTGACAACATTCAGCTGTCCAGGTCACTCAACTGGACTTTTAGCCGTATGTGCACCACCCTTCAAGACAGTAACGTGAACCCATTACTAAACATGATCCTAAACTGTCAGCAGTCCAAAAAACGCACTAATCCTTTGCTACACTTGAAGAGCTTCACATGTTATTGGAAATATTATACAGATAAAAAATATTTTCGGAGTGAAGATGGACAGATACATGGTCAAACTTGGATGATTTGAAGCAATGCAGAAATCAGGACTTTTATCAAGCTCGCTCTTCCACTTCTCCATACAAGTTTCCCACTCATGTGACATGATGTAAAACATCAGAGAACATATAGCCCCCATATAGGTAGTGACCCATTTTAATTGGCACACTAAATTTTATACAGTCTTATGACACCTGCAGACCTGTTTAGAATTTTTAAATTTACATATACTTACGTCTTGATCCTACAAATAAATTTATGAAGTACAGCATTTGCCCTTTTCAGGACACAATCCTTTTATAAAACCTACCAAGACAGGTTTTGCTAGTTTGCAAAACACTTCAGAAATAACATCAGCTTCTCTATGAATTGTCAGAGTTTCATCCATCTTTGACGTACATATAAGATTTAGCGGAACATACAAAACCCAATTCCCTGTCAGCAGATTAAGAGTAATAAAAGATAGCTCTCTGGAGAAACAGCAGATAAGGAAATCCATAGTATTCACAAATCTTACTTCAAATCTTCATCAGAAATGAAACAAGTTTAAAAAAAAATCATGAGATTGGCTTTAAAATCATGAGATTTGAAATATGAATAAATTGGGAGTTATTTCTGTGCCGTTGAGATTTTGAGCCTCTAGAGTGTGCTCCAGTCATATTTTCAAGCATTTCCTTAGAAACTGGAATGTGTAGGTACTTTATTTCCAATGAAGGCTGAGATGCATTCATAAGGCTAATAATTAAGAAGTTGAGGCCATCAGAGAAATGTGAAGTTTTTAAAAAGAAAATAAATCCTAAAATTACAGGATTAACAAGATGGTAGAATATTAGAAATGTAATAGAGGAGAAAATAACCAAACTGACAGAAGGCTTGGGAACGCATAAGCATTTCTGAAAAGATGAAGAAAATTTTCTAGTGGTGCCATAAACTCCAAAATTTAGAGGGTAACTTTGCAGGCCACTTGATGTACCAGTTCAGTTACCCTCTCAATAACCATTAATAGCAACCAACAGGAGAAAAAACAGACTTTTCATTATTTTTAACACTCTATGCCTTTACATATTCTGAATTGATTCCTCAAATATAAAGTGGACATGCTTGCAAAAAGTTTCAGATTCACTTCCCAATAATTCGTTCTCAGCTCTTTTTATTTGCCCTCAAAGGCTCTTCCCACATTATTTTTAACATTTTCAGGCACTTCCCTCCAATATCTAGGGCTAAGGACTTTACTTTTATTTAAAAGAAAACAGGTTTTTAAACAATCATAGAATACAGAACTGGCCAGGTTGGAAATGACCTTGAATGATCATATGGCCCAACCTTTCATGGGGAAAGGGTGCCTTGATGGGATTGTCTAACACCCTGTATGATCACATCTTGAAAACCTGCAGTGATGGGGACTGTACCCCAACCCTGGGGAGGTTCCAGTGAATGATTGTTCTCACTGTAATTTCTTACATCAAGACCAAAACTATCCCAGCGCAACTTGTGCCCGTTGCCCCTTGTCCTCTCCACTTGGCTCCTTGTGAAGAGAGACCTTCTGTCCTCTTTGTAGCCACCCTTTAAGTGGCATCTTGAAAACTGTGGTGAGCTCCGCCCTGAGCCTTCTCTTCTCCTTGGAGAAGGGATGTAACTCCTTCAGTTTGTCGTCATAGGATATGTTCTCCAGCCCATTGATCATCTTCGTGACCCTCCTTTGGACCCTCTCCAGTCTGTCCATGTCTTTCTTGAATTGTGCGCACCAGAATAGGACACAGTATTCCAGGTGCGGCCGGACAAGTGCTGATTAGAGTGGGATGATCATGTCTCTATCTCTGCTAGTCATGCCCCTGCGGATGCAGCCCAGGATCCAATTTGCCTTGGTTGTTGCAGCGGCACACTGATGACTCACATTTGGCTTGTTGTCCACCAGGACCTCCAGGTCCCTTTCAGCAAGGCTGTTCCCCTAGCCTATACTTGGCTCTTGGTTATTCTGCCCCAGGTGCAGGTCTTTGCACTTGTCTTTGTTAAACTTCATACTGTTCTTGCTGGCCCACTCTTCCAGCCTGTCCAGGTCTCTCAGTAAGATGGCACTCCCTTCTGATGTGTCCACCTCACCACCCGGTTTGGCGTCATCAGCAAACTTGGTGAGCATGCTTTCAGTCCTGTCATCCAGATCATTTATGAAGATGCTGAACAGCGTGGGGCCCAGTATCTATCCCTGGGGGATCCCACTTGTGCCAGCCTGAGTAAAAACCATTAATCAACACCCTCTGAGTGCGACCTGTTAGCCAATTTCCTACCCATCTCATAGACCACCCATCCAATCTGTATCTTGCCAGTTTGTGCAGGAGAAGGCTGTGGGAAACAGCATTGAATGCCTTGCTGAAGTCCAGCAAGAGGCTTAAGTTTTAAGGAAAATGCCAAACATTGCAACAGAATCATGAAGGTTGGCATCCCTGCATCTTCTAACCTGAGCATTAACTTGAGACCAAACTGTCATGAGATGGCAGTGCCTGTTGGCTCTCTCAGGTCCACCCCGAGTCTCAACCGTTCTGCTTACAAATAAGAAAGCAAAATTCTGTATTATGCATTAGATGTGGAATACAAATTAACCATGCCAATAATCTCCTCATTTACCCAGCAGTTCTGCAATAAATATGTAGAATTAACCATGGTAACATGCATAAGTATATTCAATTAATATTTGTTCAATGACATACACATTTGCCAACTGAATGACTATATGATAATTTGATAAGCTAGAAGCTTCTAAGTGGGGGAAACAGGCAGGGTCCTGTACACACTGCTGTCACATATTCAGACTCAAAGATGGCCAGTTTATTTCCTATGTAGAGTTCATGTAAATCACATTTTTAAAATGGTCATTTTTCCTACTGCCCCCAAGTTGAAAGTACGGCACTTCAGATTCTCCTCAAGCTTCCCATGCCACACAGGCGATAAACTTCAACAAGAACAATGAATACTTTTCCCCTCAAACTGGCCTATAGCCAAATGTCTAAAACACTCCTATAGGTGGCAGATGTATGTCTGACTTCTCAGTGTGCACCTGCATCTGCGGCTTGTGATGCACGTGCTGTAACTTCCAAAAATGTACTGAGATTTCTTCTAACGACCTGGTAATAGCACAAATTGCTATCAGATTCATTTTTCTGTAACTTAAATCTATGGATTTACCTATTAATGAAAGTAGTATTTAACTTAGGTCAGTAAATGAAGATGAAAACTCTTCCTTTCTTGCATAATATGAAAGAATAAAAATTCAACCACCACTTAAAAACTATATATGCTCATATCTGGGAGCAGGTAATTGTCGAATTGTGAAATACGACTCCCCGCCCGTAAGATGTAAGTCACCCAGCCCTCACCCAGGTAACACTCTCATGGATTTGTTCTGGAGATTTACTTAAACGCTCACTTCAGCATTCCTGTGTACACACTTTACTGTGCAAAGCCACGCTTTCAAGCAGGCTGGAATGCAGCCAGATTTCTTCACACAGTATGGAAACACAGATTTCCCGAGGGAGAAAAACTATTGCCCAGAGTCTGACAAACTGTGTTCCAGATGCAAAGAGCAGTTCGAAAGCACACAGGTGCGGCAGAGGGGCTGGGAGAGAATGATGAACATTGGCGAAAATATCATGGCAGAGGCACGGGCAGGAAAGAAGCCCACGTGACTGTAGGACTTCAGGGTGCATGGCAAATCGCTAACAGACCCTCGTACAGAAAGAAATTAACAGGAACTGGCATTGGCTTCCATTTTCCCATTCATACCCCGTGCAGGGCTCCATCAGAATAGCAAACACAATGCCTCAGCTCTAAAACAGTACACAATAGCCCCATACCAAGGCTGTCGATCTTGGAAAGCCTTTAGCTTCTGCAGTCTCTTGATTAGGTCCCTGATTAGGACCTTTTCACAGTGCTAACACAAAGACGTACTTTTCTACCCAGCGAGTTAGGCTATGTCCTCCCCTTCCTTACACTCGCGGCATGAGCTTTAAATATGAGAAAGACAAGGAGCTTGAAAACACTCCTGAAGCAAGCACCATAATTCAACACCATTGTGAATTTCATTATTTAAATAAAATACTATTAATAAGCAAATCTCCCATTGCTCATGAGACTGTGCATCAGCTAGCATTTAGTCAAAGTAATTTTTAGCTGTGCTAAAAGAGAATAGCAAACAGGCTGGTAAATACCAGAAAGCTGGTATTGAGTTCACGGTGCACTTCATACCGGTACAATGTACAAAGAACTGAAAAAAATGTGCTTTTATGAAGCAACTAATGAGGAGTGCTACTGAATGCACACTGCTAGCAAGCTCACTTGGTGATTGACCTTATAATCATCAACTATAGAAACACATGTATGCCGTCAAATAACACATCCATAGAGAATCAAGTTGAAAAAAAACCCAGAGCGTATGATTTTGGCCACTCTAAAAAATGACAGAATTTAAAATACTCAGGTATTATAGTGAAAAGTATAAGGGAGAATCGATGTGAAAGCAGGATGGAATTGGTTTCAAAAAGTATAGCTGAATGAAAATAAGATAGATGGCTTTTCAGCCCTCGGTTGCCAAAACAGTCTTGGTGGTGAGTGAAAATAATTATTACCTGATAGCTGTTTACTACGACTTGTAAGTGAACCATCCCAACAGTCTCTAGCCAAGCCTCCGTGGGAAGGTGCATACATTACCAAATCATTGTTGCCTTTGGTATCGTTTCTGCCAGAGCATGAACTACCTAAAGATGAACTTTCCCTTTTGCCACGAAACAAGGCGATCTTCAGAAGCTGGCTGAAAGCACTGATGATGCGGAGTGAAGACTGAGCATTGCCTCTGTTTTGTACAGGCTCATGCTCCAGGTCATGCAAACACCTGTAACATTCTTCCCAGGGCACCGCAGTCAATAATCCTTCAGTTTCTCATCTCACACAAAAATACACCATCCCCCTCTCAGTTCATTAATCCCTGCCTCTGTTTTCTTTCAAAGCTAAAGTCAACTTCTTCCTTACACTCATGCAAAAAACCATACACAGTTGCCTTGACTCATATAAATCTCCATCAATTTCTTAATATTATCCAGTAAATTTCTTATACGTGTTTATCACAGTTTCCTATGCCTTTATCGAACATGCCAAGCAACTGATTTAAACCTGCTTGATTCTTAAGTTTAGACGGGTAAGAGCTCAAAAGATATGAGCAAAGGCAGATCATATGTAAAGTACAGACTGTATATTAGCGAGCATTTCTAGCTGTAGGAAAATGTAGGGCAAAAGTCTTGACCTAATTTTATCTATCTATCTATCTATCTATCTATCTATCTATCTATCTATGTATATCTCCTTGTTGCAATACACATTTCCGTGCCAAGCTACAGTAGCATAGGTCAACTGCCTTTCCCCTAAAAACCTACAAAGAACCAGTCAGGTTTCTAAGCATGACTATAAGAAAGCACACAAACTGTTCTCACTCATCCATGTGATAACTTCTGTATTTTGAGATGGTTTTGTGGGAATAAAAACATCTTCGATTCTTACAGTTGTTGGCAAATATGACAAAGCCATAAGAAAATAAGTTCAATTTTCTACTAAAACACATATGAAAATCTGTTCTAAGGCTACATATGTTTATCTCGGCAACTGTACTGCAGATTTCTCCAACTTCCTAAACTAATTTTATGAAACTCAGCTGAACCAGAACAACTGTGTTTTGGTCTCTTACTAGATATTCCCAATAGAAAGAAACCGAAAAAGGAGTGACTTCTAATATGCTGATTACTTCATGATGTCCCTCTCCCCAACCCTTCTGTAACTATCAGCCACTCTACACATCAAAGCAGCCATATGTTGATGCAGAATGTTCCTTTATTAAAAAGCTGTCCTTTCTTCTAGATTGACTGCGGGCACAGAAGTTCAGCCTAAAAAGCTCGTTCAGCATTTGTGTCTAGACATACACTCTTCAACATATTCCGCGTCCATAGATGGGCTTTTTGCTCTCCGCACTTCTGACCATCTGTTGGGAGGGCAGGATGCCCACTGATAAGTTAGCCAGAATCTGTGTCAGTTGCCAAAGGAAGGGGATATATAGTCCTGCAAGTGACATCTGTTTCACCAGAAGCCCTTTTCTCTCTGAACAATGTTTCTGTTTAATTTCAGCCACACTTGTTAAGAATAGCATTTAAAAGACAAACTAATGAAAAACCCTGGAAAGTATTCAAAGGGAAGGGAAATGTAATGATGGTCAGCATAAGGGTACATTTCACAGACCTATGGAGAATTATTTTAGTATCAAAATGACAGGAACTGGAAGAAAGTTGTAGGTGCTTTGGCTATACAGGCAATTTCATGGCAGATGAAGTCACCAAGGGATAAAGTGAACCACACAGGACTCACTATAACTTAGCCCAAGACAACAGCTGTGCTCTTGAAAAGAACACTGGAGGGAAAGGCACAACTGAGTGATTAATAAGATAACGCCTTTTCACATGGATAGAAAATAGAGCAAGCCATTACATACTCTTAAAAAAATCTTATTGATTCAGTGAGTTTGTATGTGGGAGGAGGGACACCAAATGATGCAGGTTGCCTGTCTTCTGCTTGTAGCCTTAGCGTGTTGAGCCAAATAGGCCCATCTAGAAGCTGAGTCCATAATGAACAGCAAAACTATTCAATCCACTAACATTCATAAGATTCCTCCAAGAGAACACGAAGTCTCTGATGGTTACGTGCCAAACAGACTTAAGAAGTATTACCAACAAATGGGAAAGAGAAACAACAACAAATGAATAAAAGAGGCAGAGATCATTGAGGAGTTGTTAGTACTTACAGAAACAGAGAGATGAGTATGATTCATTGACTGTTATTCCTAGAGCGGTCAATGAAAGGAGAGGATATAATCCAACAAGATACAAAATTTGTCTCAAAGCTCTACTGACTGTATTCGCTAAATCTTTTGCACATTAAGCATATACCTCACATGTAGAAATCTACACTGCGGACATCTAAATTTAGCTCTGAATCTGGTGCTGACTCCCACTATAAGAGTTCTGATTCGTGATCAGAGGTGACTTGTCCTTGATGTGTGTTTCATCCGAACGTGTAGCTGGGTTAAGGCTAGGGCATGTACTCACAGCAAACAGCCTGGAAACGCTCCTGAGCTTCCCAGCACAGAACACAATATAACTTTTTTTCCCGTGCAACACCTTGACTCTTCTGGGCCATCAATAAAAGTCCCATCTCCCTTTCCCAGAGATTTTTAGTTCTGCTGCAATCCCGTCTCGGTTGGAGAACAGCTGCTGAAGCACTACAGTTGGCGGACCAATGTTTTAAGGTAAGCCAAAGATGATTGGGGGTTACCTTAATATGCTTGGCTGCAAATTATAGAAATTCAGCAGCTGCTCCATGAGCCACTGAACCATCTCTGCACTGAAGATGGAAAACTGCATGTCATGGGATGGAAAGGACAGCTGGGAGCAGGAAGTGTCACAGCCATCACTGGGTGAGCATCGCCATTTGTGAGTCAGCACCCTCACTGCTCCTATTCTTGACACACTACTCTTACAAATACGTAGTTCTGAGGGGCAGGGTTTCCCATTTACATTTCCAGCAGTGTGTCATCTGTATAATAGTAACTGTAAAGTCCAGATAACACTATAACACATATATTGTGCAAGAATTACCTCAGTATTGCAAGAAAAAAAAATCATAAAGCATCCTACAAACTCTTGAGAGTTATGGGTTTTCCCATAATATAAGACACAGGGGAAAACTGAGTTACTCTCAGTTAAACTGCCTGGCAGTAAAACCATGGAAATCTTGAGTAAAACTGAGCTAACACTTCTAGGAAATAGCTAAGTATGTCCCAAATCTAGGCTGTTGAATTGAACTCGAATAATGGAATTTATTACACAAGACCTGCCCTGGCAGAGCTCTTTAGCGTTTTGTCACAATGGTCCCAATACGTGGCTAGAGGGAAGAAACATGAAGTTAGGCTCAAAAAATCATTAGGATTTTCCTTCCTGATTCTCATTTCCAGGAGACATCCCATTCATTTGAGACTCCAGCACTGTGCCCACTCCCAAACTGTCTGCTAGCTACATCTCTCTTCAGAAGCTTTGCTCCTAAATTCACTATAGGCCTGATCCCTGATTATCCTTACAACTCCCCAGTGAATTTCTGAATTCATATTCCTGGTTTAGTTAAGCTGTTTCCCAAACCTGAAAAGTTTAAATATACTCTCTTTTCATCCCGAGCCCTACACATTTTGGAAAGCTTGCAGATTCCCAGATAAGGTTCCAAATACACATGGTACATGCATAACTTTAACTTCTGAGGTCACACTCAACATACTTAGCCTAAAATCTTCAAAAACACCAACAGTGGCATGCATCCTTTTTTTTTCTCCTAGCATTTTTAGTGAAAACTGAAGGTTGAACAGACACTGACAATGAACCATAAAAATTTTAGTCTTTGGGCAAGGACGAAACAGACTGGCAGGGCAGGGATCCTCAACACTGTATTCCTGCTGCTGTCTTTGCCCTTTCTGTTGTTACACAAGGGATGAACTTGATTCCTCAGTCAGGTACCATCACTCCTATATAGTGCAGCTTGGAGTGTAGGGGAACCCAAGTCAGAGTGAGCAGTTAAAAACAGCAGATTTCCTCCTTGCCCTCCCTCTAGAGTGGATATGGATCCACTTGATCCACGGCACCTGGACAAGAGCAAACCGGATGTAGACCAGAAGAGTGCTACAGTGTAAATCTGTTTAGACTGGAATTCAAAACAGACAGTATGCTGAATTTGGACTGCCTGAACTAGACAGTAGTGATGCTGGGGGAAAGAGTATCAGATATATCTTACAGCATACATACCTCTGAAACTAATGGGCTTTAATCTGAGCTCCAGTGAGGTGAGTGCTAGTAGTTAGTCACCTACATTGCTCCCTTCAAAAGGCAGCAGAAATACTTTTAGAAGAGGACGAAACGCAACGGTGCTGCTTTTTCTTTGGAGAATAGCTATCACCTGGTGAGATATCAGGAATCCACAAGTTCAAGGTCACACATTAAAAAAAATCAGAACTATGATTTTTAAAAGTGAAAAATATTCCTACTTGATTCTGACATACAGGTCAACAAGTAATTGTTCAGGTTATGATTTATGAAACATGAATACAAGTCATAAATTGCATTAAGCCAAGAAAACAGGTTAATAAATGTTACCTCATATTGCCAAAAATTCAGATAATGTTACACTTGTGGAAAGCAAAGAACTATGGTTTCGTATAACTGTATGTATCACAACTGCCTGGAATTCTTTCAATACCAATTTGCTTATAGCACCAAATTTTGGGGTTATTTGAGCCAAATGGCTCTTATCCACACACAGAGCTTTATTTTCCTAGCATTTCATTGAGAAAAAACAAAGCATTTCCCAAACATACAACAGACTTATAGCTTGTACTTTTGTTTGTTTGTTCTTTTTTTGCAGTGGTAATATGCCTTATGATATGAATATATTAGAGCTTTAGTATCAAAGATTGTTCATGGTTGATGTATTAGAGAAACATGTAAGCTTTTGTTTATGTATTTCTATGCCTACAGCTTTTGTAGTAGCTGAGCACTCCACATAAATTATACTTTGCCTCACAGACCTTGGGGAATGATGGAGTCCCAGCAGTTCTCCTAGACTTTATTCTCCCAATGAATATGGACCTAGGTGCAGACACACAAAAGTTTTTAAGACAGTAACTGCTATTTGAAGTGAATTTCAGCTGCTATCAATAGGAGCTAGAAGCCTTTGTGGATCTGGGCCAGTATGTCTTATCCAGAATAAGACACGAAATCTGTAATAGCGGATGAATTAAACTAAACCTGTTCGATCACAATGTGGGCTGGTATCCTAACTACTTGGATATTCCTCAGCTTCTCAAATGCTTGAAAGTCAAGGCTGCTTTGCGAGTTTGGTCATCCATTTCCTCATTGTGAAAGGCAGACAATTATTCCCCAACCAGGGAGAAAATTATGTGTGTTTCAAAAAAGGTAACACATTTTAGATACTGAACAGTACTATCTGTCATTTTAAAACCTGACATGGCTAAAAATTTCAGCATTAACTTTCATGCCAACATGTGATATCAGACAGTCTCTCATGTCCTGTCTGATTGCTTAAAATAACACATTGCCATTCCTTTGGGACTACACAATTACTTTACATTGATATAAATAACGGCTGTGGTTTAAGCTTCCTTGTAAGATGCTCCATAAAGCTTGCTAGGTCTAGTTTCACAAACTTCTTCAGAATGGCAGCATGAAAACTAAATAAAATACGTCTTCTTTTCTCTCTAAAAGGTATGTTTATCTGTCAGAGACAATCTGGTCAATAAAAAAAGTATCTGCATCTTAGGATACTAGATTTTGATACAAGAATGTCACTACTACAGCTGGAGTGAGAGCATCTGCTAGAATAAATACTATTACATGGAGATGCTTCCAGGTTAACAAGCTGGTTTGGACTGCCTAAAGCTTTTGCTTTTAGGTTAGCGTTTACCCTTGATACCTTCTGCTCATAACTGTGTTATTTCATCAAGTATTTTAATATGCCTGGCAGAGAGAGGAAAATGTACTGAAGTTGCACATAAGGCAAGGTCTTCACAGTAACAGATTACATACCTGAATTTGGGCTGTAACCATTTCTTCAGTCCAGCTGGCACACATTTATCTAGTAAAATTACCAATCTAATTAACAAAGTTAGTATTTGAGTTTAAAGCTGTTCTGTTATTTTGGCAAGCTCAGTGAAAATTCACCTCATTCCAATTAGATGAAAACCTGGACTTAGATATTACAAAAGAGATGGCACTCATGCAGGACGGGCTGGTGTCTGCAAGAACCAAGGGTGTTCAATAGGTTTTTAGCAGTGTTTAGCTGGTTTAAATGATGACTAGCATCTACCGCACATGGTAAAAAATATGCTATGCTTCTCAAGATTAAATTTAAAGTCTGGTAAAAAGAAAAGGGAATAAATATTCACTGGCTATAATATAATACCAAAGTAAATGACAAAAAAAGACAACACTCATCTGGAGGTGAATTCACAGGAAATACCACTGATTAACTTCCACCAGACTGTCACACTGTATTTTCAGTACCATGCATATGATATCTGAAAGCTTTTCAGGGTACAAATAGAGCTCATAATCCTGCATATATGTATGAAAAGCCTCTCTGTACAAAAAGGATTTTATTTTTATCAAACCAGTAGTTTAGTATTGGAGCAAAAGGTTTCAATCAAGCAAATTAGACATTCATTCAATATGCCAAAGTGGAAAAAGAAGCAAGGAGACAAAAAGTTTCTTGTTTGGATGATTTTCCAGATGATGGCATTACAACATTCTGTTCCAGATTCTCCATTTAACTATTACACAATTCAGTTTGAAAATGCTTTCCTTACTGTTTTGAATAAAACAATTTCTGATTGCAAACTCAGTGTAATCCTAGTTAATAAGAACACAAAAAACCTATATGAAAGGTACCTTTAAGGCTGATCTGCTATAAGCTTCCATAAACACTGGAAAGCAGTGATTTATACCTAGGGAAAATCTTACCCTACTTCTTGTTTATTAATATGGAAGTGCTGACCTAGGTAAAAAAAACATATCTATGGCTACAAATTCACCTAGCAACAAGAAATTTCTGGAAAGTTGAATCCAGGTAATTCGAATAAACTCAGTTCAGTTCTGTTGTTATGTGAGAATAGACAGATACTTTTCAACAGTTTTCATAGAGTTTAGATATTTGAGGAAATGTAATACTTTAAAAATGTACTCTCTTCCAAGCAGTCCATTCTCATATTTGATCCTCTTTTAACTTCATTACATTCCACGTTTCTTATAATGCATATTTATTCTCTTCAGAATATACTACAATTGCCAAAATTCTTGACTTTTACACTTGTTAAGATCAAAGAAATTGCACAATTACATCAGTCTGGGACCTAAGTCTGATTTCAGTTTCAACAAAGTAAATCTATGTTTTTGTGGAAATGCATTAGGAAAAATAAGCTTTTACTTCAAGTCTCACTCAAATATGTAGAGACAGAGGTCTGGCTGTGGTTCTCGACAACTGGGGTGATTTGCTTCAGAGACGCACAGAGACTAATTTTTTAAAGACTTTTTGTATCCTAACAGATAGGGAAATTAGGCATGTTAACTATGAAACCACTGTTAGTCTAATTGTTATATTTAATCCATTATCTTTCAGAATCCTGCACATATAACGACTTACTTTCCTATATAGCAGCAGATTATTTGTGTCAAAAATAATCCCATATATATTTTGTCTCCCTTATTCCAGTGCTCAGAATATTCATCACTGTCCTACCAGCATCACTTTTGGAGGGAAGATACCTTCACTCACTTGCTTTTAACTGATTTCCTAAGCAAGAATCCTCTCCTACTTCTTTCATTACAGAGATTGTGTCTCCTTTACTAGATACAACATAGAGAACAGTGATTAAAATTCTCTGAGTGAAACATGTATAAGGTTAAGTTTTACTCAAAAGGTAACATTTCTAAACAGGCAGAAGAAAAATTATCACAGAAGTATCGCTGCATCTTTAACTTCAGCTTTTCGAGGCAATATTACAGCAACATATTATTTGCAAAAGAGACAACCACAAGATGGCTCCTTTCATATGATGCTAGCTAAAATAGGAACCTATTCTGATAACGTAGGCTGCTTAGGGTTTTCGCTCTCTTTCATGAACAATTGAAACACCAGGTACCATCCTCTTTGACAAAAAGATGGTGTTACAATTGCTCTATTAAATCATTGTTTGGGGAGGAGCATGCTCTTTCTTAAATGAGTAAGGACTACAACTCTCAAACACGAGCATCTAATCTCACTGAACAGGGTGCAGGTTTCAAGAACACTTGCCAGGCTCAGACACAGACGTTTCACACTCTTCACCTTTCTCAAGATTTTTATTTGTTCTCTTTGTAAGAGGATATGGCATTTTCACCTTTATTAAATATTTTTCCATGGAAAGATTTCCAGATTATTGAACTGTAAAATTATTACAGAATTCATTAACTCCACATCCGTGTAGTTGCAATCAAGCTATGGATTTGGTTGTTGCTTCATTTAACATTTGAATAAATTTTACATAAATGTACCACTTCAAGCTTCCACCCAAGCACAAAACAAAATAGTACACAGAGTGATTATGGGTAATGTGGTTCTTAACATAAGAAAGACTGGTTTGGTGTGAAAGGTTTGTTATGCTCAATTACACAGATTTCATATCAGCACCCCTGAATTCCCAGAGTAACAACGTGCAGTGCCCCATGGTAGCTCTCCTCGGGGTGAGAGCGCGCTGACGTTTTCATGGCATCCTTTGAATTCCTTACAACTCAAAATACCTCAGAGCACAACACCAAGGACACGAACACGTCACTTCCCCCATCACTGAACAGTCGGCTACAACATGGCAACCACTGACCACTGCATGACAGCAGAGGAAGACACCATCTCTAATGAAATATCGGGAGGAATTCAGGGAGTCACCGGGTGAATAATTTAAACAGGAACTTGAGCAAGACTCCTCCACACATTCATGCACTTTTTCAGATAAAAGCTATTTACTGAATGCAAGCAGTCAGGAATTCAGATTTACATTCGTCTTAAGTGTAAAGATAAGTGGAGATACCATGAACTTTTGGCAGTTCTGTAACTCTGCTGAGACCTCCTACTTTTGAAGATGAGGCCATTGAAGGACCTTTTTATTGCTGTGGTTCAGGCTCAATATAAAAGGAAAATGGAAATGGTTTGGTATTAATTTCTTACAGAACTATGGTTTTTTTACCACAATGCTGGTATTTTGTCTCTCAAGAAATGTTAATTTTCAGTTAAAACTGGTAAGGAACGTGGGAAAAAGAAGGGTAGTTTGTCAAAAAGCCAACAACTATAATTAACTCCCTTACTTTTTAGGCACTAGACCTCTCAGTTAAGTATGGCCCAGATGACTCACATGTATCAAGAAGAGAATAGTTGCATGGAGGCAGAATTGACAAAGCTTTATGAAGAATAAGGTCACTCTTCCAAGGCTCAGAAAAGATGGCAGCTTTACAACTGTAGTGCAACAAATCTGTTTTTATTTATTACCCAGAGAATTGCTTCATTTCCTAAGTAGTGAAGTTTTTTTTTTTAAAAAAAAAAGCTTCTTTATGCATGAGTAAATATTTTTCTAATGAAATCTTGGTTTGCCTTGAAACCCAACCCTAGTTTATTTAATAGTGAGACAGCTTTCTCCAGAGAAGGCTGTCAGAAGTGGGGGATGGGAAAGGGAGAAGTTGGCTCTGGCTACGGCGCACAGCTGCTCTTTGCTACTACCCTGCAATGGAGTAATACATCAGTAATTATTTGAAAGTCAGACAGACTCCCTGCTTTTCTTGCCAGAGAAAACTCTGACAACTGAGGACTGGAAAGGAGGATAAAGGACTTTCAGTTTACTGTTTTTCCACTCATGTCTTTTTTTTCCATGTTAGCAGCTACTGCTGCTATTAATTTTCTGATCTTTGTGCCTTCAGAGGCCTCACATACTACGCAAACTTAGTTTTAGCTCTTAAGCATTAATGCTTTTAAGTTTATTAAATTAATTTTTACGAAATGTTTCAGCTGTTTCTGCCAATAACTTCCATCTGAAAGAATAACGTTTATTTCCTATTCTGTTTTAGGAGTGATCGCAACACAACACTTGGTTATCACTGAAGAAAGGTGAAGACAGCAAAAAATCCAGATAAGACCAATATACTTCAAGTGGTACACCACTCAGCTGTGGTTTAATTTAACCAAAAATAGGAATTGAACTTAAACTTTAACTAGTCCCTGAAAATGATGAGTCAGATTCTATTTACACTAGGAAAACGATGGAAAAGTTCCCACCATTGCTAAAATAAATTCATGGCATCTAAAGAAATGTTATATTTTCATCACAGTTCACTGAGAGTTTTGGAAAAAAATAATAATAAAAAATAATTATGAATAATGTTTGGATACGTTTGTCCTTTTGCGAAATCCCCCTCAAAGATTCTACGTAGGAAAACAAAACAAAACCCAAGTAGCTAGCTAGCACAATGCCCCACAGACCCAGACCTGGATTCAGGCATAATATAGGAGGCAGACAGCGATTCTGCAACAATGTCCTCCAAAGAAAAGAGGTTTTAAGGAGTTCAGGACCAGACAAAATGTGAGGAACTCCTTATGTGACTGGGCACATCCACGAAAATGACATTTATGGAGGATTCCTGTGTCAGAATGTAGACGCCCAACACAGCCTAAGAAGCCTTCGGACCCCCAAGATCTGTGTTAGCTCTGTGCAGGCACAGCAGATGACCTGGGTAAACCGATACCTTCCTGCATCAGCTGGCAACAGGGAAGAAGAATACTCCTGGCCATCTCAAATGGCAATAGATATGTATGTATGGGCAACTAAATAAAGCCCTAAGTGTTAAGCAATGCGAGCTTGCCACAGCAAGAATGGAAGGATTTGGACAAATTATGTATTCGATGATATTCTACACTATTTTTTTAACAACCTCCCCCCCAACTTTGTTCTGTACAAGTTATTATAAAATGCTCCATACTAAACCTGTCTGAAAAGAAAAATGGACAAATATAATTTATTTGTATCAGAATGGCACAGAAGCTGAGTACATTACCATTATGTAAGCCAGCAAATTCTTTTTCACAATACATGGTTTTAAAATAATGTATTTACTTCCTAAATTTATATTTGTTAGATTCTATTGAATATTCAAAAGGTCCTCACTTACAGACCATTTTCTTTCTCAGCCTTTAAGCAAAAGAGAAGATAAAAGCAAACTTAGATAAAATAAAACCAATCTCTTCTTCAGCCCCGCTTTGCCAATAAATTCTGCTGCATCTTTTTCTGTTTCTTTCTTAGGGGAAATTTAGTTCTGCTAAACGCCCCAACAAAACATGAAGTCTATCTCCTTGATGTGACAGAAACAGAAACAAAGCCTCTCACTTCCCTTAAAAGACCAGGAATAGAACCAAAGACAAAATTAATGCAAATAGGCCTGCAAATAACTATTTTTTTTTCAAATATACAAAAATGTAGGCTGCTAAATTTAGTAGATGAACTCTTCGGAGCCATAAAAAAATCAGGAATGTATTTTTTTGTATAAAAAATACAGTAAGCATACTATTTATTGCATTCCTTAAAGAATTTCAGTTGGTAAAACATTAAATACTAAAATCTGTCTTCATACCAATGAGAAAATGCAAAGAAGCTGAGATGTTATGTATTACTGCTTCCTTTTTTTCATAAAAGTTTGTAAAATACAGCTTAACCCCTGACTGTCAATTTCCTGACTTACGCTGTGTACAAACAGACCATCATAGCAGCTGTGTTTGTCAGGGAAAACAAATTTATCATCTAGAAATAAGTTAGAACCACGTAACAGATTTATATGATATGTATCTGATCTTTTGGACAGAAAGATTGTCAAAAATATCTTAAGACTTGTATTGTCTATATAGAAGCCTACGACGATAATGGTAGAGAAGTATAAAAGAATGAAATATAATGTAACTGTAATGAAATGTTAAAAAAAGTCAAAACCAGAATTCCCATGTCCCGTTTCACATATAACAGCAGTTAAAGAAAACATTTTAAATTAAAATTTAATGTAATTTCTATTAAAATTCATTAACCTATGAAGCCCATTGCTAAAGTATATTAAGGAAGTCAATGGAAAAGAAGAGTATTAAAAACCACATTTTTTTTATATTTATCTGGGTAATGATTCAGCGTTTAAAAAATAGAGACGGACGTGGCTCCCCAAGTCATATGCCAGTTACAGACTGATTAAGGAATCTGTCGCATATGGAGAGCACTCTGCTTGCCTATTTTGGAACTTTTGGTCTAGATCACTAGCAAGGAAATAAAAAAATTTGACCTCACAACAAGGAATCTAGTCACGAAACTTAAGATACCAGAGCTTGGTTCCACATGCAGAATTCCTGCAGGGCATTGTTAAAGCCTCTTCCCTTCTCTGCATTCTGCTTCCCTCTTTCTAAAAGGAGTAACAGCACTTGTCTCTTCTTGCAGGGAGTGCTAGAAGGTAAATAAAGACAGTGTCTATAAGGAAACGAGATAGACCACTGCCTTTATTTTGTATGGCAGTTTCTATATCCCAGTAAGAGATAAAAAACACATGAATCTTCTCAAGTTTGGGAATATTTAATTCTTGCTCATTTTCACTATAATCCATGTGTTTTTAATATTTATTGCCTTTTATGATAGTTATAAACAATATGTGAGCAACTATGTCAGTTTGCCTGTTTTCAACCTAAGACGCCGTATTCTTTAATACCAGACATTCTGGTAATGACCATTTTTATAATGTAAGTTGTGGTTTGGGGGATTGGGGTTTTTTTTGTATGTTTTTGTTTGTTTGTTTGTTTTTATAGTTGTTTTTTTCCTTCTTTTCTTTCAACTGTTCTGTCAACTGGACCTTCATTATTTAATCTCAAAATGAGGCATACTGATGTACGTGCATTAGCAATTACCTAGCTATATATGGAGAAAAAAATCCACATAACCTAGAAACGGAAGTGCATATAGAATGATAAACTCTTAGAGCTTGTGAAAACAAAGGCCAGATCAAACATAAGATGAACGGTTTTTTTGTAAGGCAAAGGATAAGGTACTGAACTGAAAGTTGCTGTAGCTGAAAGTACTCCCTCCCCTGGCCAAAGCATTTAGCTTTCCCGTGCTTCAGTGTCACCATCTATAAAAAGGCTTATTTGTAATTCATCCTCCTTTAGACATTATTCTGAGATGTGTAACTTGGCAGCCTTGTAAAAACCTAAGTATTATTTTATTTTGGTGAAGATAAAATAACAGCTAGAGGACACAAATATTAACTGCAGTAACCCCTAGTGTTGAAATTCCTCATCTGTATATTCATATCATAGTGTTGTATTTTTACCTCAAAGCACTTTGATTAATTGAGCTTTTTACCACCACTCAGGACATGATTTTATTATTCCCATTTTGCAGATAAAAACCATAATGAAATAAGCGTCTACAGTTTAAATAAGGCCATAATGAAGATGACAGCTAAGGCCAAAATAAAAGTTTCTGAAAGCAAGCTTTCTATCTTTACATTCTCTGCCTTCATACTGATATAAAAATATAGCCACATATAAAGTTAATAATTTTTATGAATTTATAGTTAAATACAATAGTTCTTGACACCAGACTTGTGCTGCTTGTCCTAAATACAGAGAGATGTATTTTATTACTTGACTATCAAGATCAAAACAAAACTTTGAGAACACAAGAAAAGTGTTTTGCTTTGCTATAATTTTTACAGTCTAATTCCGCTGTTTCTAGCTCAGGCCATCATTGTGACATTTTAAGGAAAATCTTAAGCCAAATCTCCTGTTTGCTGTTGCAACAGCACTCTGGAAAGCACCTTCTCTACATGAGAGCAGCACAATCCAACCAAGCACCCATTCAGTATCAGCACCTTTCCACAGTGAATGAATGCCCTAATCACCTCACTGAAGACTGCAAAATTACCCCATATGCAGTATTTCTCTTCCTTTTCTAAGATTTTACATTATGTACAAAAGGACTGTTTGCTACAGGAAGCAAATGCCAAGAGGGCGTTTTATGATGGGCTGTATTCCAGGGTGCAGTTCTTTCTGCTTGCAGGTAGGTGTTTTTCTTTGTGTTGGAATCTTATCTCTGAGGTCTGGATATTGTACATACGCAGTTCTAGCTATGCCAGAATCCAAAGAAGCCAAATGAATGTGAGGAAAGCCTACGGAACCACAATACATACATGCTGCGAGTAGCACATAAAACCATGATCAGGGACAGTTTCAGCAAAAGCTGAAAACTAACATTGATTTCTTAGCCCAACAGTCCAACATTCCCCCTCCAAGAGCATATGGAACAAAAAAGCTATTTAAAAAAACCCAAACCCCAAAACCTACCATCTTTATACATTTAACTACTAGTTAAATCAGAAAAGTAATTAAAAAAAACAATTTAAACCACATAATTTCAGATACTAGTTTCTATCCACAATACAAAATACACATTTCTCATGCACAAAATCCAATCCAGAACCAGTTACTAGTGTTTTATTTTTCCTAACTACTGTTTTTTCTTCCATAAGCGAGAAAAACAAAATACTTTCTGAGAAATCCTATATTAAGTAAAACATCACAATACCTTAATGATCAATTTAGTCTGATGTTAAAGAAAAGCTTTTAAAATGCCTAGGTCTTTTGGTACTTTCAAGAAAAATTACTTTGTACCTTCTTTGCCTCAGAACATAACTCCTGGCTTGCATCGCTTGTATACTGAAAAAGGAATATCCTTCAATTTTCAGGGAAAGATGAAGGTACTTGGATTTATACAAACACATTACTGTCAATTTAATTTTACTACTGTCAGAAAATTAGTTCACAAATACTCTGGACAGAAAACAATTAGGGGCAAACAACAATTCCTAAATTTTCTGTGGAATCATTACTCAAGGACTGGTTTCTACTTGCGATCAAAAATTTGGCATCATCATTTTAATCAGACACTAACAAGGTTATCCTTTGGTTTGTAACGCATTATGCAGCACAAACCCACAGTGATCCCCGAGTGCTGAAGTTAGCTTTAAAGTATTTACATGGTGTATCGAAACACCACAACTGAATATTCAGAAACTACTAGGTGAGGGCCTCAAGCAACGAAACCTATCACACACATGAACAGTCCCTTTGAGTTGAGGGGGGGAAGTGTCTGCTCAGGTGAACAAGATTACTTGCTGTCTAGAAGAACGCTTGATGATGTATGGTTTGTTTCCATTAAATCTGCTTCCCTATGTGCTTTTACACGGGCACCATCCTGCCTCCTGAACTACTGCTGCCAACCGCACGAGCGCCCTGGAGTTAATAACCCTGCTGGATGCCATTCAGATCCACCCGGCGTGCCTAAAGCCAGCAGCACATCCTCCAGGGAGTGCGATTCCGCTCCCTGCCCGGCGGCACAGCCCACTCCACGGGAGACACCGCCTGCGCGGGGAGAGCAGGGGCAACACGGACCGTTCCTCTCGCAAAAAACACCGCCGCGCCGGCGTCTTT
>VWZL01005311.1:0-87454 GCA_013396915.1 Stercorarius parasiticus | reverse complement strand
TTTGCCCCTTGCGCGGCGCTGTGGCGGGAGGCGGACGCCGCGCCGCTGGGTTCCCCTCAGGCGATGGGGCGGGCGGGGAGAGGCCGCGGCACTGGGCTTCGGGGCCTTGTCCCCGCCGCCAGCCAGGCCGGGGGTGGGACAGACCGCGGGGGCGGGTGGCACCTGCCGTTCCCGCATCATTTCATCCCGTCCCTGGCGGCGAGGCAGCAGCCCCTTTTATTTTTTTTCGCTGCCTTCAGGGCAAGCTGGCTCGCTGAGGCGGCCCTAGGTCGGTCAGTCGGGCTTTTAAACGGCGCCCGGGGCGGCGGGAGCCAGTGGGGAGGAGGAGGGGCGGGGCCACGGCCCCCCCCCTCGTTTCCCCAGACCCTCTCCGGACCTCCTGGCCAGGACTAGAGGGACCTCCGAGATGGCGGCCACTTCTACCCCACCCCTGCACACCCATCCTCCTTTCGTGCTTTGTCTGCAGTCGTCACGGTCCTTATCGTCCTCAGGCTCCACACCTGGAGACTTGTTTTGTTGTGGGGCCTGTGTTATGACGACCGGCTCGTTAGGAGTTTGGGAAGAAGATGCTTGTGCGTGTAAAGTCCTCCTTTTGTTGCCTTCGGTATGGAAAAATACATTGTGGTTTATACGTGCGCAGATACGGGTATGGAATTAACTGCGTTGGCATTGTTACAATGCAGAAAAGATCAAAACGTGAGAAGTAGGTACACTATAGATGTTTCTGGATTCCACGGGTAGAGCTTTGTATTTAGGTAAAAAGTAGGATTTACTTAGCCTATGTCCCTGAAATCTCTGGTTTCGGTTCCTTTCAGAGACCTTTCTAAGCTGACAGGCAGTGTTTGAAGCCATGCTATATGAGAATTCTAGTAGCATTTTCAAAATAAATGTGTTTGTGATCTCCTTTGTTGGATTGGCAAACTAAAAAATGGGAATTAACAGCTATTTATGAAATAGTTAATTTGAAAAAATAACCCAAATATTTCTAAAGGGCCTTTGTTCTCTGAGTTAGCTCTAACTTCAAGTCTTAAGATGAGTGTTATCTTAATCTCTTGGTTTTATGTAGGCCTTTCCTGTTTCTAATACAGTGACTGTTCCAGCCTAGAGGGCTGGGGTTTGGGGTCTTTTTTCCCCTCATTGATTTGTCTGGTTTGGGATTTTGAGGAGCTTTTGTTCTTGTTCTGCCTCCCATTTCCAATATACTTCTATTTGTTGATTGTGTGCCAGAGAAGGAAAATGAATGAACTTAGGCAGTTGTCATGGTTTATGAAGGTACATTAAGAGATGGTTTCTCTGTGTTATCTTACCTGCAGTGCTCGTTTGAGAACCATTTTAGAAACACAGAGAAGTAGCCCTTCAGTCTTAAAACAAAAACAAACAAAAAAAAACCAAACAAAAACCAAAACCATCCAAAACAACAACAACCCCACAAAAACCCAAACCCCACAGAAAACAAAACCTATGGTAGCCTTTTATCTGTTCAGAAAGAAGCTAATAATTGTCTACATTCTACACTCAGGAAAAAAAAAAAGTGGAGTGCCTTAAATTTTATCATGAGGTACACTCACAAAGAAACCCAAAAAATGTGAAGATACTAATTTGGCGTTACAGTCTCCTGTTTCATTTTTCCATCTCATAAGAATTTCTCTTCAGTACACACTTGTGGCAGTCTTGCTTTTGTCTTTCAAATGTGTGTGTTCTGTTTTTTCCTTTAAGCATCTTCAGCTTTCTACTAACCATCCTAGGTTATGTGAGGTTTTTGTGTATGTTCTAGTTTCTGTTGAAGAGGCTCTTGCAGAAATAGCTCACAAAGGCAACAAGTCAGCCTGCAAGATACTGTGTTTATATTTGCCATGTTCATTCTTGGGTATCAGCAAAATTTGATACCTGTTTTTGTTGTTGTTGTTGCGTATAAGGGAGAAAAATCTATCAAGTGAAATGAGACTTGAAAGGATGACCTAGGCTATAAATGAGTCTTTGAATGTATGTACTTTCCTAAAAACCTTGTGACAAGGTCTAGGCAGTTTCAATTTATGTAAGTTATCTGCAGGTTTTACAGTCTTGTTAGGTAGTGTTCCTTTCTCTGAACCAGAGACTATATAACACACTTTAAAAAGTTACAGTAATGTAATTAGATCCCAAACTCAACTGACTCTGTGTTTGTGTAGCATAGTTTTACCTTTTACCAGTTAATACACGGTTGCCAGCAGTGAAACAATAGCTGCTCTTAGGGGACATTCATATGCATGTCTTATGTTATTATTTGCGCTTTTTTTCCAAGTTCAGATTCATCAAAATTTCAAATAGACAATTCTTAATTTAAAAAAATTAACATTTTAAAACTCTGATACTTGGAGAAATGGTTCATTAGTAGTTACTGAACGAGACTCTCTTCCTCTTCACTTCTTTATTTTTCTAGATTTTGTGGGATTTTCACTTGTTTATCTTTCTTGAAAGAAATTACATGGCTGTCCTATTGATATAGGGCCATTTAGCAGCATGTTCTAACTGCAGCTGTGTAGGAGGCTGAAATTACAAAACTGGTATAGTTTCTTTCTGGAAGAAGTCCTTGTTGAACAACTTCTTGTAAGCAGTGAAATCTAAAACAGTTCATAGATGTAGATACATGTGTGTGTGGACACAGAGCATCAGTCTAGGGTTAGTGAACTTTAGCAGTGTAGAGATGTTTCTTTCCCGTTACCTGTTGCATAATTTCAACATAGAAGAAAGCCCTCATTGTATCAGACAGTACAAAACCATTTTAGAATGAAGCTATGTAGGACTACGTTCTTGCACACAGTTGTAGATGTGCTGCAGTAAGGAAGTAGAATCAACATTCAAATTCTGTTAGAAATGAATATGTGAAAGAGGAAAAATATCTTTTTTGGGGGAATACTGATCTAACACTAGCACCGATAAAACTGGAGTATCTTAAGACTAGAATTAAAAACACAGTATTTTTGAATAGCTTACTCTGAAACATACTTGGACAGCTTGCAAGTAATAAATAAAATGCCAACAAAGTAAGTTGAAAATGGTAGATATTGCAACTAGTGTTTCAGGTTGTAACACCTGGAGTTTTAATGACAGTGTGGCCTACTTTTAGAGATAGTAGCAAGTCCAAATTTACTTGCTATGTTGAGTATCTGTGGTGGAGTTTGCATTTTCAGGATATTTCTTGACTGCAGACAAGTGTTCATACCCCAAGATGTAAATTAATTCCCATTAGAGTTACTGTATTCCAATTAGAGTTAATTATACAGTGCCCTAAATTACCCTGGCATTCAGTAGATTTCTGAGAAGATGGGTCATAATGTAAAATTGTTAGCAATCTAAAAAGCTACCAGAGAGGTAGAAAACGAAGGGCTTGCATAAAAAACTGAAGTTGCTGTTAATTCACTTTGACTTCTACTAACTTTCATTTCATTTTTCTTTTTAACCACTTGCACGTGTATTTTTATTTTCTCTGACAACGTGTATTTGCTTGTACTCTTCTACTTTTATTTTTGCCATTTGACTGTTTACATTATAGGAAGCAGAATAGTAGTAGGTACGTTCTGTTTCTTTTGGAACAAAAGTAGTACAGATAAGAATGACTGTCTCTTCCTTGGTATTTTGCCAGTGTTGTGTCATATGTGGAGGCCTGTCTTCTTCATTAAATCAGTTTAACCTCTGCTTTAGGTAGAACAATACAGTGGAAAATATCTTCTAAAAGGTTATTTGATGAAAGCGGACTTGTGTGTCCCAATCTCAAGCATAAATAATCAAGTGAGTTATTGTTTTTCATTACATTGACTTTTCCTATCCATGGAAGTAATTTCCCTCATTATTCCAGAATGTTGGAAGAAGCAGGTTTTTCTGACAGCCATGATATAGAAGACCCAAGCTTGAGCTTTTAATGGGATGAAACATAACCTTCATTGTTAAAATCCTGTAAGAGACTGAGGGGGGAGTGCCACACAATTAAAAACAACATTTAAAGATGAAGTTGTATAGATAATCATGACGTGTAACCACTTTATAAAGCAGATTTACACAGTGCAAGATGATGCTGGTGATCCAGTTCCAATGTTTTTCAGCTTTCAATTGACAGGCTATAATGCCTGTCTAATTATGGAAGTTCTTTCATCCCAGTTTCTGTGCAGGAAATAGTGTTCTTTACTGAAGTTGTAATGCTTGTCTGAAAGTGTTTTCAGATTAATTCCATTAGAAGTCTATTGTTTTAAAAACTGGCTGGACTTTATTTTTGTTTGCAGTTATAGCAGAGGAACTTCTTGGTGTAGCTGGAGGTTTTTTCCATCTTATTGCTTATTAATAATGACAGTGTTAAAATTATTAATAATTTCTAAGAGTTAACAGCAATATTAGGGTGTTAGCATGTGAACACTAAGGAAGGTCTATGAGTAGCAAATAGGAAAATCTACATTTCTAATGCTGAACTACTCAAATACATTTCCTACACCAGTTTCTTGATGTAAATTTTTTTTAATTAAAAATACCTGTTTGCTTTTGAAGACGTACTTTTTCTTTGGTAATTTTGTGTTTTATGGAGCTAGATTCATTAATACAGCAATATTTCAGTTGCCCTCATCCATACACATTTACTTCACGTAATTAGTGAGTTAGTAGTACATCTGTATCCATTGTCAAGTCCATTACAGTCCAAAAAAGTACTTTTGCATATCCGAAAGGTTAGGGTTCGTATGTGTGTGTTTGAACTACATGGGGAAGGAAACAATTGAAGTTCACAATACATTTGCAAAGCTAACATAAAATATTTCACTATGTTGTTTGGTACTTATATCTCATATATGTAACTCATCAAGATCAGGAATTTAGAGGTAAAAAAAAGAGAGAAAGAGAGACTTGAAATACAGCAGTAGAGAAGAATGTTGGAATCATGACGTGTATGTTTCTATCTGTAATCAAGTTGCCGGCTGACTTTCTGATGCTTTTTAATTGCTCCTTTATGAACAGATTGTTCCATAGCTGTGATATGGCTCACAAACATTTTCTTTAACTATGAGAGNGTGGGGGGTGGGGTGGTGGTGGTGTATGTGTGGTGGTGGTGGTTGTTTTCTAACCACAATAAATGGAAGCCTAGACTAAGCTGTTTATTTTAGCATAGTGCATTCCTTTTGCTATCAACAAAAAGACAATGTTACTGTGTGACAGGAAAGGAGCATTTTTTGACTGTTTTTGAAAGTTGAGGTCATTGTGGCTATGGTTTGCTTAGCTTCTACAAATGTGATGTTATGAACATTTAAAAATAGTAACTGGATACCTGACACTTCTGGTTAGGAAGATGGGAAAATAAAGGTCAGAATATAGTGTGACAGAATACTGCAATTTTTTTAAAACAAAGAGAGCTTTTATTTTGGTATTGCCACAAACAGCTCTTCAGCTGTCGTAACAGGAAAACGGTGAAAAGAATTTATTCTTTTTATAGATTTATCGTAATATTAACAGTATTAGTTTTCATTAGTAATCTGCTTCTTTCACTCTAGGTAAGCATTAAAGATATTTAAAATCTGGTGTTTTTCTGATTTACCTTTCTCTAAACTCTCCTGGGAATACATCTATGTATCTCCAAACAACACTCTTGTTTTGGCAAGAGTTAACTAATAACGTCTGTTCAGTATCATGTTTGCAGCTTTGCTGGATCGGAACTCTTTTTCTCCCTAACAAAAGTGAACCAAATAGCTCTTGTAGTCAGCTCTGAGATATTTATGCCCTCTCTTCCCCCATCCTGAAAATAAATGTTGGAATTGAGTTTTGGGGCTGAGAATGAAGTACTTTTCAGGTATGGCCTATGGCCAAAGGAGGGGGGAGTATAGGGAGGAGGGGTGAAATCCTAATGTTTGTATTCTCTCTTGTTTTGTGACCATGTAGTTTGACTAGTAAAATTCACTTTTATAGGTTTTATGTATTTGTTTGGCACGCATTAATTGTCATAGCACATCTGTGTAACGTTTTTGGTTTTATTTCCTCATGTCTTTAAAGCTGGAGTGCCTAATGCAGTTAGTAAGAGCTGGAGCTTCTGTAAATGCCAGTACAACACGTTTTGCTCAAACACCAGCCCACATTGCTGCTTTCGGAGGACATCCACAGTGCCTGAATTGGTTGATTCAAGTGGGGGCCAACATAAACAAACAGGTATGGATTCATGCATATTTCATGTGTGCATATAGTTTTGGAAGGAGTGTCTTGGTCCCTTTTTTCTACATGTATGATCCTTTCATTCACATACAGATAAACTATTTTTAACGTCAGCTGAAGTCAAATGACTTAATTATCAGCTATAGACCTTTTTCTTTATAGTATGGATAGGACTAATAGATGTCCTTTAAACCACTAAAGGTTTATAGAACGTTTTTTTTAGGAATTGACATCTTGCTACTTATTGAACAAAATGGTATGCTGCTCTGGTTTTGGCAGCATTAGCAAGTACTCTGATATTTTAATATCTCTTTGGGGGAAAGAAGAAAGGCTAGCGAGGAACATCTTACTTTAGTATGTTAAGAATTGAAAAATTCACTGTTACCTACAGAACCATGAGTCCTTTGTAGTACTTCATGATTTAGTCATACATCTAACTAGTAAGGTCTGCCACAGTTTAAGGTGCATCTGGTTTCATGCTGCTTTCCTTTTTAGATTATTTACAAAACTTTTCTAGTAACTGCCTGCAAATAGATCAGAAACATGTACTTCAGTAATGAAGAATGAATGGGTGATTATTTTTTTAACTTTTTAAAAATAATTTTCCATTACTTTTACTGTGAGTGTGGATAATGATTGATTTAGTAGCAGAGAGTGCATTAATATAGCAAAATTCCTGTAAAGGACTGTTGTACTCTGGTACAGTAACAGAATCGAGTGCTCAAAACTATCATGCTTTTGGAGAAAATGTTTGCAGTACTGAATGGATCTATTATGTATGCTGGGCATACATAATGTGTGCCTTTATAACAGTACTCAAAATTATTATTTATAATATTCTAAGAGAGTAATTAATACTCAGCATATGCATTTACTAAAAGCTGTAGTATAGCACAGCATCTGTAAAATGTCTGGTCTGTTAAACTGTAGACCATACTTTTCTTAAAATATTTAATGGCCAGACTGTTCTATATGCAGTAGAGTTAAGCTAAGTCTGCTGAAGAACTTAAACATTTGCATTTCTAGAGTTTGGTTCTTTTTTTTTTTAAGCTATGCAAAAATAAGAAATGGGGAAGTTTGTGTTGAGTTTTCAGAAAAGAAGGCTGGTGCACTGAGAACAGCTGTGAGACACCAGGAGAATTGTAGAAACAATGAAGGTGACTGGATGCAGAGGCTATAGATCGCATCTTCTCCTTGATACCTGACAAAAGTAACTTATGCAATAAGTTATTGCTGCATAGTGGTAGAATCTTCAGAAGAGAAAATACGAGAACTATAAATTCATCTGGAGACCAGGTAAGAATGTAAAGAAACGGTGATTAGAGAGGAAACATGGCATGCACAGAATAAAGATGTACAAATATCTGCTAAATGAGAAGAGAAGAATGAATGAAAATGAATGAATGAGAAGAATGAAAGTTTCCAACTATCAGGATAAAGAGAAGAACTGACCAGTGAGGTTGAAATGGAGTTGAAGAACAAGCTTGCTGTCCTGGAACGTGATTGGGGGGGGAGAAATCACATCTAGTGAGTGAGATTATAAGACAGAAGAAAGTAGCAGCTAGGAAAGAAGAAAGTAGCAGCTAGCCCCCAAAAGAAGAGGAGAAGAGTGCAGAGAGATCTCTCCATGGGCTGAGGGCAGTGTGCAGATGACTGTAAAGGAAAGCAGAAGGCAGTATGATACTGCAGGTATGAAGGCAGGTAAAAGTAGACAGCTTAAAGAAGTCACCGAGACTAGCCAGTGACTCAGGAGTCATTATTTTGATGGCATGTCACCAGAGCAAATCCAAATAATAGATCTGTGGTCCTCCACAGGAGGAAGAGTACTGTGGTTCTCAAGTTTTCAAATGAGATAGCAGTGATAGTATCTTATAGACCTCTGAGGGCAGATTAGGTATTGACAGGCAAAGGACACTAGTATAGATAGTAGTGAGAGCTGACACTGTGAAAGCCTGTGTGTTGTTAATGGTAGGCTCAAGTTATGCTTGAATGTAATAGCTCTTTTTTGCCCCCACAAAATATTAGTTGAACACACAAGAAGAGGTATTTTAGATTTGGTTTAATGACAAAATAAGAAGATGGCTCTGGTTAATTAAAATGGTAGTAGAAACAAAGTTCCTTAAGTTCTTTGTTAGGATGCAACTGGTGAGTCACACTGGTTTCACATGCACGATCACTGAAAGCTAGACAATGTGCTTTGGTGACACCTATAGCAGCAAACATCCCACAGATATTTGAAATGTTTCATACATGGCTATGTAAAGCATAGTGCATGCTTTGCTCTCCCCAATTCCTTCTAGCTGTTTATCAAATTGCAGTCAAATTCTACTATTCTTGTTTGATTTGAACTGCTTAATAAATGATCTTGGTTCCTTATTTAACTTCCAAGCACTTTCAGGTGATCATCTAGGGCTTCCACCCACACTTTTGAGCTTTTGGAGCACTATTTCCTGATGTGTATTTTGTTTATTCCTTCCAGCTCGCTGACTGATGCTGTACTTCAAACAGACATAGTCACTGGCTAATGCTTGTGTGAGGACAAGTGTTCCATGGACACTGGATACAAAACACATGCTGAGAAAGATCTGGGAATACTTGATATTTAAACTAGTAAAACTTTCCTTCCAAACTGACTCCTGGTCACTGGCTACAGACTAACCCATCACCTCTGGAAAAAGAAAAGGATAGCTTCTGAAAAGGAATCCACTCGAGTCTCTCAGTCTTAACGTAAACCTCCGGTACTCAGTAGAATTTGCATGCACGCTTTCTCATATCTGCCCTGAGGTATTGTATTGTAGCCCACGCTGCCTGCCCTGAAGTTTAGCAAAACTTGAAAATGCTATCTCAGTGCTGGTGACAATTGCCCAGGACACTTCTCAGGCAGCAACAATGAAGGACAGATGCTGAAAACTGCTTGTCCCAGCTGTACCTTGCTCCCCAGATAAGTTCTGTGAGTATATCCTGTGATGCCCAGCCTTCTTACATAACTGTATGTGCTGGCTAGAACCATCTATCTCTCTTTATGATCAGTGGGCAGTTTTGCACCCCCAGGATCACCATAAAAATTCTCACGAGAAAGCTAATGTGTCAAGCAATGAAAGTCCTGTTATGTATTTTTTTTCTTCAGTGGGCAGTGCCTGTTAATAGTTCTTAATAACGTTACTCAAGACCTGCACTTGGTTATCTGCCTGCTCTAGTTCACTGTGACAGTGCGAAGTACTTTTAGATTAAAAAGCCTGTTACTTAATTGAAATATATTTTCCCTCTAGCCTCAGCCTATTAAACATTCTGTTGTATGTTGAGTGCATTGATTGGCCAAAAATACCCAGTTTTCTGTGGCCTGGCTTAAAGAGAAGGGGTAAGAAATACTGCACCCTTACAGATCATGTTAACTTTTCATCCAGCCAGTTACCATCATGTGGCAGTGATGACAAACAGATTTAGGAGGGCTAGACTACCCATGTTAGCAAGAACCGTAAACATGCTGGTATCCTTGGTGGGGAGGAAGAAAACACTCATTCCTTTGGTATGTACAGTTTCATATTGTAAACAATCATTTGGACTAAATCCAGATAAAAAATATTCCATCAGTTCTCATCCGTACTCAAAATTCAGAAGGAGAAACTATTATGAATTTAAAGTGTTTTTAACAAAGAATGTGGAAAAATACTCAGTGTTCTCCAGTTTCTACTTGTTGGCTTCAGAAAGGGTAGGATGCTGGGTCTAAGAAATCTGAACAGGTTTTGGAAATGTGGTCAGCTGATGGAACTTGAAATTCAGCAGTTGAGTTAAGGAATGGAGTTAGTTTATATTTCTTGCTAGGTAAAATAGTACTTGTGTGTCTTAGTCAGATATCTGTACTAGAAGTGCTTGTATAGTGTTATGTTTTAAGCTCGGTAGGCACCAAAGCACCATAAAGTCGCTTGTCGTTCCCTCCCCCAGTGGGCTGAGGGAGAGAATCAGAAGGGAAAAGTGAGAAAACTTGTGGGTTTAATAGGTAAAAAAGGAAACAAAGAAAAAGAAAAGAAAATCAAGTGATGATAAAAAAAAACTTTAAAAACCCACACCACAATCAAAAAAAATCCCACAATTGCTCATCACTAGCTGACTGATGCCCAGGCAGCAGCAGCCCTGGCAAACCCCTCACCTCAAGCTCTTCTTGCTAAGTATATGACATCATATGGTATGGGATATCCCTCTGGTCAGTTTTAGTCAGCAGTCCCAGCTATGTCTCCTCCCAGCTTCCTGTGCACCCCCAGCCTGCTCCTAGCCAAAACATTGGTGTGTTACAAACGCTGCGTTGGTCGCAAATCCAGAATATAGCACCATAGCAGCTACTATGAAGAAAATTAACTCTGTCCCAGCCAAAACCAGTACATGTAGCTGAAAGTTTTCAGTGTAAATGTGCATGGGGGCTTTTTGTTTTAAAAAGAAATATTTACAGGTAAGTTAACTTTTTTTTTTAATAAAAGGGGTACCAGTGAGTGACATTAACTGAATCGTATCCAGGAACTTGGAGAACGAAATGGGAAATTTGCCCTAAGTTCAACTGGAAGATCTGAAAGCAAACAGAAGTTTGCATCTAAAAAAGACAGAAAGAGGGAAAATCGGGTAAAAAATGGCTTTAGATTGAACTGAAAAAATAACCACATCTAAAAGAGGCCTGGTAATAAGCAGAGAGTTTGAGAAAAATATTAAATAAGTAGAGGAAATGTCTGTTCAGGTTGAGCAGCATAGTAAGAAAATATGATTAATGAAGCTGAGATAGATTTACTGAGAAAATTTAAGCTGAAAAAGTAAGACTCTTTAGCCACATAACTAAAAAAAGAATAAAGAAGGATGCTAGATACTTACTCAGTAAAATTAAATAGAACTCAATGGTTATCCAGTCATGACCCCAAACTAGAGAAGACTGCCCTTGTCTCTGCAAAAGGGTAGTCCTGCTTCTCTAAGAGAAAGGAGGAAGATGTTTGATAGCGTCAGTGAATTGCAAAAAAAATAAATAGGTCTGTGATGCCTAATGACTCTCTTGTCATCTCTTCAGAAGCACTGTACACAAAATACTTAGTCTCCACATAAAGAAACTTCTGTTATCTTGAATGCTAAATTAATAAAACTTAGTTGATCTTTCTACTCATTTATTTACAGTGTGACTTCTCTATTGTGAGACAAATCTGGGCTGCTGGTGCAGTGTTACATCAGAAGGGTAAATGAGGCCCTGAAAAGTTCTGTAGATATGAAAGGCCATTACAAGTTATTGAAGTTTCCCTTCTTGGAGTGTTATTATAGAAGGGGTTATGTCAAACTGAAGCACATATGGGAACTGTGGGCAATTAGAAGGGTTATGAGGTGTTATCAAGGATAATTAGGAATTTGTAGAGCCCCTCAGAATAAAGTAACTGAGTTTGCTCCACATAGTCAAAAAAGAGATAAAGAAGAGATGTCTTATGCATGAAGATGTACTACCAGTCTAGACCTTGAATTGCTCTCGGAAGCGTCTTGGAAAAACCTGTTACGTTGCTTTTTCTGTTTGGTGCCATCCATTCCAATTGTTGAATCAAAACAGAATTGCTCTGAGGCTTATAGAGTACTTTATTTTTTTTCTGTATGCATCATTTTGGATGTGTTGAAAAATAAGTAAACTTTAAAGCCATTTTACAGTGGGAGATGACTTTTTTTTTTCCCTTTCAGTCTAGCTCATAACCTGGAGAGTTCCTTGTAGAGCTAGGAGACTTTTTCAGGAACTATTTCAGTGCAAATAGATTTGGTCCCATAGGAGAACTTCAAAAGAAGATAACACTACTGATGACTGAAATTTAGGTGCCATAATTAAAACAAATACTATAAAAATCTAAATCCGTATATTCTGTCACTGTCTGAGCATTTGCCAAATGCCTTAGCTTTAGAGAAAGACACACACTTTTCTGGGCAAGTGATTGCAAGAAACCCTTCTCAAGACATATATTCTCTTCTGAGATACTAACCTTTTTCTGTTTGTTGGTGACAGGATTGCTAGCTGCTATAAGCTTGGTTTATTCTTGTGATGCAGTGGTGAGGACTGCTTTTGCAAGGTCTCTTCTAATTCTTGTAGTGTTTCCCCACAGAAATACTTCATAATTCAGTTCTCTAGATCTCATTGTGGGTACCATGCTAGGTTTATGGAGGTAGTAAAGATTTTTGTCATCTTTGTCATATGCATGCCTAGTTGAGCTGACTTTCTCTAAACTGAACTTTATATTGAATGACTATCTTTTTAGTTAGGGTTGGGATGAGTAAATACTAATGCTGACTTCTTTTCTACACTTTTACCTCTTTAATAAAAGGCTGGGGGAAAGGAAACAATAAATGTTGAACGATGAATCGAAGACAGCTTCCATGGTGGGAAACTGTATTACACTAGGAAGAAAATCTTCCTGGATAAATTGGTGCCAAATGAATTTCCATGTATGATAGTTAATAAAATTGTGTTCTCTGTTAAATGTTTCTGTCTTCCTGTAACTTCAAGAAAGGTTGTAAATAGGAGAAATTACATAAACTTCATTGGAAAGCAGTCTTCTATTCATCGGCTACGGACAGCCATTTTTGAAAAAGAGCTGTACAGCTGTTTTCTGATCACTAGGGACTCCAGGGAGTTATCTTCTCTTTTCTGTGTCCAAACTTTGTAGCAGTCTCAGCAATTTTCCGTAGGTTATAAGAAGGTAAACTTTGTCTGATACCATTATTGTTCCCTGCTGCGGGTGCTTTGCAGTTCACTGTTTATCTGAATATATGTCTTAAGTACTGGTAAACTGGCTTACCCTCATGGAATTTGCAAGTTGTTGTAAAATATTTTACCATGAAATAAAATTGACAAGTAGAAAATTGAGAGTATATAACACATAGTCCAGAACTCATCTTCAGTTTATATTTATATGCTCTAAAAGATGTGATTTAATTTCTCAGAAGCTTGGCAGACAATTTAAGACACTTGTTACCATCTATCTATCAAGATGGGAGTATGGTCATATTTTGAGAATATTCACATTTCAGATAGAGCTAAAGCATAATTAGTACTGTAGAATTAGGTGTGAACATTGTGTATGAAGACTGGTGAGTCAGTAAAGGTGCTGTGTTACTTTAATAGCTAGTGTTGATATTTTAATAAAAGGAATGGGGAAGCAAAAATGAGGCACATCCAGTTAGAACATGTGTAATATCAGTGGAGTAGACAAGTAAAGTCTGTCAGAAATTTGGAGGGAAATTAAAAAAACAAAACAAAACAAAACACCCCCAAACCTTGCTATGCATTAGAAGTGTTGAGGACTGTGATAATTCAGTCACATAACAAACCGGTAACTGAATATTTACTTGCTACTTCAAGGCTGTATTTCATTACAGATTCTTCTCTGTGGTTCTTAATACTGATGGCTAATTGCAAGTACTAAATTTCATTTGCAGCCTGTAGATCACAGTGCATGGAATTTACCTGCTGCTTGCTGGTTGCATTTGTAAAATTGCTGTAGATTGTCCCTGTTATCTGTGAAGACAGTCTGTAGAGAGGAATTGCCTGAAAAGCATATGCTATTCTCAGTATGTTTGCACATAATACAAAAAGATTAAATGATTGGACGTGCTGGTTAATAATAAAGGAATATAAATGGATAAAGATGGTCAGAAGAGCAAAGTGTATAGGACATGAGTCAATGTGTATGTCTCAGGAGAGATCTGGCCTGTTCTGTGAACTCTGGGCACACTTACATTACAGTAGAGTTATGTATACATACTCCTCACCTGGTGAGTATTTATGATGGAAAACAGTACTGTGTAAGTGTGTCACCAAGATCTGAAAACACTATAGTCCCACAAGCTTGGCCACGCTGTTTCTGAATTCAGGATGGCTTGTTCCACCCAACACATTGGGAAACAAAAGTGCTAGGAAATAAAGGTGTTAGAGTAAATTGTTATGGTAGTATAAAAAGTTTTACTGAGTATAACTGCTGATTGCCTAGTTATTGGATAAGGCTTATCTTGTGAGTTAGATGCCCTTACCATTGTTTCTTGCTAAATAGCTAATGTACATGACAGCCTACTGCAAACTTTAAAATAATGAATAATAAAGTATCTGATGCGTTTGCTAGCTAATAAATGCTGCTTTTGTATATCTGCTTTCTTAATTAAAATGAGTAATGTAAAAATAAGATTCTAATTTTTAGAAAGACTATGCTTGACAAAATGTAGTTTGTCTTTACAGGATTATGTTGGTGAAACTCCTATTCATAAAGCAGCACGGTCTGGTAGTATGGATTCCATAAGTGCCCTTGTGGCTCATGGTGCGCAAATAGAGTAAGTGAGGTATTTTTTTTTTTTGTTGATTGTTGTGTGTTTAGTTAACTAACTTAGACCAGTAAACACAGATACTAATGTCAGAAAGAAAAGTCAAAACAGCAGAGACCTGATTAAAAGATAGCTAGACATGTTCAACTGTAATGAAGCCCAAGATGTTTTCCATGTCTAGTAATAAAGTTTATATTACTTAGGAGATAACCAGTGTGCTACGTTAGTATTGCATTTATATCTGATATATTAAAATATTTATTACACTTCTGTCAGATAACCCCAAATTGTGCACTTTGTCTAGTGTATAGTTGTTCTTTACAACAAATTTACACCTTGCACTGGTGAATAAATATAGAAAACAATGCAAAAGCAACATTATGTACAAAGTAGCATCTCACACACTCTTCGCAGTTAGTTTAATACTGTTTGTTAGTATATTGTGTATTTGCCCTGTTAACTTTTTTCTTTGAAGGTTTATGTACTGAAAAAACATTCAGAAAATCTCACAAACTTTTGCAACTTATACAGCATGGACAAAATGGATGCAGTTTTCACCTAGAAATGTTGAGTATAAGCTCTATGGCTTATAATAATGTAAATACTTTAGCAATTTGTTTTAATTAGAACTAGTCTTATAATTTTAACTGGTAACTAGTTACTGTATTTTAACCTGCAATATGAAACTTCTAAGTTGTAAGTGAAATAAGAATCATGTAGTTAACTTCTTGTTTTACCCTTTGGTTTCCATCTTACTGTTTTTCTAATGCTGCCCTAATAAATCTACCATAAAACATAACTCATTCAATGGTATCATAGATTATTCAGGAAATACAGTAGTTTCTAAGTTAATAGTAATTAACACAATGCTTTATATGAAGAGATTGCTTCATAGAAAAATGAAAAATGCCACTGAAATAACTTACTTAGAACGCAGCTGTCAGTTAGTCATTGACAAGTTCATGAAATAAGTCTTAAATTTATAAATCCCCATTTTGCACTCACTTTCAGATAAAATGAACTTGGATTTAAATTTACTGTGGAATTGAGCAAACCTTAATTATCATCATCAATTAGTATGTAATCCTGTGATTTTTTACAAAATATCCAAACAAAAGAGAAGTTGTAGAACTGCATAAACAATGTGAAATGAGTGAGTTAAGAGTCTGATGTAAAGAAGAAGAGGGCACGTTAATCCATAGGGCTTTCAAAATAAGTAGCTGAGTAACTGAGGTTGGAGATGTGGCTACAACTGTAACTTACAGAACAAAAATTTTGCTTTTAAAACATCGTATGTGCAAGCCATAGGCAAAACATTTCTGTAAAGCTTGCAGAGTGATATCTGCTTTTGACCAAAGCTATTTGCAGCAGAAGTAGCGTAGGTTTATAGCAGTTTTAGTGAACAGGAAATAATTGAATTCTCAGTTTTCTAAATTTGAATTCCATCTGTTACAAGTTCTGTAGGTAACTAAATATCAGATCCTATCCACGAAATGGTAAAATCAGGGATGCAAATGCAATAGGCTAGTGGAGCAACCCATGTTTAGTCATTTAGAGGATCAGGACTTGGCCCTCTCACCTGAGAGAGCTAGCTATTGACTGATTGGAGTGAGGAATTTTTTTCTGTAGAATCTAGTTTCTAGGCTTAGTATGTTAAATTAGGCCAAATCCATGTATATGCTTTTGACATTGATTAATTTTGGGTTATCTGGGTTTGAAAACTGGCCCCATATCTCTAACAGTATGTTGATTTCCTGATTTTTGTAACATCTTGAAAATGTAGATGCTCTGAAAGTCTTGACTCCTTTATTTTATGGCTTCAGTTAGAAGAAAAGGAGCAGGAATTTATCAATATATTTGAGTTCTAATTTGTATATATTAACTGAAATGATAATTGACTATATAGGACCAAGGCAAGAATTTTGTTAAATACAGACCTAAGCACTAACTATAACTAAAGTGCTGATATTTACTGATCGTGAATATGGCCTTTTTATGGGGATTAGATCTTCTAATCCAATTTTTTCTTTATTTCTTCATACAATTATGGTATCAAAATATAGTTGATTTTGAGAAGATGCAGAGAATATCCCTTATAAAATTGCGATTAGCCAAATATACTGCTTATACATGATATCTATAGTATAAATCAAGTATTGCACCATCCCTAGTTTTTTATGGAAAGTAGAACAGGGATGTTAAGATTTCATTATTACACGAACACTAGTAATCAGTAGTGTAATACTGTAAGATACATGTTTTTCATTAATGAGTGATTATTGAAATACTGCTGTTGAAACGAAGTAACTTGGACTAGTGTAATCTTTGATATCAGTGTTTACTGTATGTCTACTGTATTCAGTCCTTTGGTTATACTAGAAGCCAAAGAATATTCACAGTAGTCCAGTAAGGATGAAAGTAAGAATTTTTGTTTTAATAAAATTGCCTCACTTGAATTGTTCTAGTTTAGTTCAGGCTTGTTGGTGTGTTGCTTTTACAGAGAAGTAACAGTATGTTGCAGTCTCTAAATCTCATGAAGTTGTTGCATTGTTTTCCTAATTGATGAGAGAGAATTTGGGTCTCTATTCCTGTGTAAATTTTTAATAATATTTAAAAAATAATAATTGTACCCTAGTGAAAATATTTTGATTTTTTTTGTGGTATTTACCTTCTCATTTTAGCTGAAGCATATTCTGTGCACAGTATGTCCTACAGCCATAAAAATGGTTGCTCCACTAACTATGGTATTCATGGACCCTTGAAGAGGGGGAAGCAGGTGGTCACAATGTCCTCATATGAGTGAAAAGGTTTGCTGTGTAACTGACTTTTTAATGTGGATAGTACCTTTTAAAGTATCCATAATAACTGCTGGATTTTCACTAAAAAGCATAATTATGCAATTTATGTATGGTTAATTGTGTATTATTTATCATGGTGACGAACAAGTGTCCACAGCTCTTTATGGAGGAAAGCCTTCTTGGTGCCATGTTTTGTTTTGCTCTTTTACACTAATTTTTGAAATGCTGGGTGTTAATATAGTTACATAGGTTGCATCACAGCATATATATAAATAAAAAATTAAACTGTAGACACAGGACACTGCTAAATCAAAAATACAATTAGCAGATGCAGCTGTTAATTATACCGATTTGAACTTTCTTCTTCCGTTTCACATCCCATTTTCATGCAATTCACTTGTGCAGTGTCCACTTACTTCTGAATAAAAATTCTGCGACTGTCATTGGACAGTTATCTATTCCTTAGTGACTTGTTCTAGAGCTAGGAGAGACGTTTCAAACACTGTATTATCCTGGAAGAGAGAGAAGTGTAACTTGTGGGACAGGGTGTGGCTTGGTATGCAGCCATCCAATTGAACACAAATACTTGGTTGTACTTTTGTTGGTCAAGATGTTTGAATAATAGCAGAGGAAAGTTTTTGGGCTTTTCTTATTTGCCTGATGGAAATCGCAAGGTTTTAGGGAAAATTGATTTGTATACCGTGATAGTATGCTAAAAGACCCCAAGGAGATACTTTCCTTTCTGTTTTCTTATACTTAGTCTCCACATTTGGGGAGAATAACTGACATCCTGGGATAAATGTACCAGTGTATCTCTTTCTACCAGATGACAGATTCGTATCGTGATGTTGATCTAGTTTAGGCAGACACTTCAGCCACTTTCTCATTAAAGCTGTCTTGCATTCATTTTAATGTGTAAATTCATTCCTTCTATAATGCCAGAAATGTCCCATCTCTGGTATTTAGTTTTTCAGAAAAAACTTCATTCTCATTCTTTGACAGTGGCTTAATTTTAATTCTTCTTTGCTGCACTGTCTTGTTTGAAAAAAAAAATCATTAATTTCTTTTTTTTCTTCACAACTGTTCTCCATCCTCCATAACGGAAATCTGCCCAATGTGAATTTTTTCAGTGCCGCTGGATTAGCCCTTTGTGAAATTCTTGTAATACATTTCTGTTTGAAGTCTGTCTCGCGTTTTAATTATCACTCCTATGATATCTCAGCTTTTGTTTGTCTCATTTATACTTTTGAGACATCTTGACTTCCTGAAATTCAGTCACCTTTAGTGGAGAGACAGAACAAGAGTGATGTGTAGATTTCATGATGCTAACACAGAAATCGGCCATTCCTCTGTGTGTTGAACCTTCAGTTCATTTTCAGTCTGGAGGGGAAACTTACATGGCCTGTTCTCTTGAAGGGTATCAGGGTTCAGAGATCTACTGCATTAGTTTCTGGATTTCTTCCTGTTTTCTTAAAATCTTAGCAGATGATTACAAGTTTTTAACATTAGCTTGTTTTTCCTACCTAGCTAATTTAACTACCAGGCTTTTACTATTGAGCTGGAGTCCATTTCTGGTGTTAACATGCTTGTGAAAGGTCATTACTATTTCATCTTTTTACTTCAGAAGCTATAATGCTACATTGATTCAGTGTAGAAGAATCAACATCCTACTTTCTTATGGTCATTAACCTCATCTTGAGAATAATGCTTCAGGTTCTTACTAATTATGTGTTTAGGAATAGGATTTAGGTGCTTTTTCAAAAGAGTGGTTCTTATCTGTTAATGAGTACATTAGTGGGTTAATAATCTTTTATAATACTTTTCAAACTCAAAACACTTAATACACAATTCTTTTTTGAAACCTGATTGTCTGATCTCCAGATAGCAGTTAAACTGCTGGATTAACTACTGTTGTTGCATTATTAGACTGCAGTATCATTCAGGAAAAAAAATATGCCTGTTCTTTTTTCATTGTATATAACAAGCATTTTAAAGGCTGCCGCGGTAGTATTCTTGTAGTGACCATTCTGCAGTGTGGAGGCTACAAGTGTTGGAATTCATTCTTCCTTTCCTGCCTTATGTAAATTCTTATGGAAAGGCAAAGTCAAAGTGGTTTGAACATTTCAGTGGTGAAACTCTTACTCTTCTGCAAAATAATTTCAAGTAAAGCTTGCTGACTTCTACCATGTTTGGTTTCACGCTTGATTACTGTCCTTGTAGAAGAACTTAACATGGTTTGTGGGAGGTTGTGACCATGAAGTGAGGCAGTAATTTGGATTTAGTCTCAAGGAAAGATTTGAAAATATTAAAGCAGAACATCTGTGCATGGATAACTGACAAATCAAAAAGTGGAAGAGAGAGGCTCAGTCTTACAGTAAACTAGGATGGAAAAGGGTAGTTTTCAGTTACAGCTGTTCCGCATAATTGCAGGAAGCTGAGGCAAACTCCTACCACTGAGTTCGTGTTCAGTTCGAGAGTGGATTATTCTTAGTGAGGATGGAATAACAGCAGTAGTTACTGGCATCAGTTCAGAAATAGAGAAGAACGTGAGAGGTTGTACAGTTTATGAATAAAGTTAAATCTTTCATTAAAACTATGGTATTTTATGACCTTTCTGGAACATATAGGAAGTTCATAGGATAGGGGTCAGCTTGATAGGGGATCTTAGTCATTAGTGATGACCAAGTGTTACGAAGCGGAACTTGGCCAGAGCAGAAGTTCGATACAGTGGAAGAAGCAAAGGTGCAATATATTCCCAAATACAATAATCTGACTAGTTCTGATGGTTAGCCCAGACATTGGTGGTGGTGATGGTCTATACAGGTGCTGTGCTTGATCTGCTGATACTTTTTGACAGGGTATGGGGTGGGAGAATTGTTAATTGCAACGTGTTTTGCTTTAACTTCAATCATGTTGATTTGGATTTCATTTGCTATTCTAGTTTGTGCCTTTTCAGTAAAGTTGATCATAGTTCAACTAGTACCTTTGAACTGGACAAAACACAGCAGGCAGTTGTGGCATGGCTCAGAACACATTCAGGTTGGTCAGAAAAGATTTCTAATGTGTGTCATGTGCTACCAGTTACAAGCTGTACCTCATTGCATGGAGGCTTAACAAACCCTGGAAGAGCTTTGGCAGCTGTAACTTAGGGAAAATGTTACTCTTCTGTTTCAGCTTCTGTTTCCTTCTTTATTTCGCTTGATGTTGCCCATACATAGTAGATAAATTTTCCTTTAAATGGAGGAAAATCTAAGTTGAAAAAATCGTTTGTGAAGCTCATTTAACGTGGTTTTATGCACTTCAGCAGTTTCTTAATGTGAAAGATCTTCTGTCTGCTTGAGTAAGAGCATCAAGTTACTTTTGTCACAAAAATAAAATTTGTGGTTTGATAGTCTCCCTCTCCATGCCTGTCTAATAACTTTAATCATTTTGTTCTTGATTTCTCCCCCACACACACCCCTTTTGGCACAAAAAAACTTTGAAATTAATTTATGTCTTGTCTTTAGTTTTATTCCCAAGCTCTTACTGTCCATGGTTTTTGTAGTAAATCTCTTGCACTCTCTTCCGTGCTTGGCACATTTGAGCCAAGCTTGCTTTCTCAATTTTTCTAATTCTAGGCTATGACTGATTTTCAGTTGATATGTTGAGAGTAATATGATTTTGTTGGCTACTAGAGGCATCTTGGCAGAATCTGCATTGCAAGGCTGTTCATCTTTTAAACTCGGAGTTTGCACTGAACCTTTCCTTAGTAGTCTTCCCTAGTGCTTTCCTCATTGTAATCAACTTTATCTGCAGTTCCTGGTCTGTTCTAGAAACATGATAGCAGCAGCAATGATAGTTCTCATTTTCATAAAGTTGTCTGGCTAAGTAACTCTCACGTTGTCTTTGGACTTAAAGTGGCTGCAGTACTAAAAAGATGCTTATTTGGAATTCATTTTTGCTGGTGATCTAGCATTTTCATTTTAATGGGGAAGGTCTTATCTGTTATGCTGTATTGCAATCCGACTGTTGGTTTAAGAGTTATGATAGTCTTTCATACCTTCCTTTTATGAGTTTTGTTTAGGAATCACTTCTTACATAATAGGATATGAATTTAAAAATACTGTTGATTGCTGATACCAGGCAAAGTCAGATAGGCCTATATTGTTCAGGCAAAAAGTTTACTTGGAAATGTGAATCATTCTTACAAGAGATATTGAAAATTGAAGTCCACTGTTTGAGATCTTTCTAAAAGCATATAAATTGGAATGCAGGTACAGGAACAAATCACAGCCTGATGGTGATGCTTGTAGTAATTCTAATGTTGCCTACCACAGTTTATGAATTCTTTCTTCTGCCAGCATTTGCTCAGTTGTGAGTTGAAGTATCTAGGAGCTGATTATAGCTGCATGATTCATAGTGAACCTTGATTTTGATGTGAAAAAAAGTGTCTTCACAAAGAAGAGCTGCTTTATTTCCAATACATTCAACTTGTTACGATTTTGGAGGATGTTCTGAGAAACTCTACTATTGTTTTTAGAAGTCTAAAATAATTTTGAGCTGCCACATGTTTTGTTGTAAAATAAAAACTTGGCACCAACTTGTGCTTGTAGATGTCCAGTATGTAATTCTAGCAATTTTTGTAGCTGTCCCCAGCAGTGACACACATCTGTTTAGTTAAGAATATTTTGCTCTTAGTATCTGAAAAAACCCCATGTTTGAAACTATTTCACAACTTTTGTATTTGGACACCAAAGGGTTAAAACACTTAAAGTTTAGTATTTTTAAATCATTTTGCTTTAGAAATTTTAGACTAGTATACTGATGTTTATATAGGAAACGTTTCTTTCTCACTGTGGGCGTTTTAGTGTTCTGATCTTTTTTTCTCTTTCTTTTGTTTTAATCCTTGTATCTGCTAATTTTTGTATAGGAATAGTTACTAATTCTTTTGAGATACAGCCTACTACATTTAAAGTAATTGAAGCCATGAGTTGACCGGTAATTTTAATCCATTCTATATAAATTTCAGTGAAGAACTGACAAATTGGTTTCAGGATGAAAGTAATAATGCTTTAAAGGCATAAAAGGCTTAGTATCTTGTTGTTAAGGTGGTCACATGATAATGGCTTACATATTGAATAATGTGCTACAGCACTTTATGTATGTTAATGTAACTTTTAATCTTAATGTTGCCTGCAAATATGTGATCCCTTATGATATAAGTTTCCTGTTTATGCACCATTGCCCGTTTAAATCAAACAGAAGATTCTGAAACTGTAAAAACTACACATGTCAATGTTTTACAGCTACGTAATTCGAATTGACTTGATTTTTTCAAGTAATCCTAGAAAGGGGGAGCATTCCATATAGAAACTGCTGAAACTGCCACAGGTGCTTCTCCGAAAACCTTACAGTTGTGGCATTGAATGTTCAGTATCGCTTCCTTTCTGCACACAAGGCATACTGTTGAGGTATTTGTTGCGGTGATTGGTTTTAATGCTAATCTAGGAATTCAGATATAGAATCTATAGATTTGCATGCTTTGCTTACCCTAATTTACAATTATCTACATTTTTATTTGTAAACTAACAATAGATAAGTTGAGATCAGTATTTTTTAACAGATATTACATTGATATACAAAAACTGTGGTTTATTTTCTTAGATTGTCGCATGGCATTAACAAAAACACAGTAAGCTGTAGGTGATGTAATCACTATTTAAAATTAAACATTTAGGGGATTTTTTTTACATATATGAATGTTTTTTTTTCAAAAATATTTACTGTTGACTTTTTGTAGCAAACATTTGTTTTGTTTTTCAAGGTATGTGACATTATAAGTGAAAGGTGTATTTCAAATGTATTTCTATGTTAAAGACACATAGAAATGTACTTGCTTTTTTCCACCAATAAGTAAAAGAATTGGAGAACAACTGAAAGAACTTGGAATGAAGTTCTTTCTAAGTAAATTCAGGATCATTTATAATTCAATGTGAGAAGCACATGTCTATCTTTTCTTTCTACTGATCCTTCTAAGAGTAAATTTTGTAAGTTATCTTGAAGTAAATCTCACACCAAGGTAGTTATATTTAAACAATTCTAAGTTTTATTTGCCTTTTTTTTTTTTGCTTTCTATAACTTAATCATAGTGGAAGTGTCTTGCATATTCTTTAAAAGCTTGCCTCAGGTTGATTTCTTCCTTTAGTGAGCTTCTCAAAACAACAAATTGTGGTCAGACTGAAATAATAAAAGCATCCTTCCAAACTAAAGCTAAACTGAAAGTTAACTTCATGTTTCTCTATGCCAGTCCTGTTTGGTCAGATAACATACTTAACCTCTTTTTGGTTTTGAACAACAACTTAGTTACACTCACAGCCAGCATTTTTAAAAGCATTTCAGAAGAAGGAAATATAAAAATATGCTTCATCTTAGTAGCTACTTTAATTTGATACCAGGACTCTCAGATGAACTGGGCCTTTAAAATGGGAGTTCTGATGATGACAACTGAAGAAGAGAAAAACAGATTTAAAAAAAAAAAAAAGCCAAGATCAGTCAGTTTTGAAGACCACCTGTGGACATCACTTGATGGAAGAAGAAAAATGTGTTATGAAAGTGTTGTTTTAAGCACTGTAGAAGGTTTGTGAATAAATGTATATACAAAAGTCAGAGCTTTAACTCTCAATATATTAACAGTGCACATTTTGAGTTTGTTTATAAAATATCTGTAACTACAGAACAATTAAAGTGTTAAATGTAATCTGTGAAGGAACTTCAAGATCACCTACTCCTACTCATCCATGTCCAGACTTTCCTCAACTTTTCTCATGGATTTTTTTTCTATTTAGAATGACTTCATAATATGAAAATGTATCTTTCCAATTACATTTGTTGTCTTTTGCTTTGGAGTTAGCATCTCATACTTCTGTATCATGAGGAAAACAGTATGTCTTTATCATTCCCAGATCCTGGATTTTAGCCTACAAGAAGACTGAGGGTAAATAATATCATGCTTCATGATTATAATTTGTTTCTTATAGTAAAAACCGCATAGAAATAAGAATAAACTATAAATCAAAAAAAAATACTGCGAAGTTAAATCATCTTAACAGGACTCATTCATTTTTTAAGTACTTGAGTTGCTTTGGAAATGATGCAAGGTATGTGTTTTCTAAGCGTAGAGTGAATTGACTTTCTGACCGCTTACCAAAACTGCGTTTAGTCCTGGGTAAGGAATTTTTCTTCCATTTGTCCGTTCAAGCCTTCATGCATGTTCCTGTCTGGAGTAGGTGCCAAAAAGGGAATGATATTTTCAGAGTTTTAGTTTTCAGCGTCCTTTCTTCAGTTTTTCCACCTGTTCCTGTAGCTGAACTGACCTCCTTCAGAGATGTCTTCAGTTTTTGACTTTTTTTTTTTTTCTGCAGAGAGGGGGAAATAAGTTTTTGGAGCACATCTGTCTATTTAGATAGTAACTAGGCCAACCTTTAAAAAATACTGCACCAAGTCAATGAGTACTATTTGATAAAAGACTGATTAATCACAAAATTTATGTAACTTTTTAAGACTTAGCCTGATTTTCTTTAATATAACTTTCTTCCATCCTTCCACACCTTCCTTACTGGTAGCGTCTGCCTTCATAAGATCATCTTTGAAAAATACCAGTCTATGTAGCTTACTATTTGCTTAGTCTTGTTTCAGCTAGGTAGCCTAGTTTAAAGAAAAACCCTGAAGAGAAACATAAGCTTGACCCGCAAGTTCAGCAACTTGGGGGGGGGCAAAATAAAAATTTAAAAAAAAAAAACAAAACAAAACACAAAAAAAACCCCCCAATCAAAACCAAACCACCAAAATAAACCCACCCACAAAACCTGCATGAAATTGCCTTACTCATTTTTAAATTCTGAGTAATGCAGTTACAGAAATAGAGCTGTCAAATTTCTGTATAATGAGCAGTAACAAAAGGGCAGCTTGCCGGAAGATTTAATGTCAAACAGTGTGTTCTGGACTTTGCAGCTTCTGCTATTTCAAGGTGTTTAGGGTAAAAGATCAAAACTAGGACTGAAGGGAATTTTAACTTCCGAAAAACAGAGGATGGGTGAAAAAGATTTTTTTTTTTATTTTTTTTTTCTTCTCCAGGAGATGTGAAAATTTGAGGTATTTCTGTCCATGCTGTCCAATGGTTTACTTTTGGTTTTTGTCACTGCTTTTTTTTCAGTCTGGGTCTTGAAGTTATTTTCAGTTATAATATCCTTTATCTAGTCAAGTCCTTTTTATTTATGTAGGCAGCTATGAGAAATGAAGAAAAATACATTTCAAGGCTTCTTTTCACTTGATAGTCAGTTTACATATAATTGCAGTTCATAACCAGGGACTCATGTAGGGATTACACCTAAGAGATTGAGCTCCTCTTAGTCTTAAGTGTAGTTGAGGCAGTGAACTATTACTGTTTTCATTCCTATAATGGGGCCTGTTTACGATAATGGCTTTTATATTCTTAGCTGATGGACTAAGCTGAGGTAACTGCTTAATTTTCAAACATTGGCAGCGTTTGAGGTAGACCGTACACTGCAGATTTAGTAGTAGGTGTGTTCCCAGTTCCTTGTAACTACTGTTGTAACAAGGGTACTCACATTCCAAGTCCATATCAGTGCTTTTGAAGGATGGTCTCATAGATGTCCTAGCTTTTTAATTCGTTCAAGTACTCCAGTTGAGGGTTTCTAGGACTGTATAAGAGTGTTTTTTTTTTCTGTTATGCACTCAGAATCCTGACAGTGATGGCAGTATTTCTACATGTTTCGGAAATATATAAAACTGTTCCAGTCTGGCAAAACTCTGTGATATCTGTTAAGAGCATTTTGTTTTCTACTTTGTGCATGTAGATAATTGAGTTAGTCATCGTTTCCGGGAATACTTGGATTTTGTTATAATGAGCTGGTATAGCATAGCTAGCTCTTGCTGCCTTTTGTGTTCCCACTGACACTTCCCATTAATAGTGGAATGTAAGCAGCTTTAACTGAAATCTGACAGGATTGGAAAGTCACAGAATATTCAAGCTTCGATTAAATTAATGGAAGTTGACAACTGGATATAGAGAAGATGCTCAAATTAGTGTTCCCACTGAGACAGAGCAGAGAGAACTTATCAGTTGTGTTCTCTTCTGTAGCAGTTGGCCAACTGGTTTCTAGAACCATCTAGATCCTGTAATCTTTTATTTGATTGGACTTTTTTTCCTCTCATTTTCATAGTAACTTCTGAACACAGGAAGTTGTCTTGAAATTGATAAGCTAAATTCAGACTCAGATTTTTGAGAGACATTTCTAAACTCTAAGAAGCAAGAGTGTTACAGCCAATGTGCTTGAGTCCCTTGAAAACCTATGCAGTGCTTCTAAAATACTCCTGTAGAACAAGTACATCTTTGTCTACCTGTTAAGAGTAAGCTGTTAGGAAGAGATGGGAAGGGGACAGATGTAAAAATATCAAAGGTCATTACATTACATTTTAAACTCTGGCAAACACTAACTTGAAGTTCATTTATTTTGTTTCTGGGAACTGTAACTTTTTGTTTCCCAGAGTTTGGTCATGTAGCCTTACACACTTGCATCTCCAAATGCCTCTGGCAACTTACATCAACATTGCTTTGGGAAATGGTGACTTAACTGTAGTCAGTCTTGTGCTCCATTTTTTTAAAGCAGGGTTATTGTTCAGTAACATTTTCTAAGTAATAGAATTACTTGCTGCTTGAAGTTTTTTTAACTTAGGTGGTCAGTCAACACCATATTGTTTTGGTCATTTTTATCTTTGTGTGACTTTAATTTGCTCTTGTTTAGACTTCCTTTACCGTCCTTTTGGAGCTTGCAAATTTAAAGTGGATTTCAGAGAACTGAGCTATTCTTTTGACCAAAATGGATATGTTGAAGTTTCTGTTTTCTTAAGTTTTAGTTGCATTGCGTTATGTTGTCCATACTAAAAGAGCATTGAATGTTGGTTCACAGGGACCTCAACAGGCCATCTAGTTCAGCATGGGAAAGGATTGACTATTTTTCAGACTTTCTCAGATCATAATCTGCTCTTAAAACGAGGTGGGGAAGAGAACCCTCTGGAGACTTGGCAACCTTTGTATGCTGAAACTTTCTCCTGATGCCTGATTTCAAATATCCCTTTTTTGTGTTAATCCCATTCATATACTGCCTGCACTGGACACACAGAAGGGATTATTCTTTTTGCAGCTATCTTTTAGGTATTCAAAACTAATACCTCTACCCTGAAGTTTCATTTCTTTTGACTAACTAGGTTTTTCAGTCTTCTGAAGTCTTACTTTCTAGATCGTTCTTGGCTGCTGTTCTCTGGATTTTCACTAGTAGTCCAAGTAAATGGTGACTTTGAATGTTGTAGTATGGAATGAAATTACCCTGATCTAGCCTAATGGTTTTTCTGATTCTTCAGTATTTTGACTTAATCTTCCAAATTTTATGTAATCCAGTAGTATCCATTTATGGAAGTAGTCTTGCTGTAGTAGTCAGTTTCTGAAGATTTTTTTTTTTAGTCTCATTTTTATAGCAAAAAGATGCAATGATCTAGGAAGCAAATCTGGGCTTTGTTCTTAGTTTTCTTCACATGATCTGGAGTGAATTGTTTTCTGCTTCATAGGTTTTTCAACAGAATTGGGTCTATTAATCTTCTGAATTCTTACTCTCTTGGCTGGTCTCTTTCTGGATTTTTAAGTAATGGATTTTTCCAAACTACTGAAGCCACAAAACAAAAATTCAATTTTCTGACTAGTTAGATCTGTCTGGAAAGGTGGACAAAATTTAGGAAAGATTTATTGGCATCTTTTGCTTCACAATCTAGTTTTGTCATTTCTGTCCTTCTTGTTTCCACTTTTATGCACTTCCTTATGAAGTGAGCCTGTGTTTCTAAGCACAGACATACTGTATGTTTGTGTAAATGCATGTGATGCAGCACTCTTTCAAATTAAACCTCTACATCTCTACATGTCCTACCTGATTTAATTTATAATGTTCTTGATGCATTAGAACATTCAGAATCTCATGCATGGACAAGTCTTGGTTCAAATAACAAAGCAAGTCCCAGCACTTATGATGTCACACACTTTGAAATGACAAACAAACCAGAAAAAAAAAAGTATAAGCAAAGCATAGCTATCTCATCTTTATCTTTTCCTGTATGTGTATATATATTTTATTGTTAGGCAGAATAGTGATGTTGTTATTACCTTAGAAACCAGAATGCCATGGACAATTGCCAAGTCATGTTAAGTTTGTTTTGAGTATTTTATCTTTTGCTCAAGTTAAAGCAATAGATTGCTGAACTAAACTGCAGAAGATGGTAAAATTCAAGGCTTAAATTAGTCTGAAGTTTATGTAAACATCAGATACTTCGGACTGTTCTAGAGTAAAGCATTTTGAGAAGTTTAAATAGGAAGATGGGGTTTTTTTAAGGCACATAGTATATTGATTTTATTTAAAAGTGTATTGTCTCCCAAATTTTGCTTAGAAGCTAGATATATGTGCAAAAAGTTATAGTTAGTTATAAAACTAAGTTTGATAACTAATTTCGTAATGGAAATTTGCTAAGTGTATGTTTTCTCTCATCACCAGCAGATAGATAGTCAGTAAGGGCAGCAGCAGCAGCAAGATAGCTTGATGAATGAGTGTAATTCAGTTTCTTTGTATTGTACAGCTTGAGAAATGCCAGTGGCCTGACAGCAGCAGACCTTGCACATACCCAGGGCTTCCAAGAATGTGCCCAGTTTCTCTTGAACCTCCAGAACTGTCACCTGAATCGTTTCTATAGCAATGGCACCTTAAATGGGGTTCATCAGAATGCAGGTCCCAATCCATTCAGTGGTGGGACAAGTCGAAAGAGATCCTTTGAAGATACGGAGTCTGCTGGAGTAAAGAAGGCTAGAACGGAAGGTGAGACCCCAGAGGTAAAAGGGATGGGGTGACACTGTTGCTGAGAAAGGAAAATAAACATTTTAAAGCCCTTCAGCATGGATGTTGAGTATTATTGACAAACTCCCGTACATATCTAAATTACATATTAATACAAGAAGCAGGTGAAATGCAGTTATTCTGTGGCACAAGGTCCCAATTCTCCCTGTCATCATCTTGGTGTGTTCAGAAATTTTTATTTCCAGAGAGTGCTAAAGTTACATGATGCCAAGAATAATATGCTCAAGAGTAGGAGCTGAAGTTAGCTTCTGCTCCTTCCTCAGTTTCTTCTTCAGGGGAGCGAAATAACATTGTGTTAATTCACAAAGATGCTCTGATGTTCTGATGGTAATTTTCTACTTCGGGATTCATTCACAATCCAAAAACTGTTTGTCAGGTAAGAGGGATGAAAGAAATTAATGCAAGAAGCTTTCTCAAATTGAGAAGAACTATGCCTGTGACACTAGGATAACATACCTTAAGTTTCCAGGATCATGTTCCAAGGGGAACTGATACCTTACAGGAAGATGCAAGACTAGAATGAACCTTAAGGATTGCTTTGCAGCTTTGTGCATTGAGGATACTGATTCTTCCTCTGCCAGCAATGATGCGATAGTACAACCTCGAAGATATTTTTTGGTGACTATGTGAAGAAATCTTTTTTTTTTTAACGTCTTATGAACACCTTGAATAACTGCTTCCTTCCTGGGGCTTATCCCATTAAAGTGTTACTAAAAAGAATGCAGCATTCTGCACTCAAACCTCATTCCTTTTGTCTAGCATCAGGAAAGGGACTTCGTAGGTCTTCAGTGAGCCAAATAAAATGGGCTCAAACAGTGCTTAATTACAGATAACAAGAGGGGAGTTTAAACCAAAATGTTTCGCAATATGACATGGATAACATAAATTACATCAATGTTGACACTGTAGTATTTGCTTTAGTACTTGCCGTCCAGACACCATTTCAACTACACCAGGATCAGAGGCCTTAATGGGCTACTCCATAGCCAATCGTAAACAGGATGTGTTACTTCATGTAGTTGGTCTAAAATATAAATAATTTCATGATGGAGAAGAATGCCTATGCAGTTAAATGTGAGACTGCTTTTCAGGAATAACGTCCTTAAGTAGCTACATACAATGAGAAAACTTACGCGGTATATAGATGCCCATAACAGCTATGGAAAGATGTCTTCAATGCATTCATGTTCTGTTACCCAGAGGAGCTGCTTGAAGGCAAAGATATTTATCTTTTGTTTTGAAGACCTATTCCTTCTGAATGTTCCTAATCAGCAATTTCTTTTAAAAAGGCTCCAGTCTAGTCAATAGGTAGCACTTCCCCACAATCAGGGAGTGGCACTGGGCTCGCTATTTTTATTCTGTATGTTACGAAATAGCAGTATCTGGATTACCTTTCAGCATAAACAGTTGGTCCAGTGGATAAGCTAGATCAAGCAAACAAACAGACAATACATTTAAGTGAACGAGGTCTCCTAAGCAATTACAGAGATGTTAAGAGAAGAAATCGGACGAGGTAATTTTTGAAATGTTTATCAGTATGGCTTTTTAAGACCTTTGCAAACAAAGCCAAAAGCTTTGCAGCATTTGCTTGAAGGTCTGTGTAGTAATTAAGAGATGCATCCCAACTGCGGAAGCTGAAGTTTCTAATCTGACACGTCTGCCCTCAAAGACATCATCATCAGTAATAACTATCATATTGGTGTGAAAAGTCAGTTGGAGTGAGAATGAGTCACTGTTCTTTGGGGTGCTTTGTAAACAACAGAGCTGAGTAATGAGAAGTCATCAGTACATTGTGCTGAGCCAACCTTTTTGCAAAACAAGCCTGATATTGTAATTTTGCCCTTACCAAAACCATACCAGCCTGTTCTTTAAAGACTGTTCGCACAGGAGATTCCAGGTGTTCAGAGAGAGTGCAGGCAACCTGTATTTGCGGGGAAGAGTCACGTTTTAGTGGCCATACCCCTAATTAGAACAATCGCCACTTTGAAAAAAACTACTTCTCGTGACCAGGCACGGTATATGCCCCTTGCAAGAACCTGGAAACTACGGTTGCAAGAAAAAAAATACTCAAGCTGCGCTTCACCCTTTGTCCTTGAATAGCTAAACTGGGCAGCGGTGGGGGCAACTTACCCTCTAATTTTGTTTATGTGCGCACGCATGTATCTGCTATTGGGTACATAGTATTAAAAAAATCTTCAGCCTAAGAATTAAGCAACACTGATACATGACATGCTGTGATACAAACTAATTACTCTCTCAAAGTGAGTTTGAAAGGCTGAAGCTGAACTTAAATCGGTGGCTGCTTTCAGAATGTACACCAAAGAGATTTTAATTATGGCTCAGAAACATGAGCTGGATTTTATGTCCATTTTTCTGAAATAGATTCCAGAAATTTCCCCGTTTCCTGGGCTGGTTGGTAGAGGGTGGTGCACAGGGTCAATGACGATGATGATGCACACCAGGCCAAGTGGTAACGCGGCTGTGTTGGCAGCAGTCCTCATCCTAGCTCCTCTGGTCCATGGCCCTTGGCAGGTTGGCTTTTGCACTGTGCTGTACGTGCTACACACGGTACTGGCTTGTTGTACACAACCGGTGACCTACCACATCAGTATCAGGAGCCTCAGCACAGGCTGCTTTTAGGTGTTCTTTGTGAGGTGGGAATGGGGGCGTTGCCAACTCTACCCTTGGAATTGGCCAGCATGAAACTGCACTTCCATATTCCTCTAGATAACTAGAAAAAAATGCCTTTCCCTTCCTGGTTTAGGGTAATTTGAAGCCCGTTGATCTGAGCACCCTGGTCTCCTTAAGCCCTGTGTGCTCTCTCTGAAACGCCTCAGCTATTGCTTAAGGTTCTTTGAAAACGGGTAGTTTACGAAAACTTCTGTTGTGCCCAGGGCAATGAGAGCTGCCTTGCAGTCTTCTAAAGTAGCACTTTATAACAATATTAAGAGTATGTGCAGTGTATATAGGAAGGTGTGATAATGTCAGTGTGAGGGCAGTGCAGGGTCTGCTGGGATAGTAGTGGAGCAGCGCTTCGGGTGGTAGGTATAAGAGGTAGTGAAGTCAAGCCCTTCTTGCTTATTAAAGCATTTCCCACAAAAGTAACCACTTGCTGGCTTTCCTTGGAAGACAGATGTGTTTGTTCAGCTCTTGAAGGGATCCCCGGAGCAGTCCGATATGAATGGGGGGTGGGTTACTGGGAGCTGGCCCTTGGGAGCGGAAGAGGGAGCAGTCCAGACTGACACTAGACAAATGTGAGGCAGAGACTGCTTTTTATTGGTTAGGCACACTAGCAGTACACTGCAGCCTAAATTCGAGTAATTTAAATTGCTCTTTATTCAATCTGTTAGTACATCAGATTAATAATTGATATGTAGGTGCCAAGTCTGATAGGTTCACCAGTAGTTCTCCGTTTTGAGGGATTAAAAGGAATGTGCAAGTACTTGGCATTTACTTACTCTGCATTTGTAATCTCAAATGTGTCAGAAGCTTTCAGACGTGAAAAATGTATGTTTGTTTGTAAAAAGCTTTTACTTTAGTAATCAAAGTACTCATCTGTTTGTTGGCTGAGTTTTCAAGTGTTCACCAGTGACTAAACGTGACCTTTTTTTAACAGCTTACAGCTTTGATGGCTTAATACCAATGATGAACGGAGGAGTTGAGGATGATGCTGACAATATGCACATTGATAGAGAGTTTGCCGTTGTATCAGGTGGGAGTGGACAGTTTCCTGTTAACTACAACAACATTCAAATGGTTGAAGACACCAAACAACAGGAGAGTACTTCTGTTGGACCAAAAGAAATTGAAATATACACTGTTTCTGCAATGCAAACTCCTTGCCGTTGCAAGAATCAATATGCATTTTATTTTTAAGTATAAAACTTAGTCCTTTATTTTTGCACATTGTTGTCTAGAGTCTTGAAAACTGTCGTATTGCTGTAATACCCATTATGTTGGGGGTTTAGTAGGTATCTAAAATTAGCTGTTTCATGCAATATATTGTAATGGTGAAAGAGAAGGTTTATTAGTAGTTTATAACTATTTCAGATAGAAATCCACAATATCTGTTCCACTTTTAACCTGAGGCTTGTATTATGCTGTGCCTTGCTTTTAGTTGCTATAATTTCAGGTTAAAGGAAATTCAGAAATCATTTAAATTATTAGTTTCATTTTCATTAAATAGATTTAATTGCTAATAAGAAGACTTGCTAGGGAAACATGTCCTAGTGCTTATATAGCTTTGAAAATAATGTGTGTTACAACTAAACTATACTCAAAATAGTTCAACAAATACTATAAAGAATAGTCTAGATACATACCATGTGTTCAGAGTTTGTTCAGACACAGTGATATAAGTGCAGGATCCTGCTATGGGCTTTTTTATGTAAATAAAAGACTAGACATCACAGGCCTTAAACTAGTATTTCAAAATAACATACCTTGGAAAACAGTTTTTGTGTTTTGTACCAATCTTCATGAAACACTCAGAATGTTACCAGTATTAGTGAATATTAATGCTCTAAGTTTTTTAAGGGCTGCTTGATCAAGACGCTTTTGGTAACCCCAGGATGTGTATAGTTTTGAATAAAACTGTCTTGCGTCAGGTTTTTCCATGCGCTTTGTAGGTAAAGGCATGGAGTTACTATGATCGTGCATTATTACATTCAGAAATTAATTTCTTAGTTTAATTTGTTCTGTGATAAATATCTTTATGCTTTGTACCACAGATCAGATTCACCAAAGGGAATGATAATTAACAGATATTTTAATATATTAGGAATAAATATATATACACATATATATATATAATCAGCATTTTAAAAGTAGACTATGATATATTCCAGTGATAATTACGAAGTGTTCTTATTTATGGAAAAATTATTGTCTTTCATAAATGTACCCTATTACTATAGGTGCTAATTTTTAACAAATAATAAGATTCTGTAATTATCACTAGAACTATTCAGTACCTACTTTTGCATATTAACTACAGTAGTGCCATTTTTATTTAATTTGATTTGGCAAAGCCAGCCTACAAGGATTTATTTTAAAACAGTTTGCACTTTTCAGTTAATAAACACTATATGAAATTCCTTCTGTGCGTTTTCATCAATGAAATTATTATTTTTGATGTCTTGATGGGTTTGGGTGGGGTTTTTTCCACTTTCAATATGAATTTGTAGTTAATGAGTTCAGCTGATGTGGTTATTTTAACTCATGTAGGGACTAAACAGGCAACTCCAGTTGGTACATACAGTGAGTTACAAGTCTAACACATTTCTTGGCATTACGTATTGCTGTATGGGAAGTACCAGTATCGTAATCCGTATTTCAAATAATATCCATGCGAAGGACTAATAGAGAACTAAAACTTCAGATTCTTCCATGTCAAACAGTGGTACTCATCATGTGTCACTTAAACAGGAACCCAATGTTTTATAAATGTGGGAAGTTACTAACACATTTACCGTCTTGAATTGGAAATTGCAATCCTATTTTGCACATAGGTTTATGCATTCATGTATACATAAACATATGTGCCTGTATCCAAGGATAATAACGGAATGTAAAACCTTTAAATGTCACCATATAGGTCTGTAGTTTCTACGTTTGCCTTGCTCATCTTTACCAATATAGATGTAAATTTTAGATGCCCTTTACCAGTAGGCATTTGTAAGGCAGAATACGTCACCCATTTTTTGTGCTCGTACTTTGAGTACCACTGCAAAAACATATGTTTCAGACATACTGATGAAATCTGTTTATGGAAATAAAAACTATTGTACTAATTACTAAATTCAAAGGAGAAATTGCTTCAAAACAGTTGTCAGCGGTTTTTGCATGCACATTTTTAGAATTTTGTTTCCTCCTACTCATCTTTTTTAGTCTTCTGTGCACTCTGCTGTTGCTATTGTGTGGCATTTTGCATGTGGATTGTACAGATGTCATTATAAACTTGCCATTAAATACAAACCTGCCTAGTATGTCGTTTAGCAAGTTGCTAGATAAACTGAACTGCTTTCTGAATAAAGGAACTTTGAAACGTTTTATATTAGCACCCCAACCTAACATTTCTTGATTTGACGTGTTTCAGTGTATACTGTACTGTGAGAGGTAGCACTAAAAAGAAAAAAAGGAGCCACGGATAAATTACAGCTGAAAAATAAGAAAAATAACACTTCATCCTCTCACAGAGACTTGGTTCTTGTACATACATAATCTTTCATCCCAAGAGGGCATTACAGTTAAGGTGTAAAGATGCCTTTTATTCCGCCTTTCAAAACGCTGCCCAGAATGTCGTCTGCTACACTTACTTCATACAGTTAAATGAAAAAATTCTGAGAAGTTCACATTATCTTTGCAAAGATTAATATAGGCATATCGACGCATTAAATGTAGATAGATAGTTGCATTTTCACCGTAAGAATCCATGCTACAAGCTTACTGGTCAGCTCTCATTACGTTGAACTATCTATGTTATAAATAAAGAAAGGGTAGATTTATTTTCAAAGGTGTGTGCAGAAACATTTTTTAAGTAAGTGGAGTGTAGTGGAGACATTTTGATGTATTTCGATTTATTCTTAATTGTTGGTGACAGGTGTATTTCTTAATGCAGATATGAATAGCAGTAGCTCCATATTGAATGCACTGACAAATGGATGTGCCATCAATGGACATTTGGATTTCACCGCCGCGCAACAGCTCAGTGGGATGGATGCCAGGCGTGAGGAGTGTTTAACGTTAACACCTAACGGAATAATTCCTGGAATAACTTCTCCCAGTAGGCATCGAATTCATACCAGTAACGGCACCGAGGAACCAGAGAAAGCCATGAATAATTCCACCGACATGTGTGGATCGCTACATCTGAACGGAAGCCCCAGTAGCTGTGTTTCTAACCGGCCTTCGTGGGTGGAAGACCCTGGAGATACTTTGCACTATGGACACTACCATGGTTTTGGGGATACTGCTGAAAGCATCCCTGAACTTAGTAGTGTTGTTGAGCATTCCAATTCTATCAAGGTTGAACAGAGCTACGAAAATACTGTCCTAGGCACAATGTATTTGTATCACGGTTCCTAGACGAATGACCTTTATATCAAGCGCATATTGAAATTGCTACCAAATGAATCTGGGGGGGACAAAATCCTCGCATAGCATTAAATTTGAAGATTGCAACTTATTGCTATTTTTACACTTTGTTTATATGAAAAGTAAACCTTTCATTTGACAGCCTTATACAATAGTTGTAGTTTGTTGCATGTATGGGGCTTATTTAGTGATAAAATAGGTGCTGTTACAATGGAATGTTTATTATTTTCTTTTTTTTTATTATGGAATGTTCTGGTTTTGTATTTTTTTTATTTCTAAGCTTGTGAACACTATCTTTCCCTTTCTAGAGCTGTTTTCCCTTTTATTAAAACAATGTTTAACTGAATTTCGTGAAGAAAATGTTACGTACGTGCATCACTTAGAAGTAAAGGTTTTTTCTTTTCCATATCTTCTGCTGAAGCTATGGTAGCAATATCAATGCCAGCTATCACTATGCAAGGTTGAAAAGTGGCAATCTTCTGGAGCTTCTCTGACTTTATAGTTTGTACGTTCGTTTGGTATAATTCGATGTTCACCTTTAAATTTTTTGAGCGAGTTGTTTGAAAGCGCAGAGACAAAATTGGGAAGAAGTTACCGTTTCACTTTCTGTAGCGTAGAAGTGCTTCTTTTTTTTCTTTGTTGTCGTTGGGCTCTTTGCATTATAGAGTGGGGAAGTGGGCTGCCTTCCTTCGGTCGCAGTTTGGGTGTGCCTCGGGTCAGCTCTGAATTTGTGGCGGTTTTCCTTTGGCTTCTTTCCTTTAATATGTACGCTTGATATTTTACCATAGCTCACAGACCGGAGGCATGTTGGCACTGTTCTGCTTTGTACGCGGTTTAAAATTGCTGTTCCTTGTTATAGAATTTGCCAAGTCGAAATATTTGAGTTTGACTGTCTTGGATATACATTTATTGTCCTTTTTTTAAACATATGCTTTGGAAATGTAATGTTGTGTACTCTTTGGGCTACGCTCACGGAAAATACATTGTATTTAAAGCTTAATACACAAATCAAAGTTCATATAAGTGCACTATATGAGCACTAATAATATAAGTTGCTGCTTTGTGTTATGGTAAGTGAAGAGTGGGGAAAATATGGTAAATGAGATAAGCCTTCTGAATTGTGTTGGGTTTTTTGTTCTTGTTTCGTTTTAAAAGGGACCTTTACAAATTGGAATTTAATAAAAATAAACATATTACGTTGTACCCGAATATTTTGTTTAGACATATTTTTATTGGCAATTTGAGCAAGTCTTTAGTGGTTTTTAAATCACACTTCTCTCCATAATGTTTCTCAGTGCGGTGTGGGATTTCTTGATTTTGTTGGTATGTGGAAGAGAAGGTGAAGAGCCCAGGAAGTTGTCCTTCATTGAATCACAGAAACATGTACTAGATATTCTGTGTATGAAGTGTGTATCAGCCTTGAACTCCAAAAATAGGTTAAAAATACTGGTTCTCTGGTTTTCATGGAAATTATACTCTCCTTTGAACATTTCTGGGCAAAATGCAACAGACTACAGAGAAATCAGTGTTTAAATAGACTTTACACTCTACATGGTTCACTATCTACATGCAAGATACCCACAGTGTATTCAAATTGAGAGTAGCACTGGTAGGAAAATCGATCGGTCTTTTTGCAAATTGTTGGCCAGACCAACAAAACTCCTCGGTGCCTTCAAAACCATTAACGAAAGCCGAATCTCACCTGAGACAAGCCGTTCCTGGCATGCATGTAACCACTCGCCTGCGCTCGAACAACTGCATCCGGGCCCTGTTCTGAGCAGATGTAATTTGGTGATGTAGTGCCCAGAGGCACACGGGCCATTGCCATCATAGTACTAATGCAAACAGTAACCTGGATCTGTTGTAGTGTTTGGTTTGGGGATCTTTTTTAGTATGTGCAGAGCTTGCTGTGTATGCTTTCTTGTGCTTCTTCAAATAAATCCAAGCAACTCGTAGTTATAATAAGCGCTGCCATTTTACATACATGGATATAAACTGATTCCTGATTTTCTTTGGTTAACAACTAAGTTTGCATGTGTCAGTTCCAGTGGTAAAATTTTAAGTACGTAATTTTAGCATGACGAGATTTATACTGTGCTCACAAGGCAAGGGTTTTAAAAAATGTGTAAATTTGGTTTTCATTCACTTGCTTTTCACATCTTTTCACCTAAGAATACCTTGGAAGACACTGTATTTCAAATTCAAAGAGAGAACTTAGAAGCACTTCTGTGTGTATGTGTTCAGCCTCGTGCTAACAGAGAGACAGATTTCAAGGTCTGTCTCTTGTCAGGCCCCGTGGAAGCTAAATATTAAGTTCTAATTACATGTAGAAGACCAGTGAAAGCCATATGTTATATAATTTTTAAAGCATCGAATAATTATTCTCTTAGAATTCTGAGACTGCCTTTTTGCAGGTGCTTTTTGAGACAATACATGTACTTACAGCAAAGGCCATCTAGAGTCTTATTTTTTAAATTATTCCATAAATCTTCAATAGAACGTGAAATAGGGAGTCACAGAATCACAGCATGGTTGAGGTTGGTGGGTACATACCCAAGCGTATGGGACCATTATGAACCCATACCACCCTCATGGGAAAAAAAGTCGTCTTGTGTTTAATTGAAATTCCCTATTCTTCAGTTTGTCTTGTAATTTCAGACACATGCGAGCAACAAAACTATAAAAGTAATGAAACTAACAGATCCAACTGTACTCTGGTGGGCAAGGTGCTGAGTTGGTAGGGAAAGAACTTACATTGTCAAGCGTGGAGTGAGTTCTACCAGGTGTAGCTGTGTCTTTCCATATGTAACTATGGATGACACGGAGGCATCAGTTTTAAATATCTTACTATTAAAATACAAGGGACTTTCCTGGCTTTGCCTTGTTAGAGCAGCTGACATGGTTTAAGAAGCCTGGTAGGGCTCACAAGCCCTCTCCAGTCCTGCATTACGAAGCTTCAGATTCTGCTCACAGACAGCAGTGCCGACCCGTTTTAATTACGCCCTGCTCTGCAATAGCTGCAAAGATTGCTGGGTTTTAAACACTTGGAGTTAAATTAAATTCTCACAAGTTTTTAGTTTAGCAAGGGCAATGGTATTGCAGGTCTGTACTTGGGCCTTCTGTCCAATTCTAGAATTTTCAAGGCTTCTTGTCAACCAAACGTTGTTTTAGCTGGTGCTTTGTCTTACCGGTAGCTTGGTTCTCGGAACAGTTCTCTGAAACTAAAGTTTACTTTCCATCTGCCTAGAAATAACTCAATAGCACCACCATGAATTTCATACGGAATACACTGACCAATTATTCTCATTGTCCTCCTGGTTATCTCTTTGGTTGAGACTCAATTTTGTGTCAAATTTCAGTTGATTTCTTTCTGGCTTATGTAGATGTTTTTGTGCTAATCCCCGCCCAAATGTAGCTTTTCTCCTGTTTTGTTTGTCAAAACCACCTGCCAGTTTTGGCAGAAATATAAATAAGTACAGATTCAGGCAGTATTTTGATAGGGAATATTTCTGACCAAGTAGTTGAAGTTTGGCAATGTTGGAAGAGGGAAAAGGGGAGTGTTGCACAACTTCATACGCTGATACAGTCTTTAATGTTTTTTAAAATTGATCCTCTGATTCAAGATAAAATATTAACCCAAACTTCTAACAGTTGTGAAAGAAGGCCATCTTTTGAGATGTATATATTATATTACATGACATGACATGACATGACATGACATGACATGACATGACATGACATTATATTATATTATATTATATTATATTATATTAAGGTGAGATGCTGCTCGGCTTCAAGACCTGTTGGAAATGCGTTCAGACCCTGAGAGTTTTCCTGAACATTGGTCTTGCACCTGACTGTGATCAAATCCTGATCCTCATCCGGACTCACGTTCCGTAAGCTAGCAAAAGGCCCTCTGTATGTCTATTTTACTAAACTTCTTTGACAAACGGTCATCCTTCTGCAGTCAGAAACTGAACCCCAGCTTAATATTTATAGCCAAGTTGTAAATCATAGAATCATAGAATAGTTTGGGTTGTAAGGGACCTTAAAATTGGTCATCCCGTCCAACCTCCCCTGCAATGAGCAGGGACAGCTTCAGTCACTAAGGAGCTTCTACCATCCCAATTTTACAAACGTAATTCATCCAAAAGAGCTGCCGCACAAAACATCAAAATAAGTCCTGAGCACAAATCAAACCTAGAATGAAAAAGGAATCCTTGCTGCCCCATACGCCAGTGCTGACCTACGGTACAAGCTTTTGTCGGTATCGCACACTTTCTGAAGTACGGCCTTGCACGCTTCTCCACTTATTTTGTGTCCAACCAGTTTCTTCCAGGAAGCGAATAAACACACATGAGGGGGGAGAAAAAACCCAAACCACAACAAATAAAAAACCCCAACGCTCTCTTTACCCAGCGCAGTACTGCCCACCTGCCGCTCCGTGCTGGCAGTGCGCCCTTTCCATCCCTTGACCTCCCAGCCATCAGCAGCAGGGAGTTAAGGGCAGCTGGACCACTCTTCTCTTGCTGGTGCCACTAGATGTGACACACACTGCAGCTTCCCAGTGTCACCTCCAAGAGCTGAGGGGAGACCTTATCGCTCTCCACAACTACCTGAAAGGAGGTTGTAGCCAGGTGGGGGTCGGTCTCTCCTCCCAAGTAACAGGCAATAGGACAAGAGGAAATGGCCTCAAGTTGCTCCAGAGGAGGTTTAGATTAGATATTAGGAAAAATTTTTACACTGAAAGGGTTATCAAGCATTGGAACAGGCTGCCCAGGGAAGTGGTGGAATTGTCATCCCTGGAGGTATTTAAAAGATGGGTAGACGTGGTGCTGAGGGACACGGTTTAGTGACAGTTTTGGTCAGTGTTAAGTTGATGGTTGGACCTGATGATCTGAAAGGTCCCTTCCAACCTACACAATTCTATGATTCTATGAAATCCTAATAGATTTCCTTCGGGGTGATTACTACCCTGGTGAAATTCTTTTCAATTGTGCTTTCTAGGGATCTTTGTGACACAAAAAAAAACCACCCACAGACCTTCTCTGGCATTCTTATAAGTTAATTTTCTTGTTATTTACTTCTAACTCTCAAGTACGGCTTCATGTAAAGTTATAGCTAAAACAAATTTCTTGGTGCTCCAGGGAGGAAGTCCGAGGTGCCTTGGTTTGGTGGCAGGTGGGCTGGAGACGGAGCAGTGCTGCAGATTTCCTACAGGGCTAAAAAGAGGGGAAGGGCTGAGAGGAAACCCCATGCTGGGCAGCTGTCCTGGTTTGAGCGACACAGGACTACTTTCTCTTCTAATGCTGGGGAAAACCTCACTTTTAGGAGACTCTAGTGTCTGAATTCATGAAAATATTTACTTTATAGCCTGCTCGGCTATGTGGGATTCAAGGTCTCAGTGTTTTCAAGCCTTGCCAGGTGCAGGGATGAAGAGAAGCGAGGCCTGGGCATTTGACCTGATCTGGCCAATAGGGTTATTTCATACCATGAACGTCACATTCTATATAAATTAGAAAGTTTGCTGCGTTGTCTCTCTCTCTCTCCCTTGATGGCGATGGTCCAGAGAACTCCTTGCGCTGGTGCCGGACCCCTGATCCCTTCCCTTCCTCCCGAAGCCACTGCTCTCTCAGTGTCCCACATTTGCTGTCCCCTGCTGGGAGTGCACAGCTTCCTGCTGATATCATGGGATGAGTATAATCCTTGTACATCTTATATTAGTATCGGGTTTAATACTGGTTCTTTAGTATTATTGTTAATTATTTGGTCTTATCCTGTTAAAGCTATTTATATTTTAACCCTCGTGTTTCCTCGTTTTCCCCAATTCCCCTTCCCGGGTGGGGAGGGGTCATCGGGTGATAGAATAATTGCCTAGACGACGATAAATTGTTACGGGTTTTCTCAGACCATGACATCAGCGCTGAGAGCTGCAGCGGTCCTGCTGCAGCAGAAGAGGCAGTGGTGGAAGATGGTACCCTGGGAGCATCCCGTTCCTCTGCTGCCGCTGGCCTGGGGGACACAGGTCCGCAGGGCAGGAGGTCTTTGAGACCCTGCCGAACCGAGAAAAGAAAAAACAACATATATATGAAAAAATGTCTTGTGTAAGCAGCATTTACTATTCCTGGCAACTGGTGGTAGCTACATTTCTGCTACACTGCTTAATGACTCCCAGATATTTCACACCTCTCCTTCCGTTCCCGGAGTTTCCTGTCTCAAAGTGGTGACTGGCTGTTTACGGGCAAGGATCAAAAGAACTCTGGTTTAAAGCAGATGGTTTATTTTAAAAGCATACCTGCCTGTAAGATTTTTTTTTAAAAAAATACACTACTGTGGTTCATATCAGTACCATACACTTGGAGTATCCAAATTAAAAGCTTTGCCCCACTCAAAATTGTTCTTTTTCTATAAATAGCACCCCCCCAAAAACATAATGAATGTTACTTGTGATACGAGAATAAAAGTTAGGCATCCTCTCTCTTTCCAAAAAGCACAAGTTTTGATGAGTGACTTCTTTTTGCTTCTGTGTGACTCAGCTGCACATAGAGGACTTGATAACCGTTTCCAAATCAGGAGGAATTATCCTCAACCGGCTGAAGCGCAAGCGGGAGAGACACGCGTTTGACACCGAAGTCAAGTCCCCCGGCTCCATCACTAACCTCAGCAGTGTTCCACAAGGAAAATAAACCGAATACCTAGAGCCAAATGAAATACTGAGCCGCATAGCCTTAATTATATTTCTTCTTGTCGGGCTAGAATTGTAAGTTAAAGAAGAAGAAATAAGTTTGTCTGAGTTTCTCTTCCTGCAAAGGCAGGATGTAATCTTACTAGAGAGGAAATGCCACATATTAATAGAGCTCTTCTCTTGGTGTTACCGAAAGGTCAAGCGTTGTTTGTTGGTGCTAACTGGCAGCTGGGTCTCACCAAAGACATGTGTGCTTCCCGGTGCCGACCGCAAACTTAATGGTGTCGCCGGGTTTTGTTTGGGGGAGGGGAAATTGAGGTTTGCCTGCTTTTGTTTTGTTCTCGCTCTTTCTAAAAGGTGTTGTGAGTTGGACCAAGTGCTCGCATTAGGTACATGGCTTGGAATCTCGGTTTATTCTATTTTATATTTGACACGTTGTATAATACAGCATATTTTATAAAAATCAGTAGCAAAAAGACGAATTATAAAAATCAGGTAGGTACACAATGTAAGAAGAACGAAGCAAAAAGTATATGCGTGATGCAGAGAAGCACTTACTTAAATGGTAGTTCCAGGGATCGAGCAGCTCTCCCGACAATAAGGTCCAACCAGAAAATTCTGTAAATTCTAGGAAGTACGAAACCCTCGGGATTTTTTTGTGTATAGTGTAGCTGATAAAATGCCTAGAGATTTATTTATGGGACTATACTTGTAATTAATGTTTCAAATCTGCATTTTCAGCTGAAATGCTGGTATTGATAAACCAGGGATGTGTCTTCCATTAGCTGATGGGTTGGACACTGTCATACTAGAAACTCTCACCATTTGCCACATAGATTTTCTCTCTTCATCTTGCAGCATCGTCCTGCAGATCCAAATTGGCATGCTGACAGTAACCAAGTACAACATTTGTGTAAAGAAGTTGTCGCGTGGGCGGAAGGGATCATCACTTTTTTGAGTTCTTTTAACATAACAGTTCTTTGGTGGTGTACACGAGCAGTGCCACATCCATCAGTAATGGTGATTGTCCTGTGGCCTCTGGTAGACGGCAGTTTTACAAGAGGCAGGAATACTCCAACTGCTATATTGGAGTGAATGCATCACCATCATCCATGCTGATACGAGAAGCAATGAGGATCTGAACTACAGTGGCAGCACCCACCTTAATATTTTCGAGGCGTCTGTAAAATGTCTACTGCAGCGTCGCTTTAAGTAGGAGTCGGTCTTTTCACTTCACACTCAATGCATGCTCCCGCTTTCAACCTACAGTCCTGGTTTAGAACATAGCATGGTTTGGGTTGGAAGGGACCTTAAAGATCATCTTGTTCCAATCCCCTGCCCTGGGCAGGGACACCTCCCACTAGACCAGGCTGCTCAAAGCCCCATCCAGCCTGGCCTTGAACACTTCCAGGGATGGGGCATCCACAGCTTCTCTGGGCAACCTGTTCCAGTGCCTCACCACCCCCACAGTAAAGAATTTCTTTCTAATATCTCATCTAAATCTCCCCTCTCTCAGCTTGAGGCCATTACCCCTCATCCTATTGCTCCACTCCCTGATAAAGAGTCCCTCCCCATCCTTCCTGTAGGCCCCCTTTAGGTACTGGAAGGCTGCTATAAGGTCTCCCCAGAGCCTTCTCTTCTCCAGGCTGAACAACCCCAACTCTCTCAGCCTGTCCTCATAGGAGAGGTGCTCCAGCCCTCGGATCATCTTTGTGGTCCTCCTCTGGACCCCTTCCAACAGGTCCATAACCTTCTTGTGCTGAGAATTCCAGAGCTGGATGCTGTACTCCAGGTGGAGTCTCACGAGAGCAGAGTAAAGGGTGAGCATCACCTCCCCTGATCTGCTGATCATACTTTTGTTGCAGCTCAGGATGCAGCTGGCTTTCTGGGCTGCAAGCACACATAAGCTGCCTCTTAGCCGGTGGACTTCGCTGGAACATGTTGTGGCTCTGGTCCAGCCTGCAGAGCAGCGCCGCTGTCCCAGGGACAGCAAGGGCTAAAGGGAACCAATGGGCACCGCTCACTGTCACCTGTGGTCGGGACACCACCATGATACATGGTGAGACCGAGGAGCTAAGAAACGCTCCTGGAAGCCACTCCACAGGATGTTTTTTGCTCTGAAAGACTAATTTTGAACTAGAGGTCCCATCCTGTGCTGTTCAGTATCAGACGCAAGGACAGGGGCAGTAGTAATTGACCACCACCCCCGGCAGACCCCTCTCTGCCCTGGGACCAGCAGCTCCTCCCAGTCCCCGGTGCCATGCAGCCTTGGTGTGCACTTCGGCTGCAACAGCCTCATCTTTCTCAAGGTGCTGAGGTGCTGCTCAGATCAGCCCTGCACAGCCCCCAGCCAGACGTGTGCCAGCTGGAAGCTCTGTAACCAGGTTAGCGTGGCACCAAGCCCCAAATAATAAGGCCTTTTTATTAGGTCTTTGGTACTCTGCCTGAGGTGAAGCCTGCCGTGGCCTCATAGTAAAAGGCAGAACATCTGAGGGAATAATCCTGCCGAACCCAAAGGCAGGAGAATAAGATCATCCCTTGGACTCAATTTGCACAGTGAACGGACTGAGACATGCACGGGTGACCTCTTGCACAGGACAGCCAGACAGTGTGAGACTAAAAACAGTAAACAGGAACAGGATTGCCTCATCCTGAAAGAAATTCAGAAAACGACCAACGAACTAGCCACATGATGAGGGAGAAGGAGCAGCAAGGTGGCATCCTTAGTACAGGCGACTCTTTGAGACGGACGTTCTCAAGGACTCACCAGAACTCTTCCAGTACATAAAGACGCATCCAAAAATCCAGTGATGAGACGAGATGAGATCCAGCAATGAGAAATCCAGAGATTTCAGGAACCGGAAGAGGAACACAGGCCAACCAGCAAAATGAGGTGATGAAAATACTCAGTCTGAGCATAAAGTAGTAACCTCTTTGCCACGAATGGCACCAATAATTTTTATTACTGTTAGTGAGTTTTTAAATTATTATGAATAAACTGAGCTGTTCTATAGCTGTCCTATGTCTCCTGTAGAGACCTTACTATGCAAAGCGTTGGAGGATTTCAGTACAGATGTGCTCCCAAGCTATGTAAATTCAGATGCTGGACTCAAAATTCATTTGTACTGAATTTGAGCAATTTATCCAGGCACTGGATAAATTCAGACATATTATACCATCACCTTGGTTCTGACAGGAAAACCACTTAAAATTACGAGGTCTGAAATCTGCATCGAGCAAAACTATTGAATGAAGATAAATGCTCTCAGAAATGGTATTTAATCTAATGGCATTCCAGGACAAGGCTTGATACCAATTTATGCGCGTGCTCTCAAACCTGTAGCTTCAGCTGTATTATTTCTGGGAGCAGTAGAAGGAGTAGCAGGGGGGAAAAAAAAGGCAAATGCAAAGACCAAAGTCTGCTATGACCAGCAAGATAAAACCTTTCCAGAATTTAGAGCGGAGTTACATATTTCACTGCCATTTGCTTTCTAAAGGCCAAAGTCCTGGCCCAAATGACACACGGCGCCCATTTTACCTGATACAGGTGTTGGGTTTCCCACTTGCTGAAGCAGCAAATAAATGTGCCCAATCTAAGCACAACGTGGGCTCGAGGAACTTCAAATGCTGGTTCTTGATGGCCAGGAACAGAGGTCCATGGGGGACTGAAGAGTATCAGAAGGTCTCTAAACTTCCAAGTGATCTGCCACTACATCTGGTGCATCATTAAAGCCCCTGAAAGATACACAAATTACATATACAATATACAGTGAGTCGAATTTTATAAGGAGGTCAGGGCAGGAAGGTCGTCAGTGCCCTCAGGGCCCAGCCAAATGTCACCTGGAAAAAGTAATGGGAACTGTGTCCTTATCCCTGGCCCAGCCCTCATGAAGGGGATGCCCTGCGCTGGCTTGGGGGGCATCAAGGCAGACAGGGCTTCACTTAGGTGACCTCCTCCATCCCCAGCTCTTCGTTCATGCATGCGTCCAACCCTCCATGCCCCCTGCAAGCTGTGAGAAGATACTCAGTGTCTTACACAGTTGGATACTTGCTGCTATCTGAACTTTCTCCAGGCGTTGCCTTCCAGCATCGCAGCATCTCCTTTGACACCCACCATCCGTACCACATGGACGGCATGCTCCTGTAAGGGTGAAAGCTGGGCCCACAGGTCAGACCAGCAAAACTTGTGAACTGGACGCTGAGGTGTGCTGCGTACCTCTTGGGTGTCCACACTCATCCTGCCTGGCTTCTTCAGCTCTCCTCTCCCCTCTGCCTCTCCTGTCCACACCATGTGTTAGCCTTGCTGGCACTCCTGTGGAAACACCTCTGCTCTCTCCTACCAATCCACATGACTAAAAAGGTTCTCTCATCTCCTCATTATTTGGTTATTTTTCACTAACTTCAGTATCTATGATGGCAGTGAAACCTAGGATGAAACCTAACCTGGCTGAGCTCCATATGAATTGCTGCTGAAAGAGCATTTCCTACCCTATCACAGAATCACAGAATGGTAGGGGTTGGAAGGGACCTTCGGAGATATCTTGTCCAACCCCATTCTAAAGCAGGTTCACCTACAGCAGGTTACACAGGAAAGCGTCCAGCCGGGTTTTGAATGTCTCCAGAGATGGAGACTCCACCACCTCTCTGGGCAGCCTGTTCCAGGGCTCTGCCACCCTCAAAGTAAAGAAGTTTTTCCTCATGTTGAGATGGAATTTTCTGTGTTACAGCTTGTGTCTTTTGTCCCTTGTCCTGTCACAAGGCACCACTGAGAAGAGTCTGTCCCCATCCTCTTGATACCCACCCTTTAGATACTTAGAAGCATTGATGAGGTCCCTTCTCAGTCTTCTCCAGACTAAAACTCCAGGCTAACTGATACTATCAGTTTGATTGTATCATGCCTTTCCTTGTCTTCTCCTTGGACTCCTTCACTACATGTCCAATACAAGCAATTTCCACTTTCAAGGCCTTTCATTTATTTCCAGCCCTTACCACCCATCACTCAGTACAGTCTGAACTTGCTGACTCTGCAAGGGCCGTCCTGCCAGCTCTGTCACCCACTCACTGAATTTTTAAGCAAACCTCTGAATTCTTTTCTCGTGCAAGCTTCCATGCTTGGGGAAACTCTCCTTTCATGTCTACTAAGGTGCCCCACTGCACTCCTCCAGATGTTCCCTTGCAAAACTGCCCTTAAAACCTAAAAACCCCCACCTTTCCCTGCTTTTGGACCACTAATGGGTTGATACTAAAACCTGTCATGTTGTCCAGCGTTGCCCCCCTGATTTCTTGGACTCTATCCTGTATCCACCAGTCATCTCTTGTCCTAGTTGTGGTTTATGTATACTTTGAGGCAAAAACTTATTTTTTTTTTTATTTTAAGTTGTGTTTATTTTAAGTTAAGTTTATATTATTTTAAGTTGTGTGTTTAGATGGCATCTAGCACAGTGGAATTCTAGTCTAGCAATAGGGCTTCCAGGAATGATAATAATAACGACAAGAGCAGCGATAACATTAATAAAGTAAGATCATAAGCAGGACTTAGGTACTCCGTGGTGTGATGGGACCAAAAGCTACAGAGCACAGCAACAGCTCCAACATCCTTTCTCCACATCCTGCTCCTCTAGTATGTCAGGCTCAAAATCTCCTTTCTTTACCTTACCTCAGGTCTCATCGTCAGACCCCCCTTCTGACTTCCCACTCAACGCAAATGTGTAGGGTTCCCCATCCATCGTTACACTATTTCTTGCCTGCAGCCAGGCGTCCAGCTCTGCTCTCACCCTCCTCCAGACTCTCTGTTCTTCTGCTCTGTGAGGGTGTGCAGAGCGTGGGCAACACCCTAAACCTGAAGGGGAAGAGCCACTGGCAAAGAGAGGGAGAAAACCTAAATCTGATAATCTCGTTATTCCAAGTCTGTTGGGAAACAAACCAAACCCGGGGGAGGAAGAAAAGAAAAGAAAAAAAAAAGCACCAAAAAAACCCCAAAACAGCAAGAAAAAACAATACCTAGGAAATAAACCCCAAGTTGTGCAGCTATGGAGGCACAGGGCTCACAGGACGCCAGCTGATGGAAAGGAGGTCTCAGTCCCAGCGAGGGCTGGATGTTCACTTCTTCGTGGGAGCCTGACCCCCACACCAAGCGAGATGCAGACTCTACCTCCAACTCCCCACCCGAAAAAAGGTTAACTGGAGTTAACTGTGGAGTTAAGTGGAGTACTGTGTCCAGTTCTGGGCTCCCCAGTTCAAGAAGGACAGGGAACTGCTGGAGAGGGTACAGCAAAGGGCTACCAAGATGATTAGGGGACTGGAACGCCTCTCTTATGAAGAAAGGCTGAGGGATTTGGGTCTCTTCAGCCTGAAAAAAAGATGGCTGAGGGGGGATCTTATCAATGCTTATAAATACTTAAAGGGTGGGTGTCAGGAGGATGGGGCCAGGCTCTTTCCAGTGGTGCCCAGGGACAGGACAAGAGGTAATGGGCACAAACTTGAACACAGGAAGTTCCACTTAAACATGAGGAGGAACTTCTTTACTTTGAGGGTGGCAGAGCACTGGAAGAAGCTGCCCAGAGAGGTGGTGGAGTCTCCTTCTCTGGAGACATTCAAAACCCGGCTGGACGCTTTCCTGTGTAACCTGCTGTAGGTGAACCTGCTTTAGAACGGGATTGGACAAGATATCTCTGAAGGTCCCTTCCAACCCCTACCATTCTGTGATTCTGTGATTCTGTGTAACTGGATCAAACAGGACCAAAAGAGATGACAACCCGCTAAGACTTTGGAAGAACCATTTCAGCAGCTACTTTGTCCCTCTGTCCCGTCACCGTGCCTGGGCCCAAAGGCTAGCAGAGCCACATGGCCCTTTTCAGCAAGATGCAGCACAGCCGCTTCTTCTCAGGTGCCTGTGGCAAACAGAAGATATTCCCCAGACCTTCCTGGGGCTGCTGACAGGTTCCCCTGCTCAGGGGCAGAAGCCAGGCATAGCCTGGGGAGGGAAGGTGGGTTTTTTGTAGCAGGTCAGAAGCGAGCTCCAGTCTCTCCCGTAATTTCCACTACTGAGGCTTTCAGGGAGCTGTGCTGGTACAGTGAAATCAAAGTGCATCCTCCAATGGCGAGGGGAGGCAACTGGGAGAGGGCTGCGAGAACAGATGTTTGACACAGCATAGAAATGGGAAAGGACAAAAGCAAAGTAGGGAAGGCATTTAATGAGGCCCCAGCAAACACTTCGCTGGAGCAGAAAGGTCTGTGTACTCCCACACACCGCCTTGCCGGCTCCAAGCGCTTAGAGGTGGGTTTCGGTGTACTCAGGAATCTCTGAAGGGCTTTAATCATTGCACATCGCGGGAAGGGGAGCTCAGCAAGTGCCTTGTGTAGCATTTAGAATGTGGGAGCTTTTTGTCTTGCAGCATACTACACGTTGAGCAAACTGGTTGAGTTGGTCTCCGGTTGCACCTCCGTTTCCACTGCGCACACCAGCTCCGGCGCCCGCTTGAGAACCTTCTCCCTGGGACTGCTTTGTGCTGTAAATGGGAATGGCATCGCGCCAAGGCGCGCGTTTTGGCTTGCGCAGGGGGCTACAGAGTGCTTTTTCAAAATAGCAATTTGCTACGCTTTAGAGCGCATGGACTATGGGAACATATGGGCCCCTCCGCACAATTCGGATGTTAGGAAAACAAGCCTTTGTAAGGAAAGGAATAGTATTGCATCGGCAAAGAGACAGACCGAGCACTGTGCCAGATCCCAGAACAGAGCTATTGAATTAGGGAGCTACTGAATGAACTGCAACTACAGTGAAATGGGGAGGGGGAAGAAAAAAAAAGGAAAAGGCAGAATCTCATCAAATACGGGCTCAACAAACAAAACCAGCAGATGTCAGTTGGGGTGCACATAAAAGCCAAACCCAGAGAGAAATGTACTGCAATTAGCCGAGGAGGCAGAAGACAGAAATGCGCTTTCTATTTTAATGTCCAAAATGAGAGCAGGTGTGAACACCTATTTCCCGCGGCCATCGGGAATTGGTAATGGCTCTCCGTTAGGGGGACCGAAGTTGCTCTGCTGGGCGCCAAGCGAGAGGAGGGAGCCTGCAGGCTCAGCGACCTGCCAGGAGCGGCAAACACACCGCGGTACCTCGCTGCAAGCCACAGAGACCACATCATGCCCGCCGCCTGAGGAGGTCTGGCTCTCCCTTTCATAACCCTTGTACGGCCCTCGTGAAAGGCTGAATCATCTTTTCTCGCTGCCGTGATTAAACGGACAAAGGCAGAAGAAAGCTCCCTGGGGAACTCCGTGGGTTACTGGCTGCTCTACCCATCCTCTAACAGGTGGCTGTAGTAAAGCATCAGAGAAATATTCTTGCCTGTTCAGCAAGTTACTAACTCAACTGGCTGCATTTACACGTGTGCCAGAGTCCAACTGTGTACCTCTTTGCTATGCTGAGTGAGGTCCCCACATCTCCTCGCTGCCTGAACCTCATTGTCATGTGGGCAGTTTAGGTCAGCCCCTGTAGTAATGAATTTATGTGCATTTTCCCCCACGTTTCACTTTTCCAATATTTAGTATTGCACATGTGGAAGGCATCCAAACGGTCTCTTCAGCCCTGTGTTTATTTGCAGGAGGGACAGAGTACATGTACTGGCAGATTGCTTTGTCCTCCCGTCCTTCATCTTACGCCTCTGGTGGGTCCTAGAGCAACCAGAGGCTGTACAGATTGTCCCAGCCTCAACCCCAAGGAAGTCCTTGACCTCCGGTTCCTTCAGCCCTCTTTTCATTCCTCACGTGCAGCTAAAGCCCTCTGCACAGAATCACAGAATGGTAGGGGTTGGAAGGGACCTCTGGAGATCGTCTAGTCCAACCCCCCTGCCACAGCAGAGTCACCTAGAGCAGGTTGCACAGGAACACATCCAGGCAGGTTTTGATTATCTCCAGAGAAGGAGGATCCACAGCCTCTCTGGGCAGCCTGTTCCAGTGCTCTGCCACCCTCAAAGTAAAGAAGTTCCTCCTCATGTTNNNNGAGTAGAGGGGGAGGATGACCTGCACATCTTCTAATACTCTGTGAAGACAAGAGGGAGATAAACACCATCCTGCAACGGCTAATGATGGAGACTTCACAGGGTTTCACTATCACATCAGCTATTGCTGCAAATTAAGTCAAATACTTTTCTATCAAAATAAGGCTGGAGCTCTGACACTTGGTGCTCCCATCACTCCTGCAGCTGGATTGGGGCAGCTGCAGGAACCGAAGGAAATGGCCCAAAGGAAAGCCTGCTTGCACACCTCTCGCATGCTATTTGGTCTGTGTACCTCTTGCTGAATCTGTAAAGAGGTTTTAGTCAATTCAGAGGTAATGGAGACAAAGCCCACCTTCTAAAACCTCAATATAAAGACAGAGCCTGGGATGTATTTCTGCTACCTGATACATACGTTTGTTGGAGAGAAAGTTGGATGTGAATTGAAGACTCGAAAGAAATTAAATTACTTGAGAGGGTACTGTAATTGAAAAGAAGAGAAACGTGTGTGCTTGAAACAAATTTATTTACTACCATGGGAGAACTGTAATTGAAAAGAAGAGAAACTTGTAGAGCGGAGCATTTGGAATTGACTTGAGAGGGAGAGAAAGTACGAGGCTCCTGCACTCTGAAATGAATTTCTTGCTTGATTTGTAGTACCAAACTTTGGAAACATCTATACCAATTAACTTGAAAGTGTAATGCTTTGCCCTGGGGAGTCAGGCATTGCCGTATAGGGATAGAAAAATAAGATGCTTTAAGCTTGTTCCTCGGCTCTTACACGAAGTGGAACAAGGGATTGACTAAGTTATAACCGATGGCAGCACTAGGTGTAGATTTCAGGTGCAATGTCACCAAGGTTTTCTTCTCTGCATGTAAAAGCCCAGTTGTGCCTGAAATCTACCTGGGGGTAAAACTGAATATGCATCATCCTGAAACGGCTCATTAAAAACAGAACTGTCTCAGAGAGCCCTATTACATGAGCAAAACGACACTGTTCACCAGCATCTGGCTACTACTTGATGGAGGAGATAGTTTGTCCTTCTGATACCAGAAGATAAAAAGAGGGGTGTCACTGAGCACCATAGGGACTTCTCAGTAGCCAAGAGTTGGGAACGTCTCTCACAGCCTTCCCAACATGCCGTCCAAATAGCGACTGCTCTGCACTAGAAGGTGTCCTACAGCCCACCCAGGGCCGGGAGCCACCAGCCCACTCCCAGCACAGTGGACCTTTATGAAACATCACCAGGGGACTTCAAAATGACCAACAGGTCTTTCACTGTAGTTGCCACCTGCAGCCATTTTCAGGAATTCCCTCAGTACCAAAATACGGTTCTAGGCTGAAAACAGGTGAAAAATGGCCTTGCCAGATCTGTGCTTGCTGTGCTACAGATCCAGTAGCTCGGGTCACTCTGGAAAAAGTCTGTGCTAGGTCTTCTCAGCCGCAAACCCTACAAACTCATCCTTGGAGCACAGGCCTGAGCTTGTTTTTTCTCTGCCTCGCGCATCACCGCGTGTGCTAAGGACCGTGCGGGGTGCTGAAGGCCCCACCTCTGCAGCCGTGGGGCAGGTGTGATTGATTGTCCGTGTAATAGGAACTGGCGAAAGGAACCAGCTGAGGATGCACAAGACGGAATGGATGCCTTTTAAACTACTTTCTCTTCCTTGCAATGGCTCTGTGGGGTAGCTGTGCGTCAAGTGCAGTTACAGTTTTGTTCTGTCACAAGGCTCAGCTCACGCTCAGGCTTCAGGGCTTCTTCTCATGGAATTGTGCTCCAGAATCCCCTCTTTCGTTAAATTTACTTTTTTTTTTTTACTGTCTACATTTATTTCTTTGTAAGAACACAGAAAAAAATAAACAGATGCACTGAGACTGACTCAGGGACAGTCTTATCCAATACCATATTCTCCCCGATACAGCTTTCTGACCTCTGACAGTTTCTAGCTAGAGAAATTAGGATCATAGTACCTTCAGGTGGGACTAGGTGGGATCATTGGGCAATTTGTGTTGGAAGGGACCTCAGGAGGTCCCTCGTGCACCCCTGCTCCAAGCAGGGCCAGCTGTGAGATCAGACCAGGCTGCTCAGGGCTTTGCCCAGCCGGGTCTTGAAACCCCCCAAGGATGGAGCCTGCCCAACCTCCCAGGGCAGCCCGTCCCTCTGCCTGCCCCCTGGCCTGGCTGTCCTCACGGGCAGAGGTTTCCCAGCCTGAACCCCTCTCGTTCCAGCTCATGCCTGCGGTACCTTGTTGCCCTCCCACACATGGCTGTGAAGGGCCCGGCTGCCCCCTCTCCATCCCTCCCCATAGGCACTGGGGTGGCTGTGAGATGCCCCCAAAGCCATGTCTGCCCCAGGCTGGACAAGCCCTGCTGCCCCAGCTTCTGCTAATGGGGACATACTCCAGCCCTGAGCATTGCGGGGGTGAACTCACTCCAGGTTGTTTGCAACTTTCCTGCACTGGGGGGCACCAAACTGGTCCCGGTACCCAGATGTGGTCTAACAACGAGTGCTGGGCAGAGGGGACAACCCCTGCCCTGACCTCCTGGTGGTGCTCCTGCTGATGCAGCCCTGGATGCTGCTGGCCATCTCTGCTGCTGGGGCTCGCTGCCGCCTCCTGCCCAGCTCGCTGCCCCAGGTCTGCTCCCCACCAGACCGTGTATCTGCACACTGGCTTTCCATAGCCCTTGACTGCTTTCCTTCTACTGGTTTGTTCCATTGTTTTTGAACCTGTTTATAATTTTGGCTTCTACAGCATCCCTTGCCAATGAGCTCCACAAATTCAATATACACCGTGTGAAAAAGTACTCCTTTTTGTTTGCTGGAGTCTGACTGTTTCGTTTGGTCACCGCCTGGTTCTGTGAGAAATAGTGAATAAATTTTCTTGTGCAGCACACAATTTTGTAGAGCTATATCGTATTTCTCCTCAATCATCTGTTTTCCAAGTAGAGGAATCATATTCTGTTCAGTACTTTTTCTGAAGCGGATCTATACAGCAAATTCTAGCTATTCTCTGTACCTCTTTTTCATTTCAGCTATAACCTTTTGAGATGAGTCAACAGTACGTGGAAAGAGGATGCATCATAAATTTATATTGTAATGATGCACCCTGGTTTGTGCTCCCTTCTTTTCCTAGTAATTACTGAAAGTTTCTTTGCTACTTAACACTGAACTGCTGTTCTCAAATAACTGTTCACAAGCACTACCAGATCTTTTTTATGTGGTTAGAGGAAACGGAGAGCCTATCATTACGTATGTGCATGTAGTTAAGATTGGTTTCCCTATGTGAATTATCCTGACTGAACGCTAACTATGTGAATTACCCTGATCCCGAACACCAACTTTTCTCTCTGACTTTATTTCCAGCTAATTGATACCATGAGATCCTTCTGCAACTCTCTGTGGCTGGTTTCAGTTCAGATGATAACTCTGGATAACTTTGTACGACCAACAAACCCTCTCACCTCACTACGGATGCTTTTCTTCATACATCACTTACAAGTATTTTGAATAATGTAGGTCACAACATAAATTTCTCTCATATTCTCATATTTCACCCATATTCTCTTTCCAGCTGCTTATTTATCCCTACTTTTACTCCCTATTTTAAAAGTTGCTCTTAAAACTTTCCTGTATCCTCGTTCTTCAAAAATCTTGGATAAAGGACCTTATCAAGAAGCTTTGAAAGAATTGTCTTGATTAAATGCACCTGATGAAATAGCATTACTCCCCTGACGAGATCCACATTGATTCTTCCCTGTATGTCCTGTTCATCCATGTGTCTCCTACTTCTGTTTCTCATTAGCCTGACAACCAGACTGTCTTGCAGAAAGTCAACTCATCTCTGTGATCTCCGGACTGGACATTTTTAAAGAGAGGTGCCTCATCAGCCCACTCCATCCCTGCGCAAGGAGACCTCCAGGAGGTGACAAGCTGCAGGGATCTGGCACCTCCACCTCTGAAGTCCTCGACTTTCCCCGCCAGGCCTCCAGCTATCAGTTTGGTCTAGATTTTCTTCTACTAGCACATTAATCTGAGACAGATCCATGGGCTTGTTATCTGCAAGGAAAGGGCTTGAACTCCCCCAAGGGCCTCCATAGGTTTCTAATTCTGAGGGATTTGTTTGGGGCAGTCATACTGTGGTTTTCCATTTAGTCTGCCAGAGCTTATCCTTTTTTGTATCACCCTCACTGGGAGACGTCTTCCATTTTCTGAAGGAATTTACTTAATTATTTACTTAACTTTTAGTAGTGCTCTTTACTGTTTAAAAACATGGCAGTGTAGCTTTGTTTGATTCCTTTAAAATGTATTTTTCCTTTCATCCTCTGATGCAGTGTCCATAAGGCATTTTAGTCCCAGTAGGTACCTTTGGCTCTAGCTTTTAACAAGCTTTCTCACTTTTACGTGATTTGTCCCCTCAAAGTTAAACACTATTGTAATGGACTTTTTTCTTTTTAAAAAGGATGTTTAAATTGAATTGCTAAATTGAATTGTTGTAAGAATGTTTAAATTGAATATGATCGAGGCCTTGAGCGTACCAATCAAGATTAGATTGAGAATCGCATTGTCTGAGTTTTCTGGTGACTTGCTGTGGCCACCCATGCATGTGCCTACGTTGTCTAACAATTTAGTGTCTGCGCCACGCTCCGTTGTGATGGTTCTCTGCATGAGGATCACTGAAATATATTGCGTTTTCTATCCTCCCAGCCTCTCTAATCTCCCTTAATTTTTCCAAGCCCTGATCGCCATCTTGGCCAGACAGCTGCTGGCAAAGCCCCAACACTGTGACTCGTGCAGCTTAGATATGGCACAGTTATCCGTAGGATTCCCCGTTGCCAGCTGAGACACCCCCACCCGGGTTCACCCAAGGGTATTTCCTGACACTTCCAGCACCATTCCCCAGCTGGAGCGAGCTCTTTGCTGAGTTGTTCCTAAATGCATTGTACCCTGAATGACCACTGACCGAGCCCCAGTGGGGGCTCACACGCCTTCTGCAGCAGCATGTGGAGGGCTGCAGCGCCCATTGATGGCATCCCCCCTCCCTCCCGGCACCCGAGGTCCCTGCCGTGTCCTTGCTGGGGTCACTCCAGTTCTGCACCTTTCCTTTCCTCTTAGTCCCTCTTTCGTAAAGCCCTGCTAAAACAAGACTCTAATTATTGTAACTTTTTCGACCATTCTCTCATGTGGGGGAGAGAGAATCGTGCAGGATTCCCCCCTTCATCCCCTGAAGCCACACCACCGTAACCTCTGCACTTTTCCCTGCCTCTCAGCTTTCCCCTGGCCTTTCAATTAAATTGCCCTTGGCCTGCTTCCACTGTGGCTTTAGGGGAACAGTTTTCTGTGCATCTAAAACTGAAGTGAAAGCCACAACAGCTGCTTTGCCCTTATGTATCAGCAGTTACAACTTTGAATATTTCTATGGGGTGGTTCTCTGGGGTGGAAGGTGCTCCTATTTATTTAATGCTCATCGGACCAAAGGACAGACGCTTTGAAAGTACTCTAAAGAGTAGCCTACAGCCCTTATTAAGGCTGATATAGGCTTGAGGCTGCCTCCCTGAGGTACCCTCTAACAAACTGTACACATGGGCATCCTACAGCTCAGGACACCGCAGCATCTGTTCCATGTGCTTCCTTCGGGCGGAAAAACTGCACAATTAAACAACAGCTGGGAATGGTACAGGGAATGTGGTCTAGTTTATTTTAGCACTTTTTTTTGTCTTGTTTTTTTAAATTGGAATGGTTAATCAAGTAACAAGTGGTCTATCACAAACTGCTCCACAGCATCTGTGGAGAATATGGGTTTCTACACACTTGGAAGAAAGAGGTGCTGCTTCCCGTTTCCAACCAAAGCAGTTGGTTTCCTGCAGTCAGCTTCCTGGTCAGCATCTCCTTTTGTGCTCAGAGCAGTCTTGCCTTGTGTTTCCTTATGGATGTGATGGTTTGACTGCACTGCAACATGGGCAAAACCTCCTTCATCGAAACATCAGTACTCTAAAATCTCTCTTGTGGTTAATGGGTGCAACCTAGGGGAAGAACCTAAGAGCAGCACTGTCCCCTGGTCTGCACTGACCTTCAGAAGATAGACAGTTTTCATCAGAAGATTCCTATAGTATTAACCTACACCAGTTATTAGGAAGCCACGTGCAACCAGCCTTTTTCAAATAGTGAAGGCTCTAAACAAGTATGTGGTACAAGGTTTCTTTCACTGAGAAGATGAGAAGTGGCATTACATCAGTGCGGCCCTGGTAAGAGGAGATAATTTCCCTCTGGGCTTTGCACGTAGAGAGGCGCTACAGAAACACCTTAGGTAGGACAAAATCTCCTTTAAGAAAGCTGAAATTCAGTAAACTACCGTGTGTGTGCTGTTATACTGGGCTTCGATACTGTGATGTCCCTTGCAGGGAAAAGCGAGGGTGCCTGCTCACCAGGTCTGCAAGGAAAAACAGTCTCTTCCTCTGAGAGGGAGGAGGACCATTCATACTGCTTTGTGAGGACTCCGGCATGCCCAGTTCTGTACTGGGAAGCACCACGGGGAGTCTCACCACCTGCCTCTCTGCAGGCGATTGAAGAATGCAGCTTCATTAGGGAAGAGAGAGAGTAACCTCTGCCTGGAACAAACCCAACGTTTCTCCATAACTTACCTGAAATGAAGGTGGGTCTGGTGTAAATGTGTCTGTTGTGTGCCTTTTACTGTGACAGTTGAGAAATGGCTTTATATATGAGGAGATACATCATCTTAACAGGGAGAAGCTGCGGGTTTTAACTGAAAGCTGTCCAGATAACTCACCTAGAAAAGCTCCGAAACAGCCCGAAGCAGACGGCAGCTAGCTGCTCACTGATATGGGCTGGAACTGTGCAGGTACCATCCTGTGGGTCACCATCCTGCTGGGTAATTCCCCTTCACGAGCAGAGCAGAACAGAACGGGAAAACTGGGGAAGATGAGGGAAAGGGAAAGTTGGAAACGCGGGAGCTGGTGCCATCCCTTTGGGCTGTGAGATGGGCTTGTTAGAGCAAAAAGACCTCCCTAATAACCCTAACCAGTGGTGGCCCTGACACCTTTCTGCTGTGAAACCCCAAAGGGGGCACCCGAGGGATCACCAGTGCATCGGCTCCAGGCCAGCACTGCACACTCTGAGCACAGACGTGCCATGGAAGCTCATGCTTCTGCACATGCGAGATCACCTGGAAATGGCTGGCATCAGCCTCCCCGCCTCCTCGCTCCAGCAGTGGCCTCAGAAAGGCGTGTGAGAGAGCTGAGAGCGGGACCTGGAAGAGGACCCCTGGGAACCATCTGCCGCAACTTCACAGTATCGTCAGTCCAAGGACAGCCTGCTCCAAAATGGGATTAAGCATGAAGAAGCATGTCACCGCTGACTGGATCCTTCTGCAAGCTCACCTCCCTCATATGTCCCCTGAGAAGTCAAAGGAAGGACCACTTGCTGCTTCATGCAGGACATGTGCTGGTCTTGTTCCTCCAGCTTTTCACTCAGCACAGGCATGGAGAACAGCTCTTCATTAGCCAGGAGCTCCAGCCCAGAGCAAATATAGCGCCCCCATCCTATACACATCACATACCGCTTGCCCTTGGATCTGGCTGGCATGCAGCAGTGATACAGCAAACACGGCTGTGGTCCACCACTGGTCTCTCACGCCCAGTGACAGGGGAGCACTTGAAGCATGAGGGGTTTCTTGAGCTACTCTCCACTTGGATGAAGCTATCAAAAAGTAAGGAAACTGCTGATAGCCCTGTGCCTTTCACAGCACAGACAGACCAGCTCATCCTCCCCTTTCTTTTTTTGCCTGTTGCTTCTCCTGCAGCCTTATCTAAGGTCTGCAGAACTTGACTCTGAACTCGGTACTCAATATAAGACAGAGATCTGCAGCTCCTTCAATTTTTATCACTTTAGTGAGAATGATTACTGTGCAAGGGGGACAAAAAATTGTTTAAATAAAAAATAGTTTTACTTTTTTTGTTTACTATCCTCCAATTATGTTAGCATTGATTTTTAAAGGTCAGGGCTGGAGTAATACAACTCACCACTTAGGCTTTTGCGAGAAACCCGAAAAAAATTGCCAAGGGACATCAAGGCCGGGATGGTGATAAAAAAGTTGAAATCAAACAATGAGGCTCCTGGCGATGGTGACTTTATTAGTTTTTCCACTTCCTCCTAAAGCATGCTTCTCCCATGAAACTTAAACACCAATGCTCTGCGAGACAACCCCCTGGCACTTGGCGTGTCAGGTCAGACGTCCACGCTATCGCAGTCATGTGCAGCCCCTACACGTATGGAGGGCATCGCATGAACTGCGCAAATAGAAATGTGTCAGAAGTCGGGCATTTTGGAGCATGTAAGTGGCAAATTTTCATGCAGCTCACAGAAAGGTTCCTATTGTCTTCGGGAAGACAAACCAAAAAGTGCTGTCCCAGAGGGCTCCTTCTGTATGTGCGATTTGCGAAATGTTAGGAAGTCAGCTGCTGGTTGTAAATTGCTTGACTCTTGAGATAAGGGGTAAATAGATGTGGAAAAACTGGCAGATCAAGGACTCTCTACTCAGACAGCTCACATTTAAAAAAATACTTCATTAGTATTCTCACGTAGTCAACAAAAAAGCGGTGTAGTGAATGGCTAAGCATCATCACAGTACAGAGGTTCTCTGCATTTGTAGAACAACGTGCTCCAGCACTTCAAGAGGAACCATAAAATGTCCACGAGCAAATAGGAATAATAAAAGTGAGAACAGGATTCGTCACTAAAAAGATGTTTTTGAAGTGAAGGGAGAACAGCTAAAGGCAAGAAGAGAACAGCTAAAACGCAGGATGGGTGGCAGGCACAGACTTTTGTAAGTGGGCTAACACTTTACACTTGCTTAACATTTTACTTTCATTAAATAAACCTGGTTTGTTTCCATTTTGAGTCTTGTCTAGTAACCAAGTGATCTTGTAGTGAACCAGGAGATGGTGATGTTCCTCACAGAAACAGCAAACTGCCGGACGGGATGGCTTGGGACAAACTGGCATTGCGTAAGTTTCAGCACGTGTGTTGGAGGACGTCAAGTGCAGGGATGCAGGCTTTCGTAAGTCATCTGGCAAGTGTAAGAGCTAGTAATATCAGGTGACAGCTGAAGGAGAAATATTTCCCCTAACAGCCTCTTTAGCAAAAATCTGCTGCTTTTTTCCACCGCTGAGAAGGACACGTTCAATGCTCAAGGAAATAACAAATACATGAAGGGCACAAGAGGTGGGAGTCCTCATACACACGGAAGACTTCACTGCTTGAACCCGCGTGTCCGTTGCCTTCACCCACAAGTTCTGTGCACCCTCTGCTCAGGCTTTGCGTAGCAAAGAAGTCCTGGCAGCCATATCCCATGGCCTTTGCAGACATCCCTGATGGAGAGTGACTTGACAGGGAGGGCTTCGTGATTTAAGGAGATCATTTATTACCTCCTTGACTCTAATCAGGTTGATTTACACCACCAAGGGGTTTCGACCATATACATGTCTGAAAAGTGTTTGTAATACCTGATTTGATGATGGTTAATAGCCCAACCTTGCTGACCTTGATATCCGCACTACAGACTGTGATATATTCAAAGTGCTTGAGTACTTTCCTTTGGTTTGGGGGACTTTTCATAGCTATTTTTGAAGTCCTGACAGATGGCTGAAATATCACAGCTTTGGATTTCCCTGCCTTACGTCAGACAGTTTTTGCACCCCAGTGCGAAGAAATTACTACACCATCACTTCTGAACCTCAGCTTTACAAGTGTGATGTATTAGACAAAATCAGAACTGTGCAACAACTCCTGAAGATGGATTCATGTTACGGTATTAGTGTCATGTAATTCTTTCTAGGTCAACTTTGAATGGCATTTGTGCATTTGTAATGTAGGAACGGCTGGCTAAAAATGAAGTCCTGCATCTTTTAAATGGCTTGGCATAGCCTTCTGGGCCTGAATGTCAAGTCTAGCTAAATACATCTTCAGGGATCAGATTTGAATTTTCAGTCTTCAAAAGCGTTGTAAAATCAACATCCCTGATGCTTTTGTTTCCTGGGGAATTCTGAATGATCATGCTTTGCCAGTGTGATATTTCACCTCCTAAAAGTTTCTGAAGAGGTCATTCCTTCAAAAGCAACACTGCTGTTGGTTTGTTTTGTTTTTTTTTAATTTTATTACCTTTGAACCTTACAGTGTACTAGTTCACTGTGTATGGACGACACTCAAAATACCACAGAATCCACTTAATATCTGGTTCAAACGCTAACTTTCAAACTCTGTCCAATCTATTCAGACTAGAAAATCTTGTTAATTCATTCTCATTTTCAAATCCTGAATACATTTGGGTATATTGTAGCAGACAACATCTTTGGTGACATAGGGATGGATGGAATTATCTGATTTACTGTTTGGGAATTGTGAACATACTGTATCACCTCTCTGAATACCACCATTCATCTTGAAATGCTCTGAACTAGAGGCACTAGGAAGACTAATTAATGTGCTGTGATTCTAGGTGTGTTACATCAGTCTTTATAATTACATGCTTGATTTAAGCTTAACATATTGTGAAACATGCTTGTATTAATATACGGTTTGTGACAAATGAGGCATCAAACATAACACTTCCCTCCACCATGTTAGAAGGCTAATCTTTTCTTTTTTTCCTATAGGGTATACTAAATCACCATCTTCTTTACTTCAGCGCTGAAGTTTTCCAGTGTTGTTGGAAAGTCAGAGGGCAGCAGGGCTGCATAAAGAAATGCGTAGAGCGAATGGAATAGATAGCAACAGTATGAGTTAATTCGGCGAGAATGACTCTTCACATAAGAAAGGATATGCCAGTGCCTGCATAGGTTTAGCCTGGATTAAAAATAAAATAGCTGGGTTGGTCTCTCTTTTCAACGAGATCCCTGAAGAGAAAGCTATGTTACTTACAAGAGTTAAAATGAGCCATACTTCAGACTCTAAACATAAGTACTTTTCAAGGTTGTACAACTCCGCTTGTGCGTCCTTTTTCTTTGGAGAAGAGCTTTCCTTTTTGCATGACTGGGTTTGTAGTGGCAAATATCACCACTTTGCCAAAAGGAAGATCTTTAAGTTCTCCCTTGAATTTCTGCTGCAAGCACAAGCGCCTGGCTCCATGCACGGCACATGTTTGCAGCCCTGAGGGCTCTTCCCTTCTGTGTGGAGAGAAGGTGGCACCTGAGAAGCACTTGCAGAAGGCAGAAAGCTGAGCTCCGGACGGTGGTTGAAGCTTTATGCCCAGCTGAGCTGGCAGAGCTGCCTGTGGCTGAGAAAAAGGAGCTGGTCCCACTTCTCCTGCTGCTGGCTGCACCATCCCACCACCTCCCTTGCACCTCTTCAGACCCTCTCCTGTGCCCGTTTACCTACCGACATGAAAAACCTACCTGCTGCTTTCACTCAGAGAGGAGCCCAGTGTGTGGCACACATAGCAGAGGTGGTGGTGGGAACTTTGGACAGAACTTTGGCCAGGAACCGTCCCCTTTTGGCAGCAGCAGCAGTTACGTTAGCTCACACCACCTCATGAAACCTTACCCCAAGACAGCTGCAAAAGGAGGAATAGCACAAATGAGAACCTGGAAAGGAGAAGGCAAAGCAGCTTCTTCCACCTCAGCCTGACTTTTCCTTTGGGGCAGCCGACTTTAAGAAGCTGGTGAGAGGAGGAGAGTAGAAAGAACAGCAATGGACACAGGTGCCTGATCAAGGTATAGCATGAAGACAAAGAGGCAGATTGAAGCCCCACATGCCATCTCTAGGGGTGTGTCTTCTCAAAAAGAAGCCATTCGGATCCAGGAGTGAAATATAGCTTCCCATACGGAGAGGGAAGAACAAAGACGAGTCCTCTGGGTGACCAAGAGCTCGTGGGACTGCCAGGACAACATCCCTGCTGCAATGGGCCATGTGTGGATGAGTGGTCATCTCCTTCCCAGCTCGTAGGCTGCAGACTTTTGGGACTCTGGAAAAGAGCCTGTGGGATATCCACAACCTGTGAGAGCAATGGGGTGTGTGGGGCTGGTTCCCAAATCACTCTGCAGGAAGTTTTGTTGCTCGTGTGTAATGTCTGCTACTCCATGAAGTCTTGTTTTCAGCAGAAAAGCAAAATGGGGCTTTCTATTAAAGTAGCCTTTGACAACCCGCTTCCCGTCAGAAAAAGAAGAATGGCTTTACAGTTCCTTACAGTTAAGCAGCTGGAAAAGGTTTGCTTAAAGGTGACAGCTTGGTTTTTGCTTAAAGCATATGCGTGGGGTACAACTGCATGAATTTCACCCAGGATTCAGGGGCTGGCTGGTGACAAGGTTACAGTTAAGGGACAAAGCCTCGGTCAGATTTAGAAATCCCTTACGACCCAAGGGATACTGGCGGTAGCTTTATTCCTACTCCTTTACTCTCGCTCTCTATCCCCCTGATATTTCTTCAGTTGATATTGATCTGTTTAAGATGTATAAAGCAAATAACTGTATTTAACAGCCCTAGTTGTGAGCAATCAAAGAGGTCTTAAAAATCTCAGAATGTGAATCTACAATGTTTACCCTCAGGCAGGAATCCCATTAATAATTTAAGATGTCTGTATGCAATTGAACAGTAATGGTAATTTTCAGCTACAAGGGATCAATCTAACAGCGTATTCCAGTTCTCTGTGTACTGTGGAAACAGCGCTTCTCTGGGTAAATGCCATCTTTATATACAGGGAGCTCTGAAAAATTACAGCCATTTTTCTCTACAGTTCATTTATAAAGCTTTCTTGAATATAAAGCTTTCTTGAGTCCTAAGAAAAGCCCTCATAAGCTGGCTCACCGCCTGCATGCCTATCACTTGCCTTTGCACAGCCGACAGAGCTGCTGCTGGCTTGCCATGTAAGTCTGATGCTTCCTAAGTGTCCAAAGACCCAGAAGTATGGGACACTGGCTTCAGCATGCCTTCCTGAGGAGCCGCACCAGATCCACCCAGATCACAGATCATCTGCTGCGTCCAACCCAGGGCACAGTTGCGTATCACACACCAAAGGCTCAAAGGCACAGTTATGTATCAGACAACATGCTGTTACTGCGAGAAAACATCTTTCAAGGAGGATGCCTGGCCACCGGCTTGGTTGTACAGTGGGACCTGAGGGGACAAATCCATGTCAGGTCCTCTGTGCCAAGCTGGTAGCCCTCAAGGGGAGGGCTGGTTGCATAGGTATGGAAAATGCTCCATCAAGCCAAGGGTGTAAACCTCTGCGAAAAGTATTTTCATATATGCTTACATATATGCTTATAAATACTTAAAGGGAGGGTGTCAGGAGGATGGGGCCAGGCTCTTTTCAGTGGTGCCCAGGGACAGGACAAGAGGTAACGGGCACAAACTCGAACATAGGAAGTTCCACCTAAACATGAGGAGGAACTTCTTTACTTTGAGGGTGGCAGAACCCTGGAACAGGCTGCCCAGAGAGGTGGTGGAGTCTCCGTCTCTGGAGATATTCAAAACCCGCCTGGACGTGTTCCTGTGCAACCTGCTCTAGGTGACCCTGCTCTGGCGGGGCGGTTGGACTAGACGATCTCCAGAGGTCCCTTCCAACCCCTACCATTCTGTGATTCTGTGATTCTGTGAAGGGCAACAATCAGAAATCAAGTAAGGAAAATACGAGTGCAAATAAACCCCACAAGAAAGTTAACAGCTGTAAAAACACCCAGTCCGGGCACTGCCCGCAGGCCAGCTGACACAGGCGGAGCAGAACTGTGCCACCACAGGGTACAGGTGGCAGCTCTCCTGCTGCCGAGGGAAACAGGGCACCACTTTGTCTGGGGGTGCCTAAAATCTCTGCTGAGGTGTTTTCCCAGCACATGGACGGTGCCACCCTTCAGGTGGTGTAAATACAATGCTGTAACGTCCCTTCTGGAAGGAGACACCATGAACTAAGCTTTGGTCTAAGGTCTCTGCTGGCTGGCCCCAGCTGGAGGACGGCTCCTGTCCCTGCCTTCGTCCTCCTTTGCATGCTGCCGGGTGCTTTCTGTGCCAGCTGTCCCTACCGGTGGCCTTAGGGCTATGGAAATTTTACCAGTTGTGGTTGGCACTGTAACAACAAAAACCAGACTGACAGAAAAGGCTGATGGGGGGGGGAAGAAATATCAGTTTTTGCTGGATTTCTCTGAATTCAGCATCCCTCAGCAAAGTTTATTATAACTAATTAGGCAGAGCACACTAACAATGCCCACATTTGGAAGCACGGTTTCTCAATGAAAGGGGAAATTAAATAGGATGCAATCAGAAAGCTGCAGACAAAGAGAAAATGAGGCCAGTCCAAACCAGTAGGTTTTCATCAGAGAATAGATGAATAGATTAGGCAATTTATTTTGCTGTTCCTAGTACGTTAATAAGTGTTACGTGGTACTACAGTTTGCATTTCCAGTAAAAGCATCTGATGTACTGTCCTTGAGGACTTCGTTTCCCTCCTGCCCTCAGCTCTTTCTTCACTTGGGAGACTTGGTTTAACTGAGTTGTGTTAACTCAGTTAAACCCTTCCAACAAACAGAGCCTCTTCAGGCAATGCTGAAACACCTGATACATCCCCCGAAGCAAGGGAAGGCGGGGGGAAAGGACAGCAAGGGAAGGGAGGTGGGGGTTTGGTGGCTGGAGTCTCTGTGGGAACCATGAGTCTGGCTGAGGTACCTTGTCCCAGGGAGTTGGATGCTGTCCTGCCATCAGGGCTCAAGGCTACGTCCTTGTGGGGCTGATGCCTGCACAGACACACGCACACAGGGGCCTGCAACTCGGCCATCACAGCCTGCTCTGTCCCCTCAGCTGGGGTTTCTCTTTGGGTGCCATGACCAGGACAATTTCTGCTTGGTTTTGCAGCCTCTGCCCCTCGGATTCAGCTTCTCCTTCATAGAAAAGGGCTGCTGGCGACCAAAGGGAAGGCTGTGTGCTACTATGAGGAAAAAGAAGCACAGGAAAGCCCTCACATGTTCCCCAGCCATGGAGTGTGGAGCAGGATGCTGTGCTGAAGACGCAGCGGTCTTCATTTAGACATTGAGATTCTGGACCAAGTCCAGAGAAGGTGCTGAGGGTTCTGCAGAACAAGTCTTGTGAGGAGCGGCTGAGGGAGCTGGGTTTTTTTAGCCTGGAGAAAAGGGGGCTGAGGGGAGACCTTATCGCTCTCTACAACTACCTGAAAGGAGGTTGTAGAGAGGTGAGGGTCAGTCTCTTCTCTCAAACAACAAGTGATAGGACAAGAGGAAATGGCCTCAAGTTGCGCCAGGGGAGGTTTAGATTGGATATTAGGAAAAATTTCTACACTGAAAGGGTTATCAAACATTGGAACAGGCCGCCCAGGGAAGTGATAGAATCGCCATCGCTGGAGGTATTTAAAAGATGGGTAGATGTGTTGTTTAGGGACATGGTTTAGTGATGGTTTGTCAGTGTTAGGTTGATGGATGGGTTAATAATCTGAAAGGTCCCTTCCAACCTAGACAATTCTATGATTCTATGATTCATAGCCCTTTCCTATCTTCTTAAGATAAGCAACTCATCATGGAAGTGGGAATCAGGCTCTTTATCACACCTCTTCGGTTCAAGCAAACAGCAGGACTACATCTACCAGATTGTTTGCAGTCATGGTCCAACACCAAACACCTGTCCATATACTGCTAATGCAGAAAGCAAGGGACTGAAAAAAAATGCCACTGACTAAAAGTAGTGCCAGGGGAAATTCCTCCAGCCACTCGGCACAAATTGGGAATTTCATCCAGCAATTTCTGCTTCACCCTCTCCCCGTACCAAAGTTGCAGCACACTTTCAAGCTGGGCACCCGGCTCTGAACGCCCTTCTCAGGGAGTGATTCTCCTTCTCCTGCGGGCTGAAGGGAAAAAATCATAAACAGGTATATGAGAAAATTATTGCCTCAGCAATAGTCTCTCCATAACTGAGCTAGTGGGAAAGAATCATGAACAAAAAAGAATCTGTAGTTAGAGAGAACGGTTGCCAATAAAAGCTTTAGGCCGTGTCACTGAAGGAAGGATATCCAGAGGATTTACAGAATTTATTTTAATTTAGTAACTTCCCCAAGAATTATGAACAAGGCAAATAAAAGGCTCCAGTGGAGCAATAATAACAGCAAAGCTACAGAGGCGTAGGGACCAGCAGCTCAAGCTCGAGGCGAGATGATAAATAACCGAAGATGGGAGCCCAACAGCGTGTGGTTTCCCCCAGGTGCCTCGTGGGACCCTCATGGGCCTCAGGAGAGCCCGGCCACCATCACATGGGGAGGGCAGGGACAGCTGCTGGTACCAGGATGGCCAGGCAGTGTGCTTGGAGAAATCTGTCCCTGGGCTGAGGGAGAGGACATCCCTCCCTAGGGCTCCTGGCCAACCCTTCCCACAAGTGTCATGCTTGCTAAACAGTGTGTTAAATTGAATATATATTTATATAGGCTAAATTATATATATAATATAATATATATTATATATACTATGTATATAATATAAATTAAAAGAATATATATATTGGCTAAAATATATATATTTTTATATATATATATTTTAGCCAAATCTCAAGATAAAAGGGAAAAGTAACAACAGTCCCATTTGAAATTACGTCAGCTGCCAAAACATAAGCCGCCTTCTGCTGTGCCCTCCTCTGAACGTGCTACAGGCTCCCAGCTTGTCCCATCCACGTCCTCCCATGAACTTGCTGCGCCGACCTGAGCACATCGACGCCATCTCTGTACTTCAGCCTTCACTTGTACATAGAGATGGGGAAGGATAAATGTATTTTTCCAGACCACCCAGAAACTCTCAGGTACTAAGTGGTTGGTCTTTAAAAACAAGTATTGGTATTTTTCGACTGTTCTAAAAATAGCAGATTTCATTTGTCCTAAAACTGCCACTATTTTTTAAATTTTATTTTCCTAGCACATTGCAGAGGAAGAAAGAGGTAGAGATGTGAGAGAAGCTGCTTGAGCAGAGCTGGACCAAGAACATCAATATTCAAAGGGGGACCCGGCTGTTCAGACAAACCCCAGCCCGCACACGTTCCATTAAAGCACTCCTTNAAGACGCAGCGGTCTTCATTTAGACATTGAGATTCTGGACCAAGTCCAGAGAAGGTGCTGAGGGTTCTGCAGAACAAGTCTTGTGAGGAGCGGCTGAGGGAGCTGGGTTTTTTTAGCCTGGAGAAAAGGGGGCTGAGGGGAGACCTTATCGCTCTCTACAACTACCTGAAAGGAGGTTGTAGAGAGGTGAGGGTCAGTCTCTTCTCTCAAACAACAAGTGATAGGACAAGAGGAAATGGCCTCAAGTTGCGCCAGGGGAGGTTTAGATTGGATATTAGGAAAAATTTCTACACTGAAAGGGTTATCAAACATTGGAACAGGCCGCCCAGGGAAGTGATAGAATCGCCATCGCTGGAGGTATTTAAAAGATGGGTAGATGTGTTGTTTAGGGACATGGTTTAGTGATGGTTTGTCAGTGTTAGGTTGATGGATGGGTTAATAATCTGAAAGGTCCCTTCCAACCTAGACAATTCTATGATTCTATGATTCATAGCCCTTTCCTATCTTCTTAAGATAAGCAACTCATCATGGAAGTGGGAATCAGGCTCTTTATCACACCTCTTCGGTTCAAGCAAACAGCAGGACTACATCTACCAGATTGTTTGCAGTCATGGTCCAACACCAAACACCTGTCCATATACTGCTAATGCAGAAAGCAAGGGACTGAAAAAAAATGCCACTGACTAAAAGTAGTGCCAGGGGAAATTCCTCCAGCCACTCGGCACAAATTGGGAATTTCATCCAGCAATTTCTGCTTCACCCTCTCCCCGTACCAAAGTTGCAGCACACTTTCAAGCTGGGCACCCGGCTCTGAACGCCCTTCTCAGGGAGTGATTCTCCTTCTCCTGCGGGCTGAAGGGAAAAAATCATAAACAGGTATATGAGAAAATTATTGCCTCAGCAATAGTCTCTCCATAACTGAGCTAGTGGGAAAGAATCATGAACAAAAAAGAATCTGTAGTTAGAGAGAACGGTTGCCAATAAAAGCTTTAGGCCGTGTCACTGAAGGAAGGATATCCAGAGGATTTACAGAATTTATTTTAATTTAGTAACTTCCCCAAGAATTATGAACAAGGCAAATAAAAGGCTCCAGTGGAGCAATAATAACAGCAAAGCTACAGAGGCGTAGGGACCAGCAGCTCAAGCTCGAGGCGAGATGATAAATAACCGAAGATGGGAGCCCAACAGCGTGTGGTTTCCCCCAGGTGCCTCGTGGGACCCTCATGGGCCTCAGGAGAGCCCGGCCACCATCACATGAGGAGGGCAGGGACAGCTGCTGGTACCAGGATGGCCAGGCAGTGTGCTTGGAGAAATCTGTCCCTGGGCTGAGGGAGAGGACATCCCTCCCTAGGGCTCCTGGCCAACCCTTCCCACAAGTGTCATGCTTGCTAAACAGTGTTTTAAATTGAATATATATTTATATAGGCTAAATTATATATATAATATAATATATATTATATATACTATGTATATAATATAAATTAAAAGAATATATATATTGGCTAAAATATATATATTTTTATATATATATATTTTAGCCAAATCTCAAGATAAAAGGGAAAAGTAACAACAGTCCCATTTGAAATTACGTCAGCTGCCAAAACATAAGCCGCCTTCTGCTGTGCCCTCCTCTGAACGTGCTACAGGCTCCCAGCTTGTCCCATCCACGTCCTCCCATGAACTTGCTGCGCCGACCTGAGCACATCGACGCCATCTCTGTACTTCAGCCTTCACTTGTACATAGAGATGGGGAAGGATAAATGTATTTTTCCAGACCACCCAGAAACTCTCAGGTACTAAGTGGTTGGTCTTTAAAAACAAGTATTGGTATTTTTCGACTGTTCTAAAAATAGCAGATTTCATTTGTCCTAAAACTGCCACTATTTTTTAAATTTTATTTTCCTAGCACATTGCAGAGGAAGAAAGAGGTAGAGATGTGAGAGAAGCTGCTTGAGCAGAGCTGGACCAAGAACATCAATATTCAAAGGGGGACCCGGCTGTTCAGACAAACCCCAGCCCGCACACGTTCCATTAAAGCACTCCTTCCAACACTGCCTGTTTGCTGAATTGCTGATTTCTAAGACAGGAAAAGCTTACCTAATATCCAGTTCAGACAAAAAAATAAGCTGTGCAAACAATTTATGGGGATACACCAGCAGCTCAAGCCCACCGGGCTGGGGGTTGCAAACTTGCAGGTTGCCATTGCTTTGCAGGCACACAGAGACAAGGGGAGAGCAGAAAATGCCAGCATTAAGGGAAAAGACGTGGCAGCCAGCTCTCCTTCTGGCCTGCCTCCATGCCACCCAGCCTGAAAATCAAAGATGTGGCTCTTAAGGGACTATGGGTCACTTGAAGATGTCTGATTGCCCTCCACGCGGGGGGACAGGGGCTGGGGAGCAGGAGCTGGAGGAGCTATACTTCAAGAATTAAGATTGCCACCAGACCTCGGGAAAACTTCTCCATGTCTAATGTTTCCATTAAGGGATGTGGCTCGATAGCAGCTTGCTGGTGCTTCAGAGTGAAATTGCACTTTTCAAAAATGGTGCCTTCTCTGCCATGGAAAGCTGGCTTGCAGTTCAACAGCTTACCAGCCACAGTGCCCAGCTGAACCGGCTGACAGCACATGTGCATGTCTGGGACAGTGGCTATCGCAGGTTGCGGAGTTCCCGTGTGGCACCAGCATCCTGGTGGTGCTACAGCTACTGGCCTTCACCTCCTTATTTTGTGCCTCAGGTACCCTAGCTCAGGTGAAGATCAGTAGGTAGTGCTTTGCCCAGAGGTGAGCACAGAAAAGGAGCTGGGAATCCACTCCAGCAGGCTGCTGAAATGATTTTTTTCCTGCTGATGCCCCCCTCCACAGCTGCCACATCCGTATGAAGTTCAGGGTGGACCAAAGATGAAGTTCACTCAGGCAATCGAAGTGCAGGGAGTGATGGTACCGTCAGCAGACAGCAGCTTCGGGAGCTCGTGAGCCCAGAGAAGAGCCAAGGGAGGGCTCGGAAACATACGGCATCCTCTCTGGAGCTCCACAGTGCTTTTCTAAAGAGGGATGGAGACAAACCCTAAGGAAAAAAAAAAAAGAAGGAAGGTTAATCCTTGAGGCTGCATGCACTGTAGTACAGCTGGAGCCTCTCACCATTCAGAGGGTGAGCCTCTGTTGCACTTAAAGGACATAAAGACTGCTCCTTAACTGAAACGAAGGAGCTTCTCTCACGTGGCGGAGGTGTGTACCACAGAGGTTTGGATAAAGGATGAAATTATCAGGGTTTGCCCAGGCTACTGGTGCCACTACCCTGGCTACTAATGCCGTTCCTTCGCTCTGCTGCTAAAGGGATCCGCTCATCATCCGCAAAACACACACAAGGTCTGCTGGGGCAGTGACAAGGAAATGTGTAATAGGACTTCTACTCTGCTTACTCGGTGTCACCGTGTCTCACCTACGCGCACTCGTCTGGCTCCTGGGAAGGAGACCGTGGGTGGCCCCATGGGAAGCGGCTGGGGGCGGCCAGCCAAAAGCTTTTCCCTGCAGGTGTCTTCAGGCTCTTTTCTAACTTTGTGTGTGGATGAAGATTTCCATGGGACCAGTAAGAATTGCAGGCAAGACTGGGTTAAGCAGAGGTCGAGCCTTGAGCTGCAAACTGCAAGGAAAAACCGCAGCGGAGGGGCGGCTGTCGTTCCTTGGATGACACTGGGGAAAAGGAGCAGGGACCCCTGAGCAGGGTGGCTTGGGGGGTGTCAGTGTCTGGTCTTTCACGGTAGGAAATCTAGGTCTTGGATCACAACGCAGTGACAACACGGTGACAACTTTGATGCCGATACTGGAAGTTGATATGATGTAAGGCAGGTGAACATAAACAGATCTTTGCTCTAGCGGGTAACAGAACACAGAAGCTGAGGTAAGTTTTTTGATACAAATGTCTCAAGGTATCTACCTGCTTTCACTTCAATCTTTGCTTCTGCCCTTTTGTAAATACTGAATTCTTTTAATTGCTCCCATCCTATTATATTCATATTTTTAACATTTTAGCTAGCAATTCCAACTTACAGACACCAATTTATTTTCCTTGTTGGTATATTTTGCAGTTGTTTTACACTTTCTCCATGGTACGATTGGCAAATCTGCACTTACCCAGTTACCGTGGGCAAGACATTCCATGGTGACAGAGGGAATCATACAGAGTAATTTAATATGTCCAGTCCCATAAAAGCCCAGTAACATTTGCATCGTGAGAACATTTGGAAAGATCAAGACCCACAATTACAACAAAATGACTCCCCGGTTGTACTGGATCTTGTGAAAACAGACTTGCTGACTTAAAACATCACGTAAAACATATTTGAAATTCCAATTGGCTTTGGTAAAAGCTGTAGGGGTTCATCTGATAGCAGAATTGGGCACAGAAGGATGGGAAGGACGGTATGGACTGGGTGATAAGACATCGGTGCATGTAAATAGTCAGAGATGGGAGATATGAAATCAGTGGGAATTGTGCTTATGCATGTGAATGACGGTTTAGTCCCAGTTCCCAGTCTTCTACAGCAGCACCTGTTCTTTGCGTTCATTTATGTTCGTCTTCGCTCTTGCTTCTTACAGTAGGATTCCCATATATGCAAGAGAACTGGTTGCTCTTGCTTTGGGCGAAATAAATTCAGAAGTTGCAGAAACAGCTCTCTATTAGCATAAGCATATAAATTGCAGCAAATTGACAAACTGTGGTTTCACAGACACGCTACCACGACCAAGACAAACACCCGCTGATGGTCTCCGTGCCCTCTGGGGCTGGACAGGCCCCCTGGCCCTCTGGAGCACCCTGCCCCGTGACCTCCCAGGACACATGAGGAGACAGGGACTCGCTCATTCGATCCTTGGCTCGTGTCACCCACCCACAAGGCTCACAGCTACTATTTTTGCAACACGACTAAAGTGCCCTTCTCCTGCTCCATGACTTTGACAGCCACTTGTACCTCCCCCTCTGGGATCCTGAAGCAAGAGAGGGACATAATGTCCACCAGCCGCCTCCTACAGAGGACCTTTGCCCAACAGTCCCAAACCTGCCTGTGTGGGTCAGCAAACCTGTCATGTGGGACCCACCCCTGGCTTCTCGTATACACTTTGGCACACAACCATGGCCATAAATGGTCAGTGGTTGAGTTTTTCACATCTAGGTCCCAGGACATGAAGTCTGCGCACCGAGGCAGATGACACCCCACATGTATCTCTTGGACCACGTTCAGCTCCGTAGGAAAAGCCTCATTTCTCTCCAGAGCCCATCGCACCAGTGTAGTGTGGGTAGGTGTGGTGCCCAGCCGCACACCTCCAGGCATCACAGCGGCAGCAAATGTGGCCATACCAGCTTGGGAGTTCACGCCTGGCACAGAGGACAAGGTGGCAGAGGCACCAGCTCCTGGCCCACAGTATAGGCCTGTGCACAGTTTTATGCTGCTTCCTCTCATCCCTTTCATCAAAAACTTCATCTTCCTTTCTGACAAATATGGTATCTTCACTGCAAATCTCCCATTTCCTGAGGTATGTGATTTATAAAAAGAAAACTGCGATGATGGAAACACCACCACAGAGAAGACAAGTTCCATGTTGCTCCAGTCACATGGACAACTAAGCTCAGAAAATCCCATTGCTGCAGAAGTTTATTTAGGAAACTCAGAATTGTGAAGTGTTTCAGCCTCAGACTTTTTCCTGCCACTGCGAGTATTTCCAACAGCTCCGTTCATATCCAGGCACTCGAGTAGCAATAAAATGCAGCAGCCAAAAATAGGTGTCAGGTTTTGAATTTGTCTAAAGTTGATCAGAAATGAGATCTGGGGACCTGGGAACTTACCTGAGGCACAGCAAAACCAAAGCATAAACCTTCAGACAAACTATATAATCCAGGGACTCCCTTCTCCTGCACCCTGATCAAGGAAAAGGTTTAGGAAAGCTGGTGATACATTTTCATCCGTTTGTATTTGACAGGAAAGAAATCACCATGGAATACCTTCATCCAAGAAGAAAAAATAAAAAATCATCCTGCAAGACTCCAGAGCCATAAACTTGTGTCAGGGTCGGTTAAGGACGGATTAATAGGGTTACTCTGCTTATTTATTTTGTCTTTATAGTGCTGATCCTGATGGATGAAGTGACAAGCTCATCTCCAATGCTTCGGTGGATTCTTACAACTGAAATAAGAGTGGGTGTTTCCCCATGGTCTTGAATTCCGTGGAGCATGAATTCAGCTCTCCTTGCTGAATCGCACCAGGTTCCTGCTGGCCCCCCACGCCAGCCTGTCTGGGTCCACCTGGATGGCAGCCCCAGCACTGAGTCTACTGACTGGTACCACCATCCCCGATGGGTGTCACTGGCAACCTTGACAAGAGAGTCCTTCACCACTTCCTCCAGTTCACTGATAATGATGCTAAACAGGAGAGGTCACAGGACAGACCTGCAGCACTCCGCTCATTAGCAGCTCCCAGCAAGAAGCTGGGAGTTTTAATTACGACCCTCTGAGCCCAACCATCCAAAAAGCTGCTTACCCATCTAGTTGTCCCCCCATCCAGACTGCAAGTTCCCAGCTTAGATGCATGAATATTTCGGGAGACAACAGTGAAAGCCTTGCTAAAGTTGAAGTGAACAGCATCCGCCTCGTTAAAGTTGAAGGAAATGAGATTCTTTGCTCTCCCCTCATTCACAAATTAGGTCATTTTGTCACAGAAGGTGAACAGGCTGGTCGGGTATGACATGCCATTGGTAAAACCATGCTGAAGGCTCTCATTCACATTCATGTGCCCACTAATGTGGTCCAAGGGGACGGTTCCATGATCACGTTCCACGATTTTCCCAGGGAGTGAAGTGAGGCTGACCTGCCCATAGTTCCCCAAATTGTCCTTTTGGCTTTTTATAAGACGAACATATGTGACAACCTTTTCCAAATCATGCTGCGTACAAGCAGTCGTCTGCACACCCGGCATAATTTATGTACAATCTTTTCCCCCTTGTCCTGTGGTCATCTCCTTGATCATCCCAGTTCACCTAAAATTATTTGGGTGGGTGTGAAATGAGAAATGTTCATACCCCTGTGAAGGGAAATTCCCTTCAGACAGCTGGCGGTTGGGAATCACAATCCTATAGCAATCCTATAAGCCAACCCTGTACCCTAAAGCCTGTCTAAGTTCCAGCAGCTGGACACGGAGAAGCGTCTCTGTAGTTACTGCTCTGACCTTGTTCTGCAAACACGTACAGAATTTCCCAATCCACGGGGTGCATGCACTACCACAGGCTGTCCATTAGAAGTAATTGATAGGTAAGGAGATACATAGGCTTTCAAAGATTCTTTCAGTATATTGCAGAGAATGAAACACATCCACTCATCATGTGTATTACACCCTTCTGAACCCCCAAAAAAGAGTACAAAAAAGAGTGTGTGTAGAACTCCTTGTCTGTCTACCAAGTGGATGTGCCCTAGGTGGTTTCCTTAAGGGTATAGAGACCCCAGAGATGAAAAACTTTGTTGACCAGTGAGATGTGTTCAAGATGCTGATAAAACAGACTCCAGCAGCTGCTTGATACGGAGCAGAGATGTCTTACCTGTATTTTCACTGGAGGGAATCTCTGCTGGCCAGAAAGACCAGGTGAAGGTCCAGCACACAATGGAGCAACCTGCGCCGATAGCATACCTGGGTCTGTGTCTCTAGCTTTTACTTCAAGCAAGAAATTGATCTAAAAAAGCCCTGCGTTAGAAAGGATGAGACAATGAACCCTCCTAAAGTTAAATGAAACATTTAAAGAAAGATTTACATCAGTTTTACAAAAAATAAGCACCTTTTCTTCCCGAGCTTTGGCCCAAACTTTTTCAACTAGTCTTCCTGTCGTTCCTTTGTTTTCACCTTTTACACGTTAGCAGTATTAAATAACAGATCTCTCCACTTAATGCCTGAACTATTTCCTGAAATACAAGCATCTGACACTTGCCTCCATTACCTATGGAAAATATTAACAGTTTACTCATGGAAGTTAATATGTGGTGCTTTTTTGAGAAACTCGCTTAGCTATTGCTTGAGGTAAAATATAATTTTCCCCACTTCTGCTCTGTCAGGCACAGTAAATGGACCTTTGGCCTCTCTCTTGCACAAAGAAGGTTCTTTGGCTTCCCTTGAAACCTGTGTGGACACAGGTGATACCTCCTGGCCAGTGGCGCCTTCTGTAAAATAACATCTATAGGTGATACGACACCTTGGTAACCCACTTCTAACAGTTCTTCAATATTCTCTCGTATGGCATGACACCCTTCTGGCTTTGCAAAATTTTACTACTGTCTCTGCATGCAACAGCATCCAGGCCTTTCATCAAAACCAGCAGAAGTGCAAAAATGTCACATACTTTGCGCTTATCTTTTCAGGAAATTTGGTGCTCTCTTTCCCTTGAAGTTATTTAGACAGAACTCCTTTAAATCTTTTATGGCCCAGGAAGGATTACTTTTGATATCGAAGTCCAGCTGTTTACCTGGGTATTGTAGCCTTCCTTCCACTGCTCACAAGGCCCTCTCTTCCTTTTGTCAAGGTTTCTTTGTGTTGATTCTAAAGGCTCAGCATAAGGGAGCTCTCATGACAAGTTCTATATTTCCTGGGAAAAAAATATACATATGAGTGTGAATAACAAAGATTGAGAGTGGTATCAGTAATTTTAATTCTAAAATATTACTTTTGTCTTCTTGAAGCTATCTCCAACCCAAGCTGAATAGGCTCAGCAGATAAAAAACTGAGACAAAACATAAAGTAAATCAAATCCTGATAAAGCACGGAAATGCAAAATCAGGGCATCCAAACAGTCATATTTCTCTTCTGTAGTGACACTATGCCACAATGATGTGATCATAATCAAAGTTTTTAAGTAACTGTGACCATAGATTAGACTTGATTAAAGTTTAAGACATGTTACATTCATTTCCTTCTACTTCCAATCTCCTCCAGGGACACCTACAAACTAAAGCATTCAAACTCAGGGGACTTTCCTGAAAGAATTGCCCTTAATCTTTTAGCTGTTGAATAAAATCACTGTGTGGAACATGCATCTAACAATTCATCTTTTACTGATACGGCTCTCAATAAATTGTCTGTTCCCAAAGTTATAAGACTGAAGAAGCTATTATGAGAACGGAGCATTTTATTTCAGATGAAACCACGCAAATCTCAAGGAGAGAGGAGGCTGGCAGAAAGAAAAGTCCCCTGATATATATCTTTTAATTAACATAGCAAAACATTCCTTTCGGTAGGCAGGTAAATCATTTATGCACAATTCACTTGGGTTTCTCATCCTTATCACTAAAAATCTTTTTTTTTTGCAAGTTGGATTTATTTTGGAAAAAAGAAATATTGAACTAGTGAAGTGTTGTATGATGAGGGAGTACAGGATGTATAGCACCGAGAGGACAACAGTCATTTAAATTGCATTAATTCTTCCACAAAGTGAAAGTATAAAGGTGACTGTATCCGTCTTACCCAAGTTTTACAAGATTCACTTAAGAGATCCAAGTTTATTTTAAATATATATATATGTAGTTTTTATGATCCTGAGTTACCAGCCCTGGAGATGTTAATCTTTTAGGGCCCTACCTGACTTGTCAGCAAGCCACATGCAAGTCATGACTTAATTTTCTTTGCATCGTGATCCTTTCCCCAAAGCATGAAGCAGAAGCAGAAGTTCAGGCCCATTTAGGCCAGCGCCCGCGTGGACAACTGATGTACCACCAGCATGAAGTCACCTACCTACTGCTTTCATCTTCCGCAGCTCCCACAGAGCCCCTTCCAGCCCTCGGTCTCGGCCGACGGCCATATAGGAAGGCTGACTTATTAAAGCAAGCTATTGAAAATACAAGTAACAACTTAAACCAGCTTAAAAATGAACGCTACTGCCAATATCCCTAGGACTACCTTTGATAAGCAATCTGAGGAATTGCTTTGAAACTTTTTTGGGGGGATAGACTCAGTGCACAGGCGCATGGTGCATACAGCACAGTCGTATATAAATTCAAACTATGGTACTGCAAGGAATCCTGCCATTTCAGACACATTTTTTGCTCCCTGCTTCACTAGTTACCTAAAATTCAGATGGAGGTTAGATTTTCACCCCAAAAACTGAAAGGAGTCTTGACTCCTACCGAGCGTCCATCCATCTGACCAGGATTACTTCCACGCTCTTTGTTCCTGCAGCATCCAAGAATTCATGACCTTATGTTAGATGTATAGCATGCGATTTCTTTAAGAACGGTTAGTTGAACTACCAAGGTATTTCGGAGAGGACAGCAAAGCCAGCAGCCCTTCTCCAGGACGTTAAGCCACAATGTTTACCTACGCTTCTCAAGCAAGAGCTAAGAAATTTAAATGCTGGTACCTGTTTTTAAAGGCTTGATATCAAGCACCTTTTGTCTTCTCCAGCGGAGCTGCAAGAGCACTGAGGTCCTGCAGAGGGGCCAGTAACACACGCCGGGGGGGGGAGGGGGGAGGGATGGTAACCACCACGGGCAAACCTGTTTATAAAGCGAACCGGAGGATGAATTTAAGGTGGTAATCAGGCTTCACACACCGACAACCAGCAGCCCGCGACTGGGGAAAGCCACCAGCCCTCCACACTCCTGCCTGGGCCACTACCACAGGTCCCCCGCTGCGCGAGGGGACAGGGGTACCTTGGCCATTTTTGACTACCAACAATAAACACTTATGGGGAAATGTAATCTAGGCATCCTGAACTCAGGAGAAAGCCTGAATACCGTCTCTCAGCACTTCTTATACATATTTTGTTTGCTCCAGTGCTCTTCCTTACTGTGTCATTCCTCCTACGTGCTACATTTGGGACTTCAGTAACACCTGCGAAAGTAAGAAGCTGCGTGAAGCATTATTAGCTTGATTATTTTTTGACATTACATTGAATGCTCGCACTACTTTTGATACTCAGAGACAAGAAACCACTAGCTCTTTCGAGCTACAGCTAGCACAAGGAGGGGTTTTTTTATGTACACAGAGCAAATAGGCCATGAGAACGATAATAAGTCTAATTAAAGAATAGAATGCACTCCAAGGATATGCAAATTTGTTTTCAAGCACTTCTACTACAGTGAACTTTTTTGGTATTATATTCTGTGGAACAGTTTATTTTGCCTCTCTCTTTCATTTTTGTTACAATTTAGAAGATTAACTAAAAACACCCTACCAAAAAATGAGACCAGTGGAGCAGTCCGATTCAATTGTATTTATTCTGCACGCTCCACGAAATTAGGACACAGTTAATCAGCAACTGCGCTTAATTAGTAGGAAACCTATTTAAACCTAATGATACACATGGCCAGGGTTGCCGCTGCTTAATGGAGACAGTAGTTCTGCTTAATTGGGATGCTTCCAGGTGACAGAACGGTTGAAACCGATGCTTCGCTCTGCTGTTCGAGGCTCATGGTGGTTCTCTCTGTCCATCCCGCTGGGAACGTTTTGCAATTGGAGCTGACATAGCCCCCAAAGGGCTCCCTCGCTGCCGCCCTGCGCCTCCCGCCTTCAGCAGCAGCTCTTCTCCGCCCGCTGCCCGCCTGCAGAAGAAATCTGCCGCCCGAGGCTGGGGACAACTCAGGTGTAAGGTCTGCTGCCAGCTCCCGCGACTTGAGGGTTGAAACGGGGCTTTTCAGCAGTCGGAAGGACTTTATCGTCAGCTCAAGGGTTCAGCAGCATGATATGGACACACCCGCGGCAGGAGACATGACAGACCAGCAGCGGTCACAGCTGCCTGAAAATTTTCAATGAGAAGTTTAAGTAGTTTGCAATTCCTGCTACTCAACAAACACTGATTTTTATATACTATATTAATGCCACCGCACCCGATTGATAGCCACTCACCAGCCTGTGGGAAACGAGTCGGAAGCCTCATCTCAGTTCCTAGAAGAGCCTTCCTCTCACTCAAGCCTTTTGTTGGCAGCCTCATAGGAAAGGGTCACCGAAAGATTCAGATGTTTTCTCAAACCTGCAGATGATCTCCCCAAATGACAGCACCATCACCCTGCCGGGCAGCATAAGGAACCTCGCACATTAGCTCATCTATCGTGCAGAAATAACAAAAAATTGGCTCAAAGGATGGCAGTTTCTTGTGACCATTAATTTCACTGCAAAGAACTATGAAAGGAGGATTTGCAGAGACATTTCGTGAAGACGGGCAATTCAACCAGACACCAAAGGCAGAACAAGGTTTGCACAGCACGCAGCACTTGGCAGCATGTTGGTATAACGTGAGATGGCTTCACTTCCATCAACAAAGAGCTTAGTGCCACAGCAGAGTCCCTCAAATCGAGCTAAAGTAACTAGTTGTGCCCATCAACTGAAATTAGACCTGTCAAATGGTACCATGCCGGTCCAGTCAGCACCCAGGGTCAAGCAGCAGAACAACGTGGCAGCCTGTAACAGCGCAAGTTGTGAAGGTAACACAAGTCTTGGAAAAACATGGAAAGGGATACAACTCCAAGCCGCCTCACAGGTCAGCAGCATTTTTTTGCAAAAGACCAAAATACGGAAGACCACAGCAAACTTACAGTAGCTGGAAATATAATCATTTAAGGGCAGTATAAATATTGCGCTACTGATCCAATTAGCTGAACTTTCTCACCACACCTCTTTGCACCTTCGCTGTTTTCTTCTGGCTTTTCACATTTAAAATGCCCCACAGAACCAAGATGGACATTTCATGAAAAAGGCCACCGTTTGAACCTGTGTCCGCACCAGCTCCTACATGTAGTTGCACTGGGGTTTCATGAGTACAATCCTGCTAAGTGTCGATGTTCTCAGCACTGGCTGGGGGGAGGACAGCAGAACAGCTGAGGCAGGAAAGACCAGAAACATCGGGAATGGCCACAACAGCAGCAGGCGGAGGGAGGGAGAAGCAGGAAAGTGGGGTAGGTGTGTAGGGAGAACGGAAAACGGGAAGGCTTTAGAAAGAGGAGGAAAAGAGAAGGGTAAGAGAGTAAAGAAATTACACACCAACCCTACACCACCTCAGGAGCAGGAGACATGACTCAGAGTGGTCGTTTGCCCAGGGCAAAGGTGGCTCAGTGTAAGGTGACAGCCTGTAGCAACTAGCAACAGGAATGCACCTGCACAGACACTTCATGTACCTATTTAGAAATAAAAACGGACTGTGCTCCAAAAAACACCCAACCCCAGCCTCCTGTATTCTTGCAAGACTCCTGTCTGACCCACGCACTTCCACAACCTTCGCTTCCACGGTGTTCCTGCTGCTGGTCCCCTCCCCTTCTCACTTGCAGTGAAGGTTCCCCAGGGGGACGAGATGAAATCAGCTCAGCCAGAACGTCGGCCCCTCCAGCCAGGCAGGTGAAGGAAACAGTCGGACCAAGCTTCACTGTGACCTTAAGTGACAGAGGATCTGGATACCTAATCAAACACACAGCACCTTGGCCATAGCCAGTGTATTTTTGTATGAAGTGACCACAAAGAATAAAAATGCCTACCCTGGAACAGCTGTGATAATACTCTGAAAACACTGTAATGCAAAAGATCTTTCTGCTGATAACACACATGGAATAATTTATATCTATAGCGTAAAAGCACAAAACCAACTGAACAAGACCAGCTCTACGCTATCGATTTTTACATAAACGGCCAGGTCTGGGAGTGACTGCAAGCACAGAAAAAGTAGAGTTGGATGGAAAATTAAATGCTATTTTGTCTCTCCTACGACCTTGCTGGTCATAAGTTCTATGAAGATTCATTATCAAAACTACAACTACAACAGTTTCAGGCTTCCTCACAGCACCTTGCTGGAGCTGCTGAGGTTAAAGACTTTTTTTTTTTTTTTTTTAAGCTATATGAATGACCATTAAACATGATTGCTAAAGAAGCAAACTGTGAAAGTTGTTTCATTTATTTCTTAATATCACAGCTGTACAATTTTCATACATACAGCAGGAAATGCACATTGGTTACACAATGGCATTTGGCTGCATTTCCAAGTATAATACAGTAAGTGCAACTCCACTTAAAAATGTACATTTATACAACTTAAACAAATTAAGGATTGCTACATTCCTATCTGTGACAGTATAAAGCTTCATTTATGTTAAGTCTCATTACTAAACCACTTCCTGGTTAAATATAAAACATATTCAATCATTTTAAAATGGCCCTTGTGGTACTTGGCCAGCATATAAAATATTTGTCATGTAAAATTTAACCATTAACTTTTCTTTTTTTTTAAAAAATAATCCTCTAAGCCTATTCAAACATTTGCTATTGAACTGTTATACTGACACCTCGTAGCAGGAACCAAATTTTACCCTCCTTTTTTTTTTTTGCTCTTGCACTGCTTATCATCAAAAGAAGTTAGATTTGTAATGTATTGCAGCTTTATTCGGATACAACCAGATGGCTAAACTATTAAACAATTTTGCTCAAAAGGTAAATAACATTCTTCAATAAAGAAAACAAAATTACATTTCAGAGGTATTTGTCATCAAAATTTTAATGGGTAGAGTGCTACCAGCACTTGAAAAAAAAAAAAGTATTAATTTATCTTTTAAGACCCACCCGAATTTCAGTTTAAACTCTTATAACTTTACTTTTGGAATACATTGGTCCACAGACCACAGTCTTGTTACAGTTTACCAAATGAAAAACAAAATTGCTTATTGCCGTCCCTATAACAGGAATGGTTCAGTTTTAAACCTCCTTTAAAAATATACATTTTACAATCCTTTCACCTCAACAAAGGTGACACTGACAATAAATACACTGGTTTGGTGGTTTTATTTTTCTTCGCTACGAAAAGTTTACAAACTACCTGTTGTAAGCCCTTTCTTTTTTAGACTTCTCCAACGCCTTGTCCATAGTTTTCTCATTTTCTCCTCTACATTTGGGGCAGTACCATTTGCCCTTTGGTTTATGATTGAGTCCCACGCAGGAAAAGTGAAACCACTCGATGGTGCACTCGTCGTTATCGCATCCTATCATTTCTCCATAGGAGACCTGGTTGCACAAGCAGTATGTTGGTTCGTTAGGGTCAATGGGAAGGTCTGGGGGAGAAGTTTCCCTCTCTGCTTTAGCCTTGGATCGCTTCTTCTTCTTGGACGTTTTTGCTTTCTTCTCCTTTGGTGTTCCTGAGGTGATGTCATCGTGATCATGATTATTTGAAGCATTTTCACGATTCTCGTTATTCCTTTGCCGCCTCGATCTCTTATTGTTGGGCTTTTCAGCCTGTGCAATTGTCTCATTCTTTGACTTATCTTGGCTGGCTTTCCCGCTGTTTCCAGTGGTATCATTAGTCTCTTGACAAGTCTCAAACAGTTCCACATGGCTGTCCACTTGCCTCGTTCTGTTCTCAACGAGCTCCACCATCTGACTGACGATTTGGATCTTCTCGTCCCCCAGTTCCTGACTCCGAATCAAGGCTCTCTGTATGCAGTGCAACATTCTTCTCTTCTGCACGGCATCTGTCTCTCGTTTAAATTTTTCATAGTAATCATCCAGGTCCTTCAGAATCTCTGCAAGGAAGAAATAAAAACTATAAATATTTTCAACAGGGAGAATGGCAAAACAAAGCCTTTCCATATCGTTTCTTCCACGCGGCAACACCTTTGTAACACACAAAGCTGATTGAAGACAGGTTCCCTGAAGCTGGTATCTGACAAGTGGCTCATGACTCCAGCAGACTGCTTTTGTTCTAGTCAGTCCCGCACGAATAGAACACAAATGCTGGTTTAAAAAAACCGAAACTAAATGTAATTTTATGCATGTTGACAATTCATCCCTTTAAACTTATCAGTAAATAAAAAGAACTAACTAAACAAATACACACATACTCCCCCCATCAAAAGTTCCGAAATTAATTGTAAAATTAGAGAGTAAATTAATAGACTGTTTTCCTGGACTTCTTCTGTATAACAAGATTAATATTTTTAGCGAGTGACTGAGAGTGGGAGAAAGAGAGTGGGACAGAAAGAAAGCACAAAACAGTGTAGAAATCAGATGCTGAGTTATTTCATAATCACTATCATACTTGACAGATAATGCAGAAGAACTCCAAGTACAGCGGGCTGGACTCTACACTATGGGCAGTTTCACCTGATACTGCTGAGTTACTTTTGCTGGAAATGTGAGGCCATTTAAATCCCTAGGACTACAAAATTAGGATTACAATAACCAAGCTGTCTAGATGATTTCTTCCCTACACTTTCTGTAAAATACCTGTTGCTTATAAACTTACTTACAAAAGGAGGTGACAAGGTTAGACGGTAACGTTAAAGAAAATATGCAACAACTGGAGCAGCTAGAGCTTCCGATTTAAAATGCTCACACTGAAAATATGTTAGATCTTGAGTTGCACCTCAAGGATTGTTCCAACAGTTTATAAGAATGAACACCGCTCAAAAGCGTTTAAAGTTTCAAAACCATTTCTAGAAACCTATTTTTAAGCAGATGTTTTTAAGTTTCACTACGATACTCAAATCAATTCAAATATACAGGACACTCAGCATTTCCATACTAAGTCCTCAAAAAAGTGCAGAATGATTTTTCTGCACCTCCTTTCTCACACGTTAGAACATTCTGCCTTAGAGAAGCAAAATATACTGAGATAAAATCTAACCACAATTCACCTAACAGAAACCAGGGTCTCATATACATGCAAATAGGATTACCAAAATTGCCTCTGAATTTCACAAGTATGAATTTATTTTTTTAAAACTTTTTTTTTTTAATAAGAGAATGTGGAAACAGCAATTTACACATGCAACTAACAGTTATCCTGTGATTTAGGTTTTGTCTTGCCTAGGTAGATTTTTTGAACACATGCATTACAGATTTCTAGTGAAGACACGGAAAGTTTATCCAAGTTTTACTTTAGTTTTTAGAGCTGCAGCCTATCAGTTAAGCACGACCTGTCACAGCAGGCACTGCAATATCACCTATCTGACGAAAAGTAGTATTTCAATGTGTTACTAAATATCTTAAGCAAATGCCTTTTTTCTAACTAAAAAAAAACCCAACAAACAAAACCAACCAAACAAAACAAAACCCAAAACACCCACGCCCCAAAAAAACACCTCTACCATCACCACCAAAAAAAACCCCAAATGTAGATAATATTAAGCATTCAGGAAGATTAAAAGTCTAGCGTTAATTGTTTTCAGTGGCTGAAATCTAGAAGTTTTATGTTCTAAGTTTTGGCACTTGACTGATGTCATCAGTTTAACCCATCTGAACCTGGTACGTGGGCATCTTTCATGAAGAACACTCTTATACCACAAAATAATGAGTGGCTTAATGACTTAAGTCAGGCATTAAGAAAACTTCTAGTACTGGCCATACACATCAGCACCACAGCACCTCCTGAAACCACTGTAATTATGCAGAAGAAATAAGTTGGCTGCGACAATCTTGAATCCTACAAAGGCCCTGCCCGAGCACATCCTCGGGCACCAACACGTTCAGTAGGTAAGACGCGGTGCGAGATGTGCCTTTCACAAAGGCAGGCAAACAGAAAAGGCTGCTCAGCATCGGTGTCGGGAAGGTGGTATTCCAGCAGCGCACCAGCTACAAGAAACCGCTTGACAGCTGTTTGTCTACTACAGCTCCGGGGAGGACTGCACCACTGCGCCTCACACCAGCGCCCTCAGCTGAGGCTGCCCGCCCGGAGGAGCCTGCGGCTATTGGAATCCCAGAAAACCGCTTTCCCTTGAAAGAAAGACCAGAAAGCAGAGTTTTGCGCGATTAGTGCGTTATGCAATTGTTCACCAGCTGTGAGCGCGCACCCCCAGAATCGCAAACGCCAAAAAAAATTTAAGAGAAAACTTAAAAAAGGTGCCGTATGTTGAGAAAGCTTTATTGCCGGAAAGTTCCGCAGCCCTCGCGGGAGGCTGAGGTACCGCCGTACCGGCTGCCCGCCCACACATCCCGGCAGCACCCTCCCTCTTCTCCCCCCGGGGCAGACAGCGCCGGGCTGCCGGGGATCCCGAAGGGCGACGGCGGAAGCACCTGGGCGGGCGGGCCAGGAGCCAGGCTGGGACGTCCGCGCTCCGCCTCCTACCCGCGGACGAGGGCGACGGCGTGCAAGACGCGGACGCCAGCAGCTCCCCCGGCCCGGAGGGTGCTCCGCGGCCCGGGGTGAGGGCGCCAGGCGCCACCATTACAGCGCGGCGAGCCTTAACGGTCCTAACGTAAGGCAGCCCCCGCGTGCACAACCGCCGGCCGGGGAACGACCTCACCCCTCCGGGCCGAGGGGGGCGGCCGTCTCCTAGCAACCAGGGCGGCAGCAACGCCCCGGAAGTGACGGAGCAGCTATTGTTCTCCGGCAGGAAAGCGGCGGCGGGTTACCCCCCGCCCCGGTTCGCAGCGTAACAGAGGGAGGAGGCGGCGGAGAAAAGGGCGGCGGCCCCGCCCACCCTC
>VWZL01005310.1:54669-74020 GCA_013396915.1 Stercorarius parasiticus | reverse complement strand
GCACCCACCAGCACCCCCTGGCCACGGGAGCCACAGGGGATCACAAGCAGGACAATGAGGGGACAAAGACAGGGCCGGGGGGGAAGACCTGGCAGCCCCCAGCCCTTCAGATACCGGCATTTCCCGGGCCCAGTGCCAGGATCCGGCCGTGCACACACAGGCTTTGCCGCCAAAGCCGCGAAATTCCCGCGCGACGCAGGATGCACACACTGTTGCACAACCTGGGCCAACAGCTCCTTTTATTTTTAGGCTCTTGCGACATGGCTTCCCCACAGCCTGCCCGAAATGCCACCAAAGCACCGGATGGGCCACAGGATCCGAAACACCCTGCCCTGCTCCAGCAGCTCTTAGAGCAATTCTGTGCACCAGCCATGCCTCAGTTTCCCCATTAGTTACCTTCACGCGCCAGCCTTGTGACAGCAGTGATGCCAGCCAGCCCTGCCCACCCTACGCAGACCCTGAGGGCTTCCTCCCGCCGATCCCATCATCCAGGGCTTCGTTAAATCCCCCCGGTGCTTCACGGATCCTACCTGCAAACTGAAGATGAGGCTAGGACGCGTCTCAGTTCGGTGGCTGCAGCTGCCATGGGTTTGCAGGAGATGCTGTTCCCAGGTGACACCATCCCCGAGACGGTCCCCAGCCCATCCAAGGCACCAGGGCAGGATCGTACCCTGCAGTGTGGGAACTGGGGTGGGAAGAGCTGGGACAGCGTCACCACCTGGGACCTCCAACTGGCATTAAGGGACAGCCGGACCCTCTAAACCCACCAGTGAACATGGGCACTGACACCAGCTGGTCACCGGTGCCAGGCGAGATGGCAGCTGTGCCACGGTGCTGGCCGGCTCCCGGCTCTCCAGCCACCTGCAACATCCTCCCACAGCACCTGCAGAGCTGCCTCTTCCTTACCAGGGGAGGGATGAGGCCAAACTCATGCCACATCTGTGGCTTCAGCCCTGGCTGTCCCCCACACAGCACCTCGTGGGGCAGAGCAGGCAGCACTTCCCACCCCAGTGAAGGGCAGCACCGCATGGATGAGAAATTCCCTGCAGGATGAGCAGATTGGAGCATTTTACAGCCAAAACACAGTAAGAAAAGGGAACCAAAAGGTGGAGGAAACAGAGCAAACACAAGTCCTTGAACATGATGGATGGATGTTGGATCTGAGATCAGCAAAGGGGCTGCTTTGAGCTCTGGGGATGGCATCCGCAAGCAAGAGCAGCAGCGCTCGACCAGCCCAATCTTCCTGCGCTGGCAGCAAGTCTGGGCTGAGCTCCACATGTGCTGGGCAAGGGGCTGGTGAAGGCTGGGGGCAGGGAGAGATGAGGATGCAGACGGTGGGATGCTGCCTGTGCAGCTCTTGCTGCCGGATGCGAGGACTGGCGCTGCGCTGGCTGCCACAACCCCTGCGCTCCTCCCAGTGTGTCCCCTGGGACCCACATCACCAACCCCACCTGGCACCCAGCCCTGTTGGTGGCCAGGGACAGGAGCCCCCACCACCACTGGTACCGAAACACCAGTGCCCAAGTGAGGGGACTCCTCCGAGGACAGGTAGCACCATGGGGATGATGCTTCGTCAGCGAGGGAACAGGTCTCCCAACTCGAGCTCTCCAGTTGCGATGCTGAGCCGGGCCAGAGCGCCAAGGACTTTAATTGATGGCGAGCCAAGCCACACCAGGCCTGTACTGTTTTCTAATCCCAGTGTAATTAATGACCTTATCTTTGGCCAAAGCCATTTAGATTAAGTGGCTGGTGTGATGGGCTCGGCTGCTCCGGCTGCACAGATGGAAGAGCTGCGTTTGTCTGGGGATTAGCAGAGGGCAGATGGAGTGAAGTGCCATTCCCCATCCCCAAACCATTCGGCATCAACAGCAGTCTGAAACCTGAGACCACAACTTTCTCAGCAAGTCCTGGCCGGGACTGGAGAGGAATTTCACATTGTTTGTCTCTTCTGCAGGGCCCAGAGCAAGAGGAGCAGGAGCTGAATGTGCGCCGGCACCAGGAACCGGTGCGACCCCTGCCAGGAGCTCCATCCCAGTCCCTGCCTCGAGTCCTTCAAACAACAGAAGTACAACAGAACCAGCTTCCTCCTCAGAAAGCAAATCATCGCTGAGCCCTGGCTCTGCATCAATAAAAAGCTGTGTCCTCATCGACAGCCCCAACCTCTCCAAGAAAGTAAACTCACCTCCTTGCTGCTGGCAGGATCAGGGCATGCTTCCACCTTCCATTTCCCAGTCCAGGCACAGCATGAACAACCAAATGTGACAGACCTCCGTTCTCCTGGGACACCTGGGAGCTGCGACCCCCAAAACAAGGCACTGCAGCGGGTGGCACAGAGCAGGGGGGAGGCCTGGGAGACCCTGCCCTACCGTGGCTGCAGGCTCTTGAAGAGAACAGGCAGACTAGCAGCTATTGTGGAAGAGGAATAACATTTATCTGTGGGGATAACAAAGTTCATATTAAACCGATTAAGGATATTAAATCCATTTCTAACAGTATGGTCATCTGACTGCACTGAGGAGACAGAGCAGATAATCCCACTCCCCATTCACAGAGCTGCCCCGATGATTCCAGCCTGGCCTGGGGAGATGACTCAACATGTCCACACTGTCTATCACACACTCAGCACATCAGCGGCAAATGGGGCTTTACGCCCGGCCTCACCTGCACCTCGTCTATCCAGGCCAGGAGAACACAGTTCCACACCTCGACCCTTGGCCGTGTGCTCCAGCGCTGGGCTGAGCCCATATCCACGTGCACCTGAGTCAGGTGGACAGCAAGCAAGCCTGGGCTCGAGAAGAGCTTCAGCTGGTGCTGCAGACAGACCCAGCAACACGAATGCGGTGCCCAGCATTTCAAAGCTGATGCCCAGCTCTGCCCAATGCTGGCAGAGAAAAGCCAACCCAAATTCCCAGCTCTTCTTTGCATATTCCCTTGAGTCCAAGCTCTCACGCCACCCTGCGCTCCTATCAAATGGCCCAAGGCAGCCACCCCGCAGAGCATTACAGAAATAATTCAATGCTGAGGAACACAAACTGGAGGTTTAATCTCATCCCCACCAGAGCAGGCACCTCCAGAGCCTGCAATGGCAAATCTGCCCATGCAGCCCTTCCCCTTGCAGGCTGACCTCCAAGAGATGCCTCTTGCCACGTGGTGTATCGCAAGCAGCAGAAGGAAAAAAATGTGCTCTACCACCCGAAAACCCTCCCAAGGAGGAACCGTCTTGATTGCATTTGCCAGGAGAATCACAAACGCCCTGGAAAAGGCCCTCCTGGTTCCAGCCAGAGCAGCACGCCAGGAAGCGCAGTGGCGCAGACGGTGCTCATGTCCTCCAGGAATGCCGCCGCGGAGACCAACTGCCTCACAGATGCGGCACAAGGAATTTGCTGCTCAGCAACTCAGATTCAAATGCGGGGCTGGTTCCCACTGCCAAACCACAGTGTAAACCCCCGGGAATTCAGCTTTAACTAGGACAGACTCATCTGTTGCAAACTTGATGAGATCATTTCCAAGTTCCTGTTTAACAGGTGTCAGCTACTTCTGCACCTGCCCTGTGCCGAGGGATCAGCCTGCCTCCATCACGCTGAGAACATCTGCTCTGCTCCCTCAGAAACTGCAGAAAAGGTGACTGGAAGAAGCAGCCAGGCCTGGATGTCCTGCCCTGTGCCCAGAGCAGGGAACCTGAGCCCGGGTGGAAACAGAGAGCAAGAAAACTGCGCTTGCTAATAGGGAGGGGAACCCACTATAATCCTGCAACTTTATTTCCATATAAAAGAAAAAAAATACATCCTCTCCACAATAAAGGTGGTAAGAACTTGCTCAGCTCCAGTGTTCACTCCTGGCCAAGCTGGAGGAGCACAAGGTGTTTCTGTCTTTGAGAATGACACGTTCACATGCCAGCAGGATCAGCTCAACCATTCCACAGATAATGCTGTGTCTGTGGCAGGAATTAACACTTGGCATGGGAGGATGCTCCGAGCAGCCTTGCCCCAGGGCCCAGCCCTTTCCAGGCAGGGCTGGGGAAGCATGGGAACAGAGCGCGATGAGGCCACATGAAGAGGACCTGATGCAGCCAATGGCCTTTGCCCATCACACACCTGCCTCATCCTGAAAAAAAATGACTCAGCTCGTTTGGTTCAAGGCCACCCAGGACTCAGTTGCTTCCTCGCCGTACAGATGGAAGCGTGGCTGCTCCCCTTCGCCAGCTGGTTTGCAGTCTACAGCAAAGGCAAAGACAAGCTGCTATCCTCGCCCAAGGTCTCTGCACCCCCACTGTCCCCCTCTGCAGCGTGGCTGGTGGCCTCCAGCTTCTTTCTCTTCTTCAGGTGGTGCAGGTGGGATTTGGATCGTATGTGAGCTGGAGGAAGATGTAAACAAAGCATTTAACTCTGGGGAATTCAGAGAAGGAAACACCCAACCCAATCCCCCCGTGCAGTGCAGTGCAACGCCCCTTCCCTTCCCATACTCCTGCACAATTCATTCCCGCAGAAAAGTGAACTCCCAAACCCTGCCCTGGCCATTTCTAAGGACACTTCTAGGCCAAACTATTCGGGCTCAGAAGGGAGGACAACACTTCCAAGCCTTCTCCTGACTGCAGGAATGACTGGGAAACAGAAAAAAAACGGCTCTGTATATGCAGAAGACTCCAGATTGTCAACTCTCCCAACAAGTCTGCTCCCAGCCGAGGCACGACACCAGGAGGACAGGAGAAAGTGTTACCAAAGAAGCAGCACATTGCAGGATGCGGGTGAGGTTGTGCAACTCTCTGCCACCCCATGGAGCACTGCCAGGATCATTTGTAAGCCTAGATGCCTGCACCGCAGCACTGGGGATATCCTGTACATCTACAGCGCAAATAGGGACGAAGCCTGAAGCATAATTACGCTTTTGCATAACTCCAGGGCAAGGCCCCCAGCTATTAGAGCATTTCAGCAGGAGTCGGACGGGAACAGAAGCATAATCCCAAGGATGCAACTTGTACTGACACAGCGGGGCAGCAGGAGCTGCGTTTCTGCTTGAAATCACATAGTTAAGGATAGTAAAACCTGTATCAGCGGTATTATCTAAGTAAAAGGCGCTTTGTCTAACCAGACCAATGTAACATCTTAGCAGGGTGGGTTTGCTCTTTCCAAGAGATCAGAGCAGCAATTAAAGCAGCAAACTTTTCAAGCAGGGCCTTAATTAAATGAGGGTATGTGGTCACTGAATCAAGGCCCTCAGGTGTTTTCCAGTCATCCTTTTCTGCCAAAGGATGAAATTACATGCAAAGCTGCTGCTACATCACGATGCTGTAGGGTCACCCTCAGCTTGAAATGAAGTCTCACCCCTTACAATTTGTCGCAAGCAACATCAAGGCATAGAGTGGCTGGATTTCTGCTGCTGTCTGGGGAGGTGTGCTCTTTTAAGTCCATACAAATTGTAAAATCAGATAAAATTTAGAAATCTTTCAGAGACAGTGGGGTACTGAGAAGCAGTTCCCAGAACTACCTGTAACTTGACTTAAAAAACCAGACCAGATTGCAGATCGACTCAGCTCCCACTATGGTTTTCACTTCCCTTTGAGCTTTTACATTTTGCAGCTACAAGTAACACCCAGGTTTTGGACCATTTTTCTCCCACCATCTGGGGATTGGAGCCAAATTCAGCTGGATGCAGAGAACAACAGCCGGTCTTGGTTGAGAAAGGTACTGTCATCATCTATCAGAATTTGGGATGACATCCCTAGCTGTAGTGTATGGGGGAATCTTGAGTTCCCACTTGGTCATAAGACTTGCTGGACCTGGCAGGAGGGCATGGACCCTGATAACTTTCAGAGTCCTCTAGTTCTGGAGTAGGCAGAGCTCCTACAAAGCACCTCCAAGCTGAGACTGGCTAAAATAACAATTACACTTACAAACTGATCTCACTACAATGAGCTTCCCATTCTGAGCCAACTTCTATCTTTGCCTTCAGCAGCTCCCTGGATCAACAGGAATAAGTGACTCGTTCAAATCCGACGACCAATGACCTGGGAAATTTATCTTTGCATTGTGTCTGCTTATACTGCATTCAGGCAACACATGGAGATTTACCAGTTTCATTTCTGCAGCCAGTTTCTCCACCACTTTTTGTTTCTGGTTCTCAGCATGAGCCCCACAGCACAGATAAATTCACTGAGTTAATCTGATTCCAACTGAGCTCTTTTAAAGTAAGTCTATTGAAAATAGAAAATCCCTTTCTATTACCGTTACAGCTAGGAATACTCTTTCTTTGAAAAACATGCAAACAGGAGATATTGGAGCAAAACTGAGCTATTAAAAACATTAAGAAACTTTAATTTTATACAACAAAACTTTAGAAGAATCAAATTTGTTCTGTGCTTTTTGACAAAGTATCTAAAGTGCTGAAAAGGACCAGCAGCCCTGACTAAACACAGCTCTGAGGTTTGATGCTACGTATAGATCCCCCTGTCTGGCGTGACGGCAGAGCGCGGCAGTGTTTACTGGGTGCCGGGGAAGGGGGGGAAGCCTGACAGATGGCTGTTGTGGCACAGCTCCTGCACCCCCTCTGGGCTCGCAAATGGCTGCTTTCATACACGGGCTGTAAACAATCCTTGAAAGACCAAGATCATGTGCTAAGTGTCACCCGGCTGAGCTGAGACAGCCAAGGAAGCTGCTCTGCTCCGCAGAACTGCCTCACTCCTTCCCTCTGCATCACCGCCCCCTCCCAGGTCCTCTCCTCTCCCCCTTGCCGCATCCTACCTGCCCACTCCCTGTCCCCGATGATGACTCTGTCACAGAGCTCACACACGCGATGACTCCGTTTGTTCTCGTTTACATCATACTCCATCTTCACAGGCTCTGCTGGGGGCTCACGTCCCTGTAGATTAAATAATGTCTCAAACTGGTTTCTACTATGAAAATTTGCTTGTCTGTGTTCATTTTGGTAAAATTTGGGATGTGAACTTGCCATACGCAGACAGTAGGGTTAGCAAGACAGAGGCTGCAGTTTTACCATGCAAGACAAGCGGAGTACTGGGCATTAGGAGAAATTTTCAGCTTAGACAACAACCCTCTGCCACTGCGAGGAAAGCCCAAGGCTGGACATGTAAGCAGACAGCACTGCCAAGTTACAGGGCCTGGAGACTACTGAGAAGCTGACTTCTCAGCCACGGCTCACGTGTTACTCTAGTTACCCAGTACCTGGATGAAGCTCTCCACAATCTCCAGAGCAGGTTTCAGCACATCCTCCTCCCACTGCAAGAGATCAGACACCTCCAAGCCATACACCGGGGGCACGTTGGGCCCGGGACCTACGGAGACACAGAAAGGCAGGTCACCACCAGAACACGGTCCACAGGAGGCCACAGAAGATCAAAAGCTGGATCCAGGCACAAAGCCATCACACAAAGTCTACAAGGAGATGCAGGCATGGAGGTCTGGATGAGGAATCTGCAGGTGCAAGTCCCCACTCAGAGCGGTAATTGCTTGTGTGGCTGCAGGAGCCAACGCTCCCGGCTCTCGGTAGCAGGCCACGGTGGGAGATGCTTTACTAATGCCTCGATCTGACAAGGCCCAGTTTCAAAGCCACCCCTTTGGCCTCCCCCAGGCAGGAGGGCACGGGGTGCCCAGTGCAGCCCAGCTGGGGGGAGACAGCTGCAATCAGAGGGCACCCGCTCCCTCCAGTGATGTTGCTGCCTGCATTGCTCACCTGCCCGCAGACATCGGGCACATGGCCCCACTCGGACAAAGCCATCAAAGGCAGCCATGTGCCAGTCTCCAGCAGGTGCTGCTTTTTATTGCTGTAACCACAAACAAGCTCCTGACAGGGCTGATCTGAAACACACCTGCCATCAGAAAGGTGAGCCACAGCCACCGAGCACATGGCTCCAGGAAAGCTCTTGCACCCCGTTCAAAGCCCATCTTTTGACTCGAGTTTCTCCCTGCCTTTTTTTTTTTCCTTTTAAATTTTTTTTTATTGTTGTTTTGCCCCTGCCAAGCACCTTTCAACAAGTGCCCGGCTCCCAGCTGCTGCTGCTGGCCTTGCTCCAAGGCTGGGGCTGGGACGGGGAAGTCCTGCTGGCTCCTTGCCACTGCAGTGAGCACAGCCCAGGCCAAGGGCAGCCAATGGGCTCCAGCTCCTAATCTGAAGGGCAGCTGCCAACTGGGCTTTTCGCCCTGCGCCAGGAGCATGTGTGGGTGCATTGGGAGAGGGACCATACTGGGTACTTCCTCCCCAAGCCCCTCGGGAGCTGTCGGCAGTGCAGCATCCCTGCAGCCACCATCATCTACTGCTGCCCATCATGGGGCTGAGCCTTTGCTTGCTTTGTTCTGTCAGGGTATTAGCCGTCCTGATGGCACTTGTGTTGGGAGGGAAAGATCTTCCCTTGACTGGCAGCCAGGGGTACAGGGGAAGCAGTGAGAAGGAGCTGGACAGTGCTGGGTGGGCTGTCTCAGCAGGGTTGAGCGGCTGCTCTCCTTCCCACATGTTCAGGTTGGAATCAGGGCAGAGCCTGGTGGGTGGATCCTGGAGGGATCTGACTGGCAGCAGACAATTGCAGAGCCAGGGCAGCCTGGGCCAGCCAGAAGAATCCAGGCAGGATGGTCTGATCTGTGCCAGACTCACATCCCCCTCAACACACACTGCCCCAAAGCAGAGGAGCCACCACTCTCCTTCCTTGAGCTGGGAGCCAGGGACATGCCAAGGAGGGATGAGAAGAGATGCGAGAACAGGGATGGCAAGGCAGGGCAGGAACAGACGACTTACGTCTCAGGAAGCGGTTTCGGACCCATTTGTTCTGCCTCCGGGCATATCTCTTGGTCACCTGTTTCAGGGCCTGGATCCCTTTGAAAAAGAATAAAAAATAAAAACAAAAGCCAGTGCAATGCTGCAAGTTGAGTTCAGAGCAGAGTGAGAAGAGGCTGTTGGCTTCAGTGGGGGGAAATCATGCAAGACAAAAGTTTGTGCTGGAGGCTATCATGCTCGCTTAACAGAAATATTTCTGCTGTCAGTCTGAAGGTCTCTGAGCCAGCAGGGAGAAGCGGTCATCACAGCAAAGAGGGTGAGCCATGCCAGACAGTGTTGGGGCAGTGGCAGCGCAAAGGGCTGGACAAGGTGCCCCTTTTAGCAGGTAGGACAATGTGTTCCGGGGCCGCACTGTTCTCTTAACACCTAATTGAATACTTCTCTGCACAAACGGAGCCCAGGACCCCTTGTCCTACCCCCAGTGGGCCCAGAGGATGGTTTATCATTGTACAACCTTTCAATATTTAGTACCAGACTTATCGTCCATAATCGTCTCCTGAGCAGACACAACAAAACCCTTCTGCACCAGCCTTGTTTTCAAGCCTTTTATCATTTCAATGGTTTCCTCAGCCTCCATCTCCACTTCACCCTGAACCCTCCACACAGACCAACTCCGTCTGGGACCTCCGCTGTGCTGAGAAGCAGAGCAGCTCTCTCCTCTAACAACAGTGTATCCGTCCGGACACTCCAGAATGACACGTGCCAAAGAAAAGGCATCACTACTGACTCATGCTGTCATCCGCTAGATCCCCAGATCCCTTCCCACCATCCTGCTGCTGAACCAGATGCTGAGTTCTGCTTCATTTCTTTTTTCTAGCCCTATTCTCCACATCATTCACACCTCAGCTGGGATCCCATCACCCAGGTCACTGGTGGACCAGCTCCAGATCCCAAGTTACACTGTGCCCAGTACATCTTGCAAGGAGACCTGGGGGAAGGGAGAGGGAATTGCTGGGGGTGTGCTCAGAGATGCTCTCCAAGCACTGAAAAAGGAGTCCCTGTCCCTCCTGGGCTGGAAGAAGTGGAAAATTCAGAGAGAAAGGTGCAGCTCAACGCCAACAAGACCTGCCCTGGGGTTTGAGCTTGGTTCAGACCGTTACGCAGAATCACCTGGAGCTGCGTGGGGCTGGGGGACGCAGGGCATGCAGGGTGCCTCTCTCACCTTTTTGCAGCAGCAGAGCACTCGTCTCGGGTGAGCAATTCCCCTCACTGACAAGGTACTCGTGGAACTCCTTGAATCCAATGGACTGGAAGATGCCGTGCTGGTAATCCTGCCTGGAGAGCAAGACAAGAGACGGGCGTCAAAGCAGTAGCCTTCAGAACAGTGGCAGGCCTCAACCCTCCCCATAATAGCTCATATCTATGCGTCTCACCCTGCAGGGACCTCCCCAGGTGACACAAGCCCATGGCCTCAGGGGACAAGCCAAGCCACGCACACAGGAATGCAGACCGGTGCCTTCAGTGCCCACCCCATGTCAGCTGCACTGTGTGAACACTCAGGCAGCACCAAGTAATTTTTACTGAGGGGAAATGTCACCGCTTGGCAGGTATGGTCCAGGCAAAATTAATTCAACACTAAGACCCACAGGGACTCTGCTGTTTGACCAGCCCTGATCTAAGGGTTCTGGCAGGGAAGGCCAGGAAGTGCTCGAGGATCTGGCTGGTTCAGACCTTTCTGCTGATAGTGCTCCCACAGAGGCAGGCACCCGTCCAGTCTGCTGACCTTGCCGCAGAAGCAGGCGCTGCTGGGAGAGGGCTAGGAGCAGCGATACATCGGAGCTGCTGCAGACAGAGCTGGTCTGGGCCCTGCATGGGTCTGGAAGGTGGGGCTGGGAGCATTGAAAGGGAGCTTGCTTCTCACCCACCGGTTCTCGGCCACTTTCTCTTGGTTGTACCGGCGGTGGAAGTCCCGCAGCTCCTCCAGTAGTCCCGCAGCCAGCATGTCATCCACCCGCTTCTCCAGCCGCTGGTCCAGAGCTGAGAGGAGGAGAGCACACACTCAGCTGCCCAGAGCCATGCCCTCACGAGGCCCATAACTGGACAACATACTAGGACTCAGTTTGGCACTCCCAGCCTCCCGATCCACCAGAGGAAGGCACAGCCCAGCAGGGGAGAGGAGCTAGTCCTCTGTCACACCCACTGATGCCAAAGCTATTGCTGCCTTCTTTAGGGAGGAGGCTGGAGCAGGAGCAGGGAGTCAGCTCTAACCCCACATCACCGAGCTCAGACAGCCAGGAGCTGTGCAAAGCCCACTCTCACCTGCCTGGTCTGCATGGAGCCACAAGATGCAGGAATGGGGGTATTTCAGGGGCCCCCCTAAGGGTCCCCCACCTTCCTCCTCCTGCTGCTGGTGCAAGATTTCACTATGGGGGATCCCCATCTCTTCAAACACTTGGAGGCTCCTGTAAGCAGACACAGACAGAGCTCAGAGGCTGGGTGAGGATGAGCTTTTCCATTTCCCCAGCAACCCTGGGGGCTCCAGCAAAGGGAACCGCAGACACTTGCTGCGATGCAACCCTCTCATGTGGGGGGACGGCAGGTTTCTGCTCCATCCCATGCCCGGCATCCCAAGCACACCCAGGTCCTGGGGGTGCAATGCAGTGCAGAGCACAGCAATGGCACCCAAAGAACCCAGAGCACAGCCACCCACTCTGGCCTGGCACTGGGACAAGCCCTGCAGGGGATGGGGTTCTGGCTCCAGCCCTGCCCTTTCCAGCCAGGCAGGGCTGCAAGGAAGGGGCCAGCATTGCCAATGCAGTGAAGCATTACTGCCAGCTCAGCCCAGCCCAGCCAGGGAGGTGGAGGAAGCTGCACGGGGTGCCCAACCCTCCATCCCCCTGCACCGTGTGAATGGGGTGGGCGGCATTCTGCTCCCCCCAGGCCAGGGCTCGGCTGGGACGGACCCGCCAAAGCAGCAAGCCTGGTCTTGCTGCCGTGCTGTTCCCACAGAGCTCAGGTATGTTACTCAGCCAGCACCGCAGCTTGCTCTTTAAATAGCTCCAGATAAACCCTGCTCCTGGGGCACCGCAGCGGGAGCAGCCCTGGTGCACACAAGCCAGAAGCCATGCACTGTCCTGGCCACCAAAGGCAGCTCAAACTGGGGGCTGTGTGGCCAAAGGTCTCAGATCCCAGAGAGTTCCCCAACACCAGTGCTCCAAGGTCCCCAAGCATCTTGCTAAGAGGCTAGGAGCACCCACCTGGGATGGGAGAGCCCATCTTGCTGTGTTCCCAGGCACACGATTCCCTCAGGAAGGGGTGCTGGGCCCTGGCACCCCCTGCCCCCAGCACGCCAAGCTCACCTGGCCACTTTGCGCTTGTCATGAGGGTGTAGCTTAGCTGCCATCTCTGGGTCCACCTGGCTCAGACGGCGATGGAGCTCCACACCATCCAGTTGCTCCAGCTCCACTTTCCTGTCGGTGACTGGCCCAGGGGCTATGCTGGCCTTCTCCTGTGGGGCATGAGGCAGCCCTGAGTCAAGACACTCATCCATGAGCAAGGCCAGCACAAGCAAGATGATTCCCCAGACTCACGAGGTGAATGAGGGGCTTTTGGTTCTCCTTGCCCCACTCTAGCAGGGGGAGCACCATGCCCGGTCGCAGGAAGCCTGCCGTGAACATGGGGTTCACCCTTTTCCGGAGGGAAACGCAGCCCCACAACGGTACCTTGGTGCTGATAAGGACCTTCCAGAGCAGGGACTCAATGTAGTAGTTGGTTCCTCCCACAACAATCGGGATCTTGTCTCGGGCAAAGATATCTTCAATGTGCCACAGTCAGGGAGCATAAGCAGAGATGCATGGCAGGGAGGGAGGACTGTGGGGAGCGGCAGCCTGGGACCCAGACCCCACTCTCCTAACCCCAAAGAGCCAGTGAGGCGGCAGGACAGGATTATAGGTGTCTGATCTCTCACTATCCTCTGCTACCTGTGCCAGATATCACCAAAACTCAGGGACACGCAGGGACTGCCAGGGAGGGCAATATCTGGCTCTGCAGTGTTGCAGTGCAGCAGAAAGCTTCCCCAACCACCCCTGAGCAGAGGCCGCCCTGAGTATTAGCTGGAAAAAAGAAGCTCCAAGCCCCCCTTGGCAGCAGTATCCTCTGAAAACTGGAGTTGGTTGCAATGTGAAGAGTCCAAGGCTGATGGAAACACTGATCTCTCTTGTAGGGCTGGCCGTGGAGGGGGGGAGTCCGTATCTGCTGAGCCAGGCAGGCTGCAGCATGAAAGGATATCAGAGCGACAGCTTTGTCTCTGAAATCCACCACTGTGTAGTTAGAGACAAGGGGATCCACAAAGCTGATCATGTGGTGTCTGCACAGACGCTGCTCCTGGGGAGAAACCTTGTTCGTGATGATGTCCAAGCCTTTGTACACCTGGGGAAGAGAAGAGCCTGTCATTCACCTCTGCGGCCCATGAAACCCCCACCAACCACTGCTCCTGCCCCCAACACACAGCCTCTGCCTGCCCCTATTATCTTCCAAGCCCCTCGCCAGTCTCTGGAGAAGTACCCACAAGCAGGGGCATGTGCCCCGTTCAGGCGAGGCAGCAGGAATCTTGCCAACACCTGCTCCTGCCAGGGCCAAACTGCCTCTCTCTGGTGTTTGCTCCTGCCCTCAGGAGATGACCCGTGAGTCCGACTGCTCATGACTGCTTTCCTGGTCTGATACAACCCTGCAGTTAGGGACGGAAAGCCTGATCAAGCAATCAGAGCAGTGTCAGAGCCCAGTCAGTGTAACCAGCCAAGCCCGGCTCTGAAGCACAGAGCTCCAAAACAACGAGGGCAGCTGCCTCCAAGCTGCAGGTTCCTCATCTTCTGCTGTTGCAGCTAAAAGTTCAGGTGTGCCTCTCTCCAAACGCCCGTCCGCAGCGCAGCACCAAGTCTCGTTTGGGACAAGGATCACTGCTTCCCGTAACACACAAAGATCTCTCTGGATGCAATATGCAACTTCATGGAGCCTCCTAAACACACACAAACTGTCTCAGCTCATGCGCACCATAAAAGCTTCGTGTTCCATCTGCTGCCTGCTCTCACTGAGCTGGTCAGGGACAGAGAGGAGCAAAACACAACAGTGCAGGCCAACGACCCCAGGGGAAAAGAGGCAGGAGACACTGGTGATTGCAACCAGCAGCACCTCACTGCTTCGAGGTGTGTCTTCAATCTTGAGTTTGGGATATACAACCTGGAAGAGCACTGCCGAGAGATGCTGGCCCTCAGCTAGACAGCTAAAAGCAGAGCAGAAAGAAAAGCCACCCAAAACCAACCCCTCGGGAGCATTCTTGGTGAAGAATGCCAAGGCAACCTGCGATCCCAGCAGCATACATCCGAGTCACAGCCCAAATCCACCCTCCAGGCTGCACAAAGCAACAGCCACAGCCCAGCCCACAGACCCAGGCTGTGCGAGTACCAGAGCCACCTCTGCCTGGCATCCCATCCCCACAGCTCGGCTGGGTCCCAGAAGCAGAAGAGCCCTTTCAGATGACAGCATCTTTCACCCAGGAGAACAGAGGAAAGCTGCTCGCCCTGCTCCCCACAGCATGCCCATCAGTGGGTGCTGCGAGGCTCCGCAGAGCCGCAGATGAACAGGGACCAGAGCGGAGACCGGCACCCCAAGGGTGCTGGCAGCAGGCACGTGGTCGCAGTGGGGCGCAGAAAGCCCTTCTGTCAGCCCAGCTCTGCGCCGTGTCAAGGACCGAGCACCCTCCATGCCAGGTGGCAGCTAAGGCTCTGCTTCATGCTGTGGTCACAGGGAGGATGTTTAGCTCCCAGCACGTCCCCGCTTGGAGCAGTCTCCCAGCTTGGGATATACTGGCCTGACGGGAGAAGACAGCTGTACTCATTTCCTCCTCCATCACCCAGAAACCACCCCAGCCAGAGGGACAGCCTTCCAGAAACAAATTTCCCCTTAATCCCCGCTGAGAAGCTGCAGCATGGCCTCCACCCACTGCCTCCTCTGGTCCCAGACCAAAGGACAAGGTGACATAGAGGTGACCGACGGGCAGAAGGCGTGGAGCGGCAGCAAGGGACGATCCGAGGTTAGTGGAGCAGGGAAGCCAGATCCCTGCCCGGAGCAGTCATGCAAGCTGCTGGGGCGGCTGAACCGTCTGCAGCTTGGCAGACACTCCCCAGCTTAACTCTTCCACTTGCAGCTTGGAGGGTGAGTGCCAGCCCCTGCTCACAGTCCCTTGTAGGAGAAAGGCTCGCCTGGGGGCAGGAAGCGAGGGGGGAGCGGGAGGCAACCAAATGCTCTTCCTTTCTGCCCTGCAGAAACCCAGCTGGCTCCAGGGGACAGTGAGCAGACAAGGAGAGGCCCAATAGGCAGGTCTCTGCCAACATGCCCTGTGGCTGGCTGCAGCCTATTGATCCCCCTCCATTACCCAGCCCTGGGCTGAGCAGCAGCATTCAACACAGGTCTCCAGTTGGCACTAAAAACCTTTGAATTCGGGGAGCTTTGGCTCAGTGGATTCTTTCCCCCAGCAAGGGCCAGTCCAGCCCTCCAGCTCCTCTGACTCCCACTCATCTGCCTGAAATCCCAATCAATACAGAGGGCTGACGGGCAGGCTCGGAGGCAGCTGGGAGCTCCCACTGCCTTGTGCAGGCAGAGCTGGGATTTACAGCCCAGGCTCCAATCCCCCAAGATTCTCCTGGAGATTAAACACGGAGAGCCTCCCCGAATATCTGGCAACAAGAGGAGGAGGAATGCAGTGTCAGTGTGTGGGCTGGGAGGAAACAAAAGCAGCCTTTTACATGCACCAGCAAAGCCCAGAGAAGGTTTCCACCAGCTGGCTGTCGGCAGGGTCTCGCACCGAGATGTCCTCCCAACACTCATTTCTATTTTCAGCAAGCGGCTCAGATAAGCCTTTGTTGCTTTCTAAGGCCCCAAAACAGATTAGCGGCAGCCTGGAGCAGCAGGCCTCCGAGACACTGAATACAAGCCGGGGACTAAAGATGCTTAGCCTTGACGGCGTCCTCCCACCTCTGCCACTGAAAGCCCGGGCAGGTCAGCCCCATGGCTCACAGCACTATGCTGCAAGGTCAGCGCCGTCTCCTCTTCTAATGGGTGGGGAAACAGGCAGACCAGCAATCCTCAGGAAACGGTGGCTGTGAGGACCCTCAGCCCACAGCCTGGGAAGGGTGGGCTCTCCCAAACCCTCGCTCTGCCACCAGTTCCATGCACAATCCCAAACTCTGCCCCTTTGCCCCCATCTGCACCAGACGGAAAGGCACTGTCCTTGATGGGGAAAGGCATTGTCCTTGCCCTGAGTGCAGGGAGCACAGTAGCAAAGGTTGGAAGGGGCTTTGAGCAACCCGGTCTAGTGGGAAGTGTCCCTCCCACGGAAGGGGGTTGGAACTGGATGATCTTTAAGGTGCCTTACAACCCAAACCATTCTGTGACTCTATGACATGATGGCTGTGCCATACAGGGAACCCAGACACATCCAAGCCACCTACACCGCAGAAGAGCATGAAGACTTCACAGGGGCCAAAGGATGTCCCAGCTGGAGACGGGCATGGAGGACCCAAACCAAGCTAGCGTGCAAGGAGAGCACAATTCACCCCCGGCTCTGATCCCTGCCATGAGAAGGATGTCAGCAGAGGCTCTTAGGATGTCCTGACTTGACACGCTAACTGACAAATGTAGACGGTGTGCTACAACAGCCTCCGGAGAAGGACTGCATCCCCACCCCAAAGTATGAAATCCAGAAGGGACAGCGGGATCGCTGCGCACTCACTGCTCAGCCAGGAATAAAGCGGGACTGGCTTCACCTAGCCTGGCCCCCACAGAATGAGTTACAGGAGTAAGGAAACTCACTGGGATGGCAAACGGCACCAGAAAGGACAAAAAGAAAGATTAAGAGTCCATCAGATTAACCAGAGCTCCTGAGCTGCACGAAGGCAGCAGCTAAATCTGTGATTCGACCACAGCGACTCAGGGCCATGACGAAAATGTCTCTGGAGATAGAGGGGTGCCTGTGTGCGGGAACAGGTGGGCTCGGGGCTCTCCGGACCCTTCCCCAGCCTGGCTCCAGCCCCAGCAGCTGCCCAAAACACTGCCAGCATTTGTCAGAGCTCCGTGAAGCCCACACGGGGCCCAGCGATGAATGGACAAGAGGGGGCTGAGGGCGACATGGTCGCTGGCAGCTGTCAGTCGAGAATGAGCAATGGGATTTTTAAGACCCGACAATTCTTCTGCAAGGACACCAGAGCCAGCTCTGCATGGCAGAGGGATAGGCAGCAGGGAGACAATATTCCACGGGAACAAAGCCAGCAAGAAAGCAGACCCAGTTGGCTGGCTGCAGCCGCGTAAGCGGGGCACAGGGGTTAGTAGAGCGCAGTGAGGGAGGCGCAGACGCTGAGCTGCTTGAGGCTGTGCCTTCAGGCGTCCGGGGCCGTGGAGAGGCAGGGCTCCCCTGCCTCGCCACCCCGAGAGGCCACGCTGAAAGCACGCTGCATTACGGGATAAAAGTAGCAGAGCTGCTCGGCTCTCAGTCCACAGTCACGCTAGAATGAGATTAAAAGGAAAGGAGGACAAGAGCCATTTGAGCCCGGATGCCATTGGGCGCCTGCAGCCAGAGTCTTCCCAGCGCCTGCATTCCCATAGTGGGACCTGAAACAACCAGAGCACAAAATACACGCTTCAAAACATCCACCAGCATGAAACGAGAATCCACAGCATGCCAGACGGCTCCAGCCACATCTGCAGAGCTCAGGATGCAGCAGGAGTCTCGCGTTCGCAGGATCACTCAAGTCCTTTCCCTGATATTCAAGCCTGCTGTATGCTGGGCTGGCAGTCACCGCACGGTCCAAGAACCTCCGCATTTACAGTACACAAACAGGCACGAATAATTGAACAAAAGCTCTAAGGTTTGGATCAGGAAGCTCGGTATCAGTAAAACTGCCCCAGCCAAGCTCTGCTCAGAGGCATTTCTGATGCAGACACTAGAGCAGAGTAACTTGCCTTGGAAACTTAACAGCAGCCAATTAAAAGCCGCCCCAGCCCAGACAGGGTCTGTGGAGACAATGAGCCTGCAATGTGTGCTGGCAGCCCAGAAAGCCACCTGTATCCTGGGCAGCATCCCCAGCAGCTCTCTGGCATACAAACAGTGGCCAGCATCAGCAGCCTGGTGCAGGAAACCAGGAGGTGGCCACAGGACAGCGAGAGTCAATCTCTGAGCAGCACAAAGGGCAAAGGGTGTTGGTTGGCAGAAAACACCTTTTTAAAAAGTGTAACAAATACATTAAACCTGACAGAAAGTTCAGGCATTCCAGAAAGAAAACAGTGAAAGTGTTGATTAGGAAGGAAAATATTTTACTAAACAACAACAAAATCCCTGTGGTGGCTGGAATCCACATCTCGTGATAAAGCTCTTGTAGCTGAATGCAATTAGGATGAAAAAAATGAGGCTCAGTTCCTTGGTGTTTACTGATCCTGACTGTACAACCCATATACTCCCTGCTGCCTCTTGCAATACGAGATGGAACCACAAACAGTGCAACCGGCAAGTAGCAAATACCATTTTCAATATTCTTCTCCATACCTCATCAGTGTCGCTTTGCTGGGTGACTGGGGAGGGGACTGCTGGCCTTCGGCTGCCACCTTACAGCCTCAGCTACGCTAGATCCATAACACAGCCTCTGGCAGGACAGCCGGCACCACTGCGTTGCCAGGACAAGAAGCACAATGCAGGGACCAGCACAGACCAAACCACACACCCTGAGGCCTCCATCAGCCGCGTTTCCCATGCAGGACTTGCACCATGTCCCGCACGGTTGCCCACAACCCGAGGTCCATGTCAGACGCATCTGCAGCAGCAATCCTGGGCATCGCTCACTGCCGATTAACTCCAGCTGCTGTGCTCCCTTCGTCAATTGCTCCTCACACCTCTGCATAGCTTTTTGCAGGTTAAAACACTCTTGCTTTGGTTTCCTTCCAGAAAATTAATTTATGGGCAAGGGTGGGGGTCGGTTTCGGTTGTGCGGCCATGCTGAGAGCTCAGGAGTGAGGACGGCACCACTCCCCCAAGCTGTGACACTGCGCACCCAAAACCAAACAACTGGCCACCAGGACAGGGCCATTGAGGCCAGCCCAGGAGCACAGCCAGCGGACAGGATTTATCCCTCGGGCTGTCCCCCACTGGCACCCAGCCTGGGGTCCCCGGAGGAGCTGGACCTCTCTGGGCCCCAACCTGGCCACACTACCCCCCACGGTACCAGGCCAGGCCGCCTCCCGACACCCTCAGCCTCGCCAGCGGTCCCGGGCCCAGCTCCGGCCTTCCTCGGTCCCCGGGCCCGGCCGCGGCCCTCCCCGAGCCCCAGGCCCGCCCCCGGCGTCTCCCGGCTCCCGGGCCTACCCCGGGCCTACCCCCGGTCGCCCGGAGGCCGGTCCCGGCCGTACCTGCATGGAGTCGGCGCTGACGATCTCCCCGCCGAGGCGCAGCCCCAGCTGCAGCGCCAGCGCCGACTTGCCGGTGCCGGTAGCGCCGAGGATCACCACCAACGGCCGCGGCCGCGGCGGGGCCCGGCCTAGGCAAAGCGCGGCCGCCGCCATGGCCCGGCCCGGCCTGGCGGCTGCCACG
>VWZL01005310.1:19813-35794 GCA_013396915.1 Stercorarius parasiticus | reverse complement strand
GCTACGCCGTCGGGGGGGCCCCTTACCAGATCACGGGCTGCGCCCTCGGCTTCTTCCTCCAGATCTACCTCCTAGACGTGGCGCAGGTACGGCCGGGACCGGGGGGAGGGGTGCACCGGGATCGGGACCAGGGCGGGGAGGGGGGGCGGACCCCGCGGTGCCGCTTAGCCCGGCGGACGGGTGCACCCGGGGCTTGCCGGTGCCCCGGCCCCCGCTTGAAGCGGGTATCGGTCACGCAGGAGCTGCAGTCCTGCGTGGGTGTCGGTCCGAGGGCTGTGGGTTTCCACCGGCTCCGTGCCTCGGTTTCCCCAGGCGTTAAACGGGCTGGTGGCGCCTGTCCTGCGGGGTGCAGGAGTCCATCTCACCACCCCAAATGGGGAGGGAGAAGTGCCCCTGGGGCATCCTCGTGCCGGCCGTGGGGTGGGTTTTGGGGAGATCCTGCCCGAAGCGGCGGGAGTTGGTGTGGAAAGAGCGTGGTGGGACGGTGCTAGGAGGGACTGGGTCACCGTGCCTCAAATCCCACTGAACAATGGGGGAGAGGCTGAGGAAACCAAATGGTGACGGGGTCACAGTATGGTTGGGATGGTCTTGAGGAGCTCTAGAAGGGCAGCCAGGGGCATGAGGGTCTGCATATCCTGACCCAAGATCTTCTGGCAGCTGGACCCTTTCTCTGCCTCCATCATCCTGTTTGTGGGGCGAGCCTGGGATGCCATCACAGACCCCATGGTGGGCTTCTTCATCAGCAAAACATCATGGACCCGCTTTGGCCGTCTGATGCCCTGGTAAGAGCCGCCTGTAGCACCCCGCATCCCTGCCTGATGTGTCACAGCGCTTCCACTCAGCTTTGGGGTGCCCCTTGGCATGAGGTTTGCAGGGTAGGATGTGCTGATGCCGTCTCACTCGAGTGAGGTGCCAAGTGCCCCAAAAAGCCCAAGGTGCTACTGACAGCTGGGGCTTCAAGTCTGTGCCTGTGACTTTGTCCTCTGTGTCACTGGAGCTGCAGCAGCTCCAGCCTCCCCGAGAGCTGCCCTGATGCCGCGTTCCAATGCTGGACTTTGTTCCCACAGCAGTTGCTGAGCCCTGGATGGCAGCAGGGCCATGTTGCCAGCAGAGCAGGTGGCATCACACCCATGAGGAGGAGGGATGGGGGTGTGTGCAGTCAGTGTGTGGTGGTGGAGTGCCGGCTGACCGTCACGAGGATGCTTTTCTGTCAGGAAAACAGCTATCACAGATCTGAGTGCCTGCATGTGGGTGCTTCTGCTGCCCTTGGGAGCATGGGGCTGAGCGAAGGGGTGCTGAAGGGAGTTGGAGCAGATTGGACAGGGTTTGTGAAGCCCTGAAGGGCTCGTGACTGCACCCAGGGCAGACTTAAGTCGTCCATAAATGCCAGCCCCTGTGTGGGACAAGGAGCATTGCAGGGTGCTAATGCCTAAGTGTGGACATGGAGGCATGTCCTGTGCTAAAATAACCCACGTCCTGGGTGCCTGTGGAATTGCTGAAATACAATGGAGCAAAGGGGGTGGGCATGAGGGGAGCGGAATTAGTCCTTTTTCCCTCACAGATTATACCCTCTGCTTCCGGGCTTTCCTGGAATAGCTCTGAGCAGTGGCATTTGGCTGCTGTTAAAACCAGGCTCCATGCATGGCCTGAAATAGCTTCTCCACAGCTGCGCATGTGGTGGGGTCTGGGGTCCGGAGATTAGAGCAGAGCTGCCTGCGCGGAGCTGCCTGGGTGTGCAGGCAGGGCTGTGTGGGATAGCCATGCATGCTCGGATGGCCGTTGCCACTCCGCTTTTTGTAATCTCACGTCCTCGAGGCAGGGGGTGGGGATGGAGTGGCTGCATTCCTCCAAACGGCTCCTGCTTCGTTAAAATTAGCCAGAGCTTTTGACTTGTGCTGGGCCCCTCAGCAGCGCTGGGGCAGCTGGATGCAAGGAGCTTGCTGCTATTGTACGTGGCTCAAGGGCAACCGGCTGAGTCCAATTTGGATGGAGTTGAGATGAGTTTAAACTCCCAAACTTAGGGTTCGTTGGCCACAGTCGGGCTGGTTGTGTGGGGCTGCACAGCCCCAGGCTGGTGCGGCTGTGGAGCTGCTTTCTGCCTCAGTTTCCCTGTGTGCAGAGCCAGGAGCCACAGGCAACGCAGGATGTGGCTGCAGGGTGGCCTTAGAGGCTGTTGCCTTGACCCCAACCCTCAGCACCTGTGAGGGGACCCTGTGTAACCCCTGTGTGGGAGGTTTTATTGTCCAAAGTTTCTGCTGGACTCTGAAGGGTTGCATCTGTGAGGCTGAGCCCCACAAGGCTGCCAGTGGCTTCAGCTCAAAGCTTGGGGCTGTTCTGGCCCCTCAGAAGGGAGAGGAGACCTTCCCCAAGTGCCATCACTCTCTCCTTTTCAGTTCTTTCATTTTGAAACACTTTTGGGCATGCTTTGTCCCAGCAGCTCATCCAGTGCCTGCTGCCTCCTCTCCCTCAGCCTCGGGGACCCCGCTCTGTCCCCAGCCCTGAGCAGGTCCCTGTTTCTTTGACCACCCCATACTTCCCAGTGACTAAACTTTTCCTTGATGTGTTGGTGACCAAAGAGCTTCAGCTTTGACCTTCCTTCTCTGGGGCAGCAGCCGATTGCAAACAGTTAACCGCCGGGCTGGGAAGGGGTGTGTGAGCTGTGGCACAAAGAAACACACCATCGCGCCGTGGCCAATGAGCAGGCGAGCGCGTCACGGCAGCCTCCTCCGAGCTTCTTAATCACCTCGGCCTCGGTCAGAGGTAACTCGAAGTCACTTGTTTGCCCTGCCAGGAGCTGCTAGTCAGCCCTGGCCAGGGCTCAGCACCCTGGTGCCGGTGCGGGGCCGGGCCCCCGGGGGACTGGCACGACCAGTGTGCATGCGCTGGCGCCCATGGCAAGTGTGACGTGGTTCCCGCCGCACGGCTGCAGTGACTCATTCAAAATTTCCCTTGGCTCCACGTATGCGTATGGTGATAAGCGCGCGGGAGAGGAGTGGCTGGAGTAGTCTCGCCCCTTTCCTCCCCCCCCCGCCGGGGTGACGTGCGTGTGGAAAAATGTACATGTGCTAGGCCCTGTGCAGTGCTTCTGCCGGCTTTCCATCCATGGAGATTCAGTTTGTTGCTCTTCTCCGCCCCTCCCCCTGCCCCCAACCCCACCAGCTTTAAATTTAAACTTTGCGTCCTGTACGTCAGCCTGAACGGAAAGATCTGACTGTACCCTGGCAGTGGAGCGGCGGAGGGCCAGCCCTGACTGTGCATGGCTCTGTCCCGTGTCCGGTTCTGCTGGCTTTGTTCCAGGATGTAGCCTCTGTCTAGTAGTTTGGAGTGCAGGGTGCTTGGAAATCCCCAAGTGAAATCAGTCTCCTAAACTGATGCGGATGCAACCTCAACACCTGCCTCACTTCCCTTCAGGAGGAGAAATTCCTCTCCTGAGTGATGGGGTGGCCTGGGTGCTTGTGGTGTCCTCAAGCTGCTGGTGCAGGGTAGAGCTGTCTGGGTTGCAGCAGGACAAGGGTTGTGAGATCTGCTGGATGAACCTGAGAGATGCTCTGGGTGGCTTCCCACTGCAATCACCCTCGCTGGCCGGTCCTGCTGGGACTGCTGCCAAGGCCCAGCACTTGTGCAATCCCCTCTGATCCTCTGTTGCGCTTTGCGTCCTGTGTCCCTGTGCCTGCAGCTCTGGGAAGCCGGGCAGGGGTGGAAGAAGGAGCCAGCTTGCTGCTGGCTGGTGGTTTGCCCCATCCCTGCCAGCAGAACAGAGCTGACCCCAGGACCAGGGCTTGGCGGGGGGAGCTGGCAGCAAAGCCAAGCTGGTGAGAGGCATTTGTCATCTGGGCCCGTGGGGCTGTTGCTGCCTGGCTGCTCCCCAGCCCTTGCCAGGACGAGGGAGATGGTTACATCTTGCCTCACAGCCTGGGGGAGAGGTTGGGGCCAGGGGTGGAAGCTGAAGGTAGGAGCAGATCAATCCCTTCCATCGAAGCAGAGATATCTGTTTTTGTAAATAAAGCTCTTCCTTGGAAGTCTGAGTCAGCTCTTCCCCTTTCTGCCCTGTGAGACCTGAGCTGCTGCCTTCAGCCTGGTCTGAATCATTCCTGTGGCAACCACCTCCTGTCAAGGTGATGGAGCAGGGCGGGCCACCCCAGGGCAGCTCAGGAGCTCCCAAAATCAGATGCCTGAACTCCGCTGGTCATGTGGCAGCAGGGAGAGTTGGGCTGGTGGGGTTACCCAGGTGCTGTGTGCCTGCCAGGCTAACACTATGTTTTTCCCAAAGGATCATTTTTTCCACCCCATTTGCTGTCATCTCCTACTTTCTCATCTGGTTTGTGCCAGATATCTCCAGAGGCCAAGTGATGTGGTACCTTGTCTTCTACTGCATCTTCCAGACCCTTGTGACGGTGAGTTGAGCTCTGCACACACCAGGGCTGGTGGGTGAGGATGGAGAGGATGAATCCCTGCCTTCACCTTGCTGAGCTATGCAGAGGGGCATGTTTCCATCCCTGAGCTAATTCTTCTCATGCCATTGCAGTGCTTCCATGTACCCTACTCAGCGCTGACCATGTTCATCAGCAGGGAGCAGAGTGAGCGGGACTCTGCCACTGCCTACCGTAAGAGTATTTCCTTCTCTTCCTCACCATAGCCGGGGGGCGGCTGGTGCTCAGCTCCTTTGCTGCAGCTCTCGCCGGGGCATGATCCTCCTCCAGATGCCCTGCTGGAAGGGTCATTTGATCACACCCCACCCCAAGGATGGTGTGTGGTGGACATCGTTCAGGGTTTGAATTGCAGCTGGTCCAGCTCTTCCCATTACTCTTTCCTGGCTCCTCCAGCAGACATCCTTGTCTAGTCTGGTGAGAGCTGGGCTGATGGGGAGGTGGTCCTTGTTATGGCCAAGTGCCTGGAGCAGATGATGGGGGATCTGAGCTCCCAAGCTCCTGCTCTGTCATACAGCAGTGGGAGCAGCATAACCAAGTCTTGGCCTTGCTTCCTGCCTCAGTTTCCCCTGCAGACACTCTCCTTCCCTGTGCAGCACAAGCTTTATCACTTGGTGATTGGGAGGAAGCTGTAGTAGAGCTGGGCTGGTTCATTTCTTCTGGTGAAGGGCAATGAACTGCAGCTGGGGAGGCTCTGCTGTGGACAAGGGTTTTGCACCCATGCCCTGGGTGCCCAAGGGCTGTGCTCAGTCCCGCTGGCCTCTCCCTCCAGGTATGACAGTGGAAGTGCTGGGCACCGTGCTGGGCACCGCCATCCAGGGCCAAATCGTGGGCAAAGTGGTCACTCCCTGCATTGAGAGCCCCCTCTTCATTGGCAAGACCAACTCCTCGGTGGCCATGGAGGAGCTAAACATGACTCATGACACCGGGTCACTCACAGACACAGTAAGCTGCTGGCAGCCCCTGCCATACTCTCCTTGCCTTCTTGACGGGGCTGGCTCCTGGGACAAACCCCCTCCCTTACTGTTCCCTCCTCTCTTGCACAGAGAAATGCCTACATGATCGCTGCAGGGGTCATCGGGGGACTTTACATCCTCTGCGCTGTGATCTTGTCGGTGGGCGTGCGGGAGAAGAGAGGTGAGGCTTGAGACATGATGGAATACTCTGGACTCATGAAAACACTGTGGCTCCTGCCAAGGGCTCCCCAGGAGACCAGCTGAGCTCTTGGCCCCTTGTTTGTGGGTCAAGCACCAGAGGAGAGATGCAGGTAGAGCTGAGGTATGGGGACCTGGGGAAGGTGCTACAGAAGGGCAGCACTGTGGGCAAGAGGCCAGAGCATCTCCAGGGTACATTACAGCACCGCTCTGAGGGCTTAGCTCTCCACTCTACATGGTCAGAGATAAATGTTATCTTGCAGTTCTGACTGGCCAAGGTTGCTAATGCCAACTAGGGCATCCCGGGGTGAGGTGATATCCAAAGTCCAATAGCTTCTGTTCTTCCCTCCCTCTGCTTTGTGACCTTTCCTTCCCTCCCCTTTATCATAGGCAAATCATCCTGGCCATCCCCTCCTCTCCATGGGGCCAAGGGATGTGAGGGCAGGGAGGTCCCTGCAGGCATTGCCTTGACTCCCTCGGGGTGCAATGCTTTAGGTGGGAAGGGAATTGTGCAGGGTGCTTAGCAGCAGGCATGAGGCACTGCACCCCTTGCACCCAAGGGGTGCTGTTTCAGTAGCTCTAACAATGGGCTGATTTGCTCTGCTCCCCAGAGTCCTCTGAGCTCCAGTCGGACGAGCCTGTCTCCTTCTTCCAGGGGCTGAAGCTGGTGATGAACCACGGTGCCTACATCAAGCTCATTGCTGGCTTCCTCTTCACTTCGCTGGCCTTCATGGTAAGCACAGCTGGGCTTGCAGGATGGGGAGAGGGAACAGCAGCAGCAGCGCAGCTTGGAGATGGCTGGGGGATGAGCAGTGTAGGGCCCAAATAGGATCCCAGTGGGATGGGAGCATGTGAAGCGGCAGCTCAATGAGCCAGAGCTGCCCCAGGCAGAGAAGGATGTGGCCTCATGCCCTTGGATTGGTTGGTGAATGGCCACTTTCTTCCCCTGCTCATGCTTTGAGTGCAGCCTGGCGAGGAGGAGCGCGTCCCTCTGGGTGGCTGAGGTGCCTGTCCCCCACTAACCACTGTCTGCCTCCTCTGCAGCTACTGGAGGGCAACTTTGCCCTCTTCTGCACCTATACCCTTGGCTTCCGCAACGAGTTCCAGAACATCCTCCTGGCCATCATGGTGCGTACAGCCCCATCCTGGAGCCCCTCAGGGCCAGGACTGTGGTGGGACACACACTATGGGATCCCCCCATGTCCTCCCTAGGAGCTGGCATGGGATGGGTGCTCTGTGGTCTGAGGGGAGGGGTGCTATGGGGCTGCAATAGTCCACCGTGGGGACAGTGACCGAAGGTCCCCTGGGAGAAGGGAAGGGAGAAGGAGCTGCCAAATGTCCTGCGAAGGCTGGGTGAGTTGGCAGGAACAGCGAGGCCTTTGTTCCCATGGGAAGGCAGTCAGAGGCAGGGGGGGACCAGGAGCCATGGGGGCCTTTTGTCCAAATCCTGCCACTTATCTCCCTTCCCCCCCACCTCAAGAAAAGGATCTCAGTGTTTACTGACAGGAAGATGGAGCAAAACAGCTCTTTGAGAGCCCTTTCCAGCTTCCCTCATCCCTGGGAGCCCTTCCCACCCTCCCTGTTTGACGGGGCAGAGAGGTCCAAGGTGCCAAGGTCCCCACAGAGCCTGGCTTTTGGCCATGCTTTGCACAGTCAGCAGTGAGAAGATCAGGTCCCTTCCCAGCACTGAGGATTGAGTTGGGTCCTCCCTGTGTTTGGGTAGGCGTGCTGGCACCTGCCAAGTGCATTGAGGACAGTGGTGCTGGGTACCAGGGTGCTGTGCAGTGGGGAGAAGGTGGCCCCATGCATCTGCTCCAATTGCAAGCTCTCCTTCCTGGGAGTGGAGGCAGGTGAGGGATGGGGTGAGGGTAGGAGTAGGCAGTGTGGCTGTGTGCCAGCCCCGGGAGCATGTGGAAATCAGAGGTGCTAGAAAAAGCTGGAAATGTGATGGGGGAGGTGGTGTCCAGGAGCTGCTCCTTGCTGGGAAGGGCTTTTACCCCAGATAAGAGCCTGACCAGCAAGTGACACCACAACCCCCTTTTTTTTTTAGCTCTCGGCCACCTTGACCATTCCCCTCTGGCAGTGGTTCCTTACCCGCTTTGGGAAGAAGACTGCTGTCTACATAGGCATCTCGGTGAGTGGGTCCCCGTGAGCACAGAGGTTCACATGAGGATGGTGTTTCCCACATGGGGTGAGCAGAGCTGTGTCCCCCTGAGAGGGCCTGGAGCTAGGCCAGGGCTACTGCTGATTTGGTGCCTGTCCCTCATCCTGTTATTTGTGCTGTCATAGATGTGGCCAAGGCCAGCAGAAATGGCCACTGCGGGGCTCTGGGAGAAAGCCTGCACTGCTGCTTCCCTGGTTGTTCCTGCGGTTGGAGGGCTGGCGTGCACGGGAGGGAAGGGGAAAGGCCAAGGGGTCTGGATCAGGCACTGCTGACACAACCTGTTTTCTGTCCCCTATCCAGTCTGCCATCCCCTTCCTCATCATGGTGGCTGTCCTGGACAGTAACCTCATTGTCACCTACATCGTGGCAGTTGCAGCTGGGATCAGTGTTGCAGCTGCTTTCCTCCTGCCCTGGTGAGTGCAAGGTCCTGGTGCTCTTGGCACTGCAGCCTGAGAACTGGGCAAGGTGCTTCCAGGGCTTGATGGAGTGGTTAGAAACCCTTGGGAGGCCTTTTTGCAATGTTTTCAGCCCAAGATGGGGCTCTTGAATGGAAATCTTCTCAGTGGGGAGAGGACATGCTTTGTTGGCTCTGCCTTAGCGTTCACCATTCCATTTTCTGCACAGGTCCATGCTCCCAGACGTCATAGATGACTTCAAGCTGCAGCACCCTGAATCTCATGGCCATGAAGCCATCTTCTTCTCCTTCTACGTCTTCTTCACCAAGTTCACATCTGGGGTCTCCCTGGGCATTTCCACGCTCAGCTTAGAGTAAGTTCTTGCATGGGAGCTGAGGGGCAGGGAGCGGGGGGTCAGGTCTAAATCCAGTTGTGGCTCTGAACCTCTCCCTTGAGGGACAGGATTGCCTCCTAGAAACCCAGTTTTCTTTGCCTGAAGGTCCCTTTCTGTCTGCAGCTTTGCAGGGTACCAGACCCGAGGCTGCTCACAGCCCAGCAAGGTGAACTTCACCCTGAAGATGCTGGTGTCGGCTGTGCCTGTGGGGCTGATCCTGCTGGGCCTGCTCCTGTTCAAGCTGTACCCCATTGACGAGGAGAAGCGGAGGAAAAACAAGAAAGCCCTACAGGACTTAAGGTGAGTGTCAGCTTGTGCTATGGAGGTAGCAAGCATAGCAAGCCAGTGGAGGGTGTGGAGGCAGGATCAGGCCCAGACGGGTTGGGACACACTGTGACTTGTTCAGGAATCCTCCAGAACTCGTGGGTGGTGAGGTGAGGGAAGGGGCTGGCTTATTTTCCCAATTCTGACTTCCAAAGAGATGGCGTGAAGCATCTGAGATGAATGGGGAACCCACCCCAGTTGCTAAAGAAAACTCATTTGGGGACTGTGTAAGGTGGTGACGTCCCTCTCAAACCCGTCAGAGGCTCCTATGCTCCAAGGCAGAGGTCTGCTTGGAGGCAGGTCTTGCTACATAGCTCACTCAATGCCTCATCCCCAACCCTTTGCCTGCAGGGAGGAGAGCAACAGCAGCTCAGAGTCGGACAACACAGAACTGGCCAGCATCGTGTGACCTGGAGCTGGGTCCATCCACTCACACCGGGGCTCTCCGAAGGACTTGGCCCTTCCAGGGCTGGACCGGCCTCGTGCCGCTGTAGGTGTGTGCTGTTGAGGAGCGCCCAGGAGAAGCCGTGCAGAGCATCCACCAACTTGAACATGAGATCTGTGCCGGTCTTGTGCCTTCCATGGGATCCACAGAGCGCTGGTAGTGTACATTACACGAATTGACCCTGTGGTACTCGTATGCCTCATGAGAAACAAGCACTATTCACTGCCGGGTCCCGGAGACCAGAAGAGCCTGGAGCGGGATCCTCTTGCTCATTAGCACTTGTGCCTGCTGCCCGTATGTGCCCGGCCTGTGTGGGGCCGAACGCCTGTGGGACCCGGGGTAATGGTTAGTGTACATTACACTGTCAATGTGACCGCGCCAAGGACGTGAGCTCACCTCTGCTGTCTGTACATATGACACTAATTTGGAAAGCTGTTCTTTTTTTATAGAGCCTAATTAACTTAATGATGTAAATATGAAACTATTTCCTATTTGTATATATCTGTACAGAAACTGAACTCAAGGACCTATTAATATTAATTTACATAAAAATGGGGGAAGTCAGCAGCATGGGTGTGGAGGATTTTTTTTTCATTTGACTGCTTTTTCTGTGGATGTCAGCAAGCCCAGGGTCCCTTTACATGCCACGGGGCACAGGATTGACTTCTGAGCTGAAGGCGCAGGAATGCTGTAATCCTGGCAGGCGGCCGTGCCCAGCAGCCCCTTACCCCTGTGAGGGCTCCTTGCTCAGTGCCTGCGCCACAGCAACCAACAAAGGCTCATTATTTTCTCTCTTTCAAGAGGGAACGGGGGTGGAGGGAGGAATGAAATGAAAGTGCTGGCTGCGGGGATTGTGAACCCAGGGCTGGAAACAGGAGAGGCAGCCGGGGAGCGGAGAGAAAGGGAATGCGGGCTGTGGGTGACACCCAACACTTTCTCCCAGGGCAGAGTGCTGTGCAAGCGCTAATCTTTGTGGATATTTATACCTTGCTCTCACATTCCCCTCCCTGCAGCAGAAATTAGGAGAGCTCTGCCCTCCGCGCTCAGCAGGAACACTGCACTTCTGCGACAAGTATAATGCAGGGGGTGGAAAGCAGGCTGGAGGATGCACCAGAGATGAAGCAGCCACCCATACAGCTGGGGCACATCCCCAGTGTGAGTGGATTGTGCCGGCTCTGCTGCTCTGTCCCCATGGCTGCTGTGCTGGGGGATAGGGCTGTTGCCTTTTGTTCAGCACATTTGTCACACCAAGAAATTTGTAGGGTCAGTGGCTGAGTCGAGAGTGGCCCCTCTGCGCAGCGGGGCTCGGGGGAAGGATGGCTCATCCTTTGTTCCACATTTGGGTACAAAGTACTGGAATGAGGACGGGGTTTTAAAATATAACCAGAGGGATTAGACCTTAGCTGGGAATGCTTGACTGGGCCCCACTGCCACCATGGCAGGGTCATGGAAAGAAGCAAAAGGGATGATGCAAGGAGGCTGGGAGCTGGCTTTGTGCTGAGCAGAGGGCAAGAAGCAGTATTAGCCTTGGCCTGGGAGCGCCCTACTCCCACAGGGACAGAGTTGGCAGTGAAGGAACAAGAGCAGGACAAAGCCAGTGCTCTCTGAAGCCCCTGGGGCAGGGCAGGTAGGTGCTATCTGCACCCTCTGCAAGAGGCGGAGGAGGGTGGCAGTGGTCCACAAGCACAGAGCTTGAGGTTGTTGCAGATGTACTGACCCCTGCCTTGCTCCTGGCTGGGTTTGCAAGGAGTAATCCTGGCCATTGCTATGACCTGGCGGCCTCTGAGGGGCGTGGGCAGTGCTGCTGTCTCCAAGGGTTTGAAAGATTGCTGCTAGCTTTTCTTTTCAAAGAGTTTCAACAGAAATCGGGGACATTTTATTCTTTGCCGCCTCTTTCTTGGCTCTGTGGGATTTGTGAGGAGTCTCTGTTCAGGTTTTTTGCAGCCAAGTCAAGAGACTAAAAGCACCCTGAGCTTGAACCGGGGCCCAGACATTCCTAGCTGAGCACACCTCTTCTATTTGAGGCTTTTAAGAAAATAGATGGGGGGGTGGGGGGATGACCATGGGAGTTGATAGCACTGAGCCCTGGGCAAAACTCCAGCCTTGAAGCAGAGACCACATCTTGCTTCAGTTGTGATTACAGAAGGCTTTTGCTCCAAGCATGAAGAAATCCTCTCTGGCATGGGAAGTCTTCCCCGCCAGAATTGCATGGGGAGATGCTGCCTGCACCTACAGCTGGCCTTCAGCAGCAGCTGTGCTATGGCTTAATTCACACTAACCTTGATGATGAAGTAAATGTGCCCAAGCGTCTGGGAAGTGCCCCTCTGCAGAGCTGGAGTTATATTGCTGCTGCGTTCTCCATGCCAGCTGGGGCAGACACACGTTGAGGCTGATGTACGGGCAGCGCTGGCCCTGTGAAATCAAAGCCAGAATATGGAAAATGCAGGGTGTCAGCTGTGCGCTCAGCACCTGCTGAGCTGAGGCCTATAATGGCACATGGGCTGGGGTTGTGCTGCCCAGAAACCATACGCGGGTGCTGGGATTCAGCCCTGATTCCCAGCTGAGGGGCTTTAATGGGTAGGGAGTTACCTGTCTGGTGCTTGGGGAGCCTTCACCTGAGCTTGGGGGGCACTGCTGGCCATGCTGGAAGGGAGCAGAGGGTTTCTGTCCTGCTCAGGGAACCAGGTTGTCTGGTCCCTTTTGTTCATAAGGGAAAGAGCCTTTCATTATACATTGGTGAAGGTGCACGTGTGCAGGCCCATATCCCAGCACTCAGGGCTCCTGTGGGCACCCCTCTCTCCACTGACACTCATCAGAGTACGTTAGTGCACCCCATACCCTTCCCAGGGCCTCAGGTCAAGCTGCGAGGCTCACCTTGAGCCCTGGGGAAGCCTGATGGGTGCCAGCACCCAGTACTCATGGCTGAGCCCAGACTGGTGGGCAGCTCTGCCACTCTTGCAGAGCTCTCAGAGGGGCATTTCAGGAGGAAATGCCACAGGGCAGCAGTGCGGTGAGCCGGTGACATGCCATCAGGGCTGGATGTGCCAAGGGGAAGGGGGAGAGGGGGCTGGGAGGTGATGGGGCAAAGCCAGACCTCAACATGGGGTCTGGGCCTTCCTGGGAGGGCATTCGTCCTGGTAGGTGACTGAAGGGAACAAAATCAAGCAAACATCAGTTGTGTCCTCCAAAGGGCAGCACACGAACCTGCAAAATTGGACTTGCATTTGCATCCTCTGTTTGTCACCAAGGGTACCTCTGCCAAGTCCCCCAACTCCCCAGATGAGGCAGACGGAGGCAGCAGGACAGTCCTCAAGGTGTCCCTGTTTACCCTGCAGGGATAAGTGGAAGTGTGAAAAGTTGCTCCTTGCAGAGGGTGAGGAATAACCCCCTTCCTTATCCCCAGGGAAAGGGCAAAGAGCCCCAGGTTTATCTCACAGCAGGAAGAGATTTATGAAACTTTCAAACTGCAACTGGTGTGGACGGTTTTCTGTGGGCCTCTGGGCTGGAGGGACCTTTGTGCCCCACCTGCAGCTGAAATCACCCAGGGCTGGTTTCATGGACACTTCAAGCTGAACCAAGCATGGGCTTCCATGAAAAGGGGTATGAATCTGACAGCACAGCCACCTTGCTGTGCTGGTACAGTCTCTGGGGGGCTGGATCAGGGAACAGATCCAGGTGGAAATCAGCTCAGCCTGGGAAGCTCTGGGGAGAAGCAGGATTGCCAGAGCACGGCTGTGCTTGGGCCAGAGGTGCTGGCCGGCAGGTCAGGGCGAGCAGGTCCACCTCCCTGGCACACTGACCAGGCTGGGCTCTGTCACCAGCTAGGGAAGGCAGAGTTAACCCAGGGCCAGCTGTGCAGAGGCATTCCTGGGTATAGCTGTCCCCAGGGGTCACCTTGTCTGTGCCATCCAGCTCAGGTCACTCACTTTATCTGCAAATAGAGACTGAAGGCTACAGGCCTGTTTTGGTGGGCTATAGTTAATGTTTTGCAAAACCACTGTTTCCAAGGATGTAAGCAGCCAGTATGTGGCCAGAAACTGATGGGGCAGCAAGATGGTTCCCTGCTACCCAATAAAAAATAAACCATTTTCCCAGGAATTAAACTTTAGATTGCTTTGCTGGGAAATGAAATGCTGTGTGCAGGCCATCGCTCAGGCTTAGCCTTAACCAGAGATGGCTCAGGGAAATCTGAAAGCACAGGACTGCCTTAGCCTCTGCCAGGACTCTCTTTGCTCCTGCGGAAGACTTGGAGGTGACTGAGCACCACAAGGACCTGGGCTGGAGCTCGGACAAGTGCCCCCTTCACACCACAACAAAGCAGGGACAAGTGCTCTGCTTCGGCTGCAACAAGCCAAAGGGCACTGTCTAGGGGACACAAAGGTATTTTAGCCATTTCATGTCTAAAAAAAAGGAGCAAATATCCCCACAATGCTTGGAGGAAAGGGGGAAACAAGGCATCAACAACCTGGCAGCAGCATGGAGAAGCTGCAAGATTTTCCCTGGAGACAGGACAGTGACGGGCACAGGCTGGCATGGTTGACGGGCACCAGGATCCCCCACAGAGCACTGACCTGGTTTACAGTCCTCCTGTAAACACACAGCAGCTCTTCTGGGACCCAGCCTTACCAGGAACTTGATCTTTGTTCCTTCAGGAACCACACTCAGTTGAATGGACCCACCCCAGAAGCAAACACACCAGCCTGGGGCTGGACTGCAATATCCCCAGCAAGCAGCGCTCTTCCTCTCCCTGGCCTCCGGTTATTTCAAGTTCCCCTGCCCAGTCTCGCTTCCTCCTCAGAGATGCAGCCCCGGAGGACAGCTCCTGCCTGGGCTGCCCACCAGGATCACCACTGCCCTCACACCAGTGAGGCAGGACGTGGCTGGTCCTTCACTGCTCTGACCACGATAGGATGCTGTAAGCCATTGGCTGCATGGAAAAGAGGTGGTTGTATCTTATTTTCTATTTTGCATCATGTCAATTGATCCTAAAATGTCTGATCATGATGGAGATGGCTGCAAGAGGCAGACCAGGTGTTGGCAGGATGGAAAACGAGGCAAGAAAAACAGGAATACAGGCAAATGGCATTGGTGACTGCAGGGAGCTGCTTGTTTCCTCTATAGGAAGGACAATGTGGTGATGCAGGTCACACTTGGCTCCATGTGCTTTGCCAGGGCAGCAGCTGAAAGCTGGGGGGGCTGTACGGAGGGGAGGGGGGATAGCGGTGAGCTGCATCTTCACCAAGAAGACACACAACTCCTATCCACTGGGTGCTCAGAAAAATCGACGCCTCAAAGGCTTTTGAACGCCTCCCCAGCTTGCAGGGAGCGTGAAGCAGCCAGAAGAGACAACCTCACTAGATGTCAGCAGAGCCATGCTCCCAGCGATCCGGCTCCTAGTCTTTGGCCGATCCTGCCTGTTCCGGCTGGGATCCCACAGATGGAGCCCGGATCTCAGCTCAGAAGCTCAGCGGTGGACGGGCCCCGCTTCCAGCCCATGCTGCGGCAGACGTGACCATCTATGGTAGCGGAGCAGAGGGCAGGAAGCAGTGGTAAAGTCAGCCGACCTCACTGAGTTTTCTCCTCCTTCCCATCCTGTCAACGTGTCCCAGCCCTCACCGGTACAGACGCTCTGTCTGTTTGTCTGCACAGACCCCCAGCTCCCAGGACAGCTTCAACTCCCTCCCCGGGGCTGCTATGACCCAAAGATGCAGAGCAAAGCTACACATCCCTCACAGCAGGCAGGGACAATTGCTGCTCTTCCTCTAACCGCGGCAGCAAACACCTTTTTAGAACAAGTCCTCCCTTAATGGTAAAAGCAGACAGCAGAGCCTTCTGTGAGAACAATCCCGTCTTGACTCCAGGGGCCTCTTCCTGGCTCTGAGTTATTTTTCCCTTGACTGCCCTGTTCTCGGTCTCTCCAGCAACAAATCTGGGACAACAATATTGATCCACCCTCTGACAAGTGCTTTGAGATCCTTGAGTCAAAGAGGGTCTGTGAGCACAAGGCTCCAAAGTGCTGCATACCCAGGGAAGTACAGGAGCCTCGTAAGAATTGTTTCATGTTTGGGATGAGCCAACACACACCAAAAGTATAACCGTCTTTGCCACACAGAGCCAGCAATGACAACCACCACTGGCACTGAGGCCCAGGGGCCCAAAGTACCCCAGGATTTACCCTGTGTGAGGGTGTAGCTGTTTTGATTGCCAGAAGTTCCCCAGCGGGACCCTTCTCCCATCCCGCACCCACTACATGCAGCTCAGAGGGGCCTTGACCTCAGCCCTCTCAACACAGCCATTTGCAGTTCCAGAGGACCTGATGTCTCCCTTCCATCTCCTCCTAGCCCCAGCCCAGGCCACCCCCCTCCCCAGCCAAGTTCTGCCCCTGCAAGGCCGGGGCGATTCCTCTCCACAGGGTGGGTCTCATCCCATCTAGCCCCACCTTGGGGGCCGAGGGTACACCCCCCAGCCACATCTCTAGGGCCCTAGCCTCCAGCCTAACCCCTCTCCCGGGGGTCCCCGCTTCCTCCCAGCATCCCAAAACACCCCCAACCCCTCTCAGGGGGTCCTGGACCTCCTGAGGACCCCAATGTCCCAACAGCCCCTCCTTGGGGGGTCTGCACCCCTCCCTGAGACCTGCCCTGAGGGGGTCCCGGCTGCCCCCCCCAGCCCCTCTGTGGG
>VWZL01005310.1:0-19656 GCA_013396915.1 Stercorarius parasiticus | reverse complement strand
GAGGAGGCTCCCGAGGGGCAGCCGCCAGCGGCCGCGCCGGGCCCCGAGGCTGGCCGGGGGGCGCCGGTGAGGGGTCGGGCCCGCCCGGGGTGTATGTGGGGGGGCTCCGTCTGCCTGCCAGGACCGCGCTGGGCGGGCGCAGGGAGGCGGGAAGGCCTTCTGCCCGGTTGCTAGGGGAAAATCTGTTAACCGTCGAGGTTTCGGGTTAATTTAGTTACGGAACGGTGAAAACTCCACGACGCGGCTGTTGCCAGGGACCGCCGCCGCCCACTGGGGCTTCCTGCGGGGAGCGGAGGCGCTTCTTGGTGCGTGGGCCCGGCCGGGGGTGTGTGTCTCTGTGTCCGAGTTCTGCCCAGGGGACACAATTACTGGGGTCTGGTCCGCCGCCGTCCATCTCGGTATGTCGTGTCGGTGGAGGAGCGGGCTGGGGGCCGGTACTTGCCCCCACAGCCCCGGCGAGAGGCGTCAGATCCTGCCCCCTGTGGCTCCGTCCCCTGGAAAAGCGGGGGGGGGATCCGGATCTGCTGGCGGCTTTCTGTCCAGAGCAGCCTTTCCCCCGTGATGTGGCGAATGGAGGGACCGTCGGGTCCCCGGGGCTGGCAGCGCGTGGGTGACTCACAGAAGGAGGGGTGTGTGCCCAGGTGACATATCCTGCTTTCACCGCCATAGCACTGATGTGTCGCAGCCTAAAGCGAGGATATTTCTGTAGTTTGTGCTTCTGACAGCCAGGTACTCTCTCTGTCTCCCTGGGCTGTGAGTGGCTCTTGGCTTTAGCCTATTGCAGACCTCTCTTTTGCATTTTGGTGGCGATTAAGATGGAATAAACATGTAATTGATTGCTTTGGATTTTGTGATAGTGAAATTAAAAAAAAATTATACAGGCATTTCATGCATCAGGTGACAGGATTTTGCACATCGGGTTCTGGAATTCCCCAAGACCTGGGCTGTAGGTGCACATTGCCGAAAGACCAGAAATCAGTGACCTGGAGAAACTGTGGTACTCCCTTTCTCTTCCTGAGGCCATCCTTGTGTCCCCATAATATTGCTGAGCTTTCTGAAAGCCAAAAATACCCCCTATTATTCATGTAACACAGTTCAGCCAAGCAGTCTCTGCTTGAGCAGGCACAGCTCGGGAGGGATGCTGACGAGGTGCGATGCTCTGAATTCCTGATAGGGAGCTTGGCGCTGTATCCAATTTAGCTTAGATCTGAGATCCTCGGTTACTTCCCTGGTGGATTCGTCGCCCTGACGGGGAATGGAAATGAGAGGAGCGTAGCAACGGAGTCTGGCAAGTGCAAATCTCCAATTTCATATAATTGTGATGAACAAGGAGTCCTTGCGCTTGCTCTAGTGTGGAGCAAAGTGACACTTTAACTGTCTCTTAATGCTTGAATAAAAATGCCAAGTAACATTTTTAATAACTTCAGTAGGATTTGTTATTTGAGAGAGCTTGAATAGGGTCCAGATGGATTTTTTTTTTTTTGTAAGCACTTTTGGTTTTCTAAATAAAGTAGATCTGAAATACCAGCAGTAGACACCGTGGGTTCTGGAGCAATGTCAACAAGCATTGTTGTACTATAAACAGCAGAGATCTCTGTCTTGGCAGCTGCTGGGAGTAGCAATAGCTGTCTTGTGTTTGTGGCTGGTCCTGACAACTGACTAAAATCAGGCATTTGAGTCCTGTCTTGCTTCAAATAGTTCCTTACTCGATGAGCTGAACTGTTAAAAAAAAAAAAAAATCTTTAGGCTTTTGGAAGATATAAATGTTGGGAATCATCTGGTAGCTGATCCCCTGAGATATTCCAGTGTCAGCTCTGAAATAAACTGTGGTATGTTCTTAATTTAGTTGTCCCATCTTTATTCTTTTTGCCTGTAGAAACAGGAAGTAGCTGATGCAAATGTCATGTTGCTGACAGCAGTTTGTCGGGCTTCACAAAAGCTGAATCTGAACAGAGGCGTAGGTTTGACTTGCTTTGGCTATAAAACTAACATTTGTGTCTTCCAGAATGTCTAAGCAAGGACTCAGGTTAGTGTGCTGTCTCAGGCAACTGGAAGAATTTCATTTATACTGGTTTTATGAAAACTTGCTAACTCCTCTGAGGACCGGCCTTTGGCTGGGACGTGCCGACTCCTTGATATTCTCCAAACAGGAAACTCCTCTTGCTGTGGTGTTGTACAAGATCGGCTTTGGGATAGCTAGTGTTTTTACAAGTGAAATCCCTTCCCTCTGTTGCTCTGCTCAGTATATCAAAACAGTCTTGTTGTAGATGAAAGCTTGTTTGCTGTACAGCGTGTTCAAAACCATGTTCCCAAGCTTTGATGGAAGTAAAGGCTAGTTAATAGATTAACTAAATGTGCTATGAAAATGAATGGACTTTCTGGCCCAGGGTGAAATGTGCGTTTGCTGCGAGTCCATAGCTTCCACTCCATTGGTAATCAAAGTTCAATTGAATTTAAACAAGACCTAGATTTAAATCCTGTATTATAGTCCCAAAAGGGAGAGCTTCATCTCAACTCCACTTCTGTCAGATGGAGAACTCTAACCCTCGCTGTAGCTTGAAAGCCTTTTGTGTTTCTCCTGAGCATGGGATGATGTGCTGAACAAAAATGACTCTCCAATGATCTGTATGTCTCGGCTTCGTCTTTAAAGAAGTCAAATGAGATCCCGTTTTATTACTGAGATGTGTGAAGTCAGTTTGTCACTTAATAACAAATTATTCTGCATTCAGAGTGATTAATAGACAAAACACTGCTTAGATGTAGCCCAAGCAGGTCCACTTCGTGATTTTTTTTTTTTTAATTTTTTTTTCCCCTCACTGAACGCTAATCTCTCTGGATTGCAGACTCTGGCTGTTGATGTTAGTTACAACTAAATCTTTTTATTTCATTCTGGATAGGTGTGAAAATGTCAGAAAGAGCTGCATCCACAGGGCAAAGAGCATAGTAAGGGTGAGTCAAGATAGTTTTAGCGGGGAGTGACTGAGATATGGGTACCTGCACTAGGACTTTGTGCTGCCTGCACTTAGTTCTGATTTTGCTGCCAGTTTACCAAGTGACTTATCTTGCACGTTGTCCTAATGCTGCCCATTAAACAGAAATTAAAATGAGTTCACCATCTGCCAGATAGCACTGGGTTTTCAAAGCTGGTATTGAGCACTGTGAGTTCATGGCCTCTGTCAGGGAAACCGACTGAGACCCAGGAAAGACATGTCAAACGGCACGAGACTGGGAGGAATCTGAATCTCAAGGAACACTTTCTTGTTAAAGGATGTTAATCCTGACAGCATATCTAGAACTGATGTGATATGCTCCTTGCAAACAGCATGTTTTATTGCTGGGGTTCTGAAGCAGCTTTCCATCTGGACTTTCTGGTTTGTAATCCTGATTTGAAATGCAGTTTGTGACTCGGTAATGGGGCTGATCAGATTAGAGCCTCGTGTGGAATGTGGTGGGGATCAGTGGTGCAAAACAGCAGCTTTGTCTGCCCAGTGCTCTGTAAACCTGATGTCCTTCCCAAAACCCCTCCGTTACAGCCATCTATCTTGCTGCACTCTTGAAGCATAGGAGAGTTTCCTTAACAGGTGGCTCTTTTGGGGAAAAAACCCACCCTTTTAGTGTGCCAAGAGCCAGGGAGGCAGAGCCCCGCTTTTGGCTGTGCTTCTGCTTGAAGACGTGAGTCCCATTCTGGATGCGTTGTCCTGGGCTGCAGCAGAGCGCTGACGATCCTGTGGTCAGGATTTCTACACTGTACAGAATAAAAAAAGAGGTATTCATTACTGTTGATTATATGGGTGGCCGCCCACAGGTTTCAGCCTCTCTGAACTTTTCTGTATCTGGAAGGCATCCAGTCACTGCTGTCCGCTTTTATGCACAGTATCTCCTCTGGCTCACTCCTACACAGAGGAGGAAACCACTCTCTTCCTCTTGGAAGGGGGGGTGGCCTCTCCCCTGCCCTGCCCCCCACATCAGTGCTGCTTCTCCTGATGCAAGCAGCCGAAAGGGGGGTAGAAAATGGCCTTATTTGTCTTGTGACATCAGTGCTGCTTGTGACTAATGCTGGATCTGCCCCACATCCTCTGGAAATTGGGTGAAAACATGCACTTTGGAGCAGGGCTGAGAAGTCTTGTGAGCAAAAGCAAAACCCTAATTAGAACTTCAGGTTTAGTTTCTGAGAGAGATCTAGTATCAGTTCGTCGATACAGCTGCATAAACCCTGTCTCCCTTTTTGGAAATGCTGGGGAATGCGCTGGGAAGGATGTTCTTCAGGCAGGATTTTAAGCTCTTGCAAGCTGTTGCAATCAGGAGGCGGCTGTGTCCAGGCCATAATTGTGATTCACATTGTAAAATCTTCCGATGAGTGGTGATAAGATAAAAATGCAATTGCTGATTTGCTACTCCCTCCCTGCATTCCCTGTGCATTAGTGGGCTTGGAGCGTGACTTGTCTTGCTCCTGGGTGCAGAGTCTCTGCAAAGCAGTAATTAATGGAAAGTTTATATGACACTTAAGACTTTTCCAGATGAGACACTTCAAATGACTTATGTGCCTAAATTGCCTTCCTGTGCAGTGCTTGCAGAGTAGATTCTGCAGTTCAGATAACAAAGCCTGTAGAGGGAGAGGATGAACAGGGGCACATTGTTGTAGAAGCAGCTATGCCTTCTTAGCTTGTGCAGCAGCTCATGTTAGTGTGTGCCAGAGGGGCTCCTTTTGCACACTGACGCTCTGTGCTGTAACGATGCTGGAGTTATAGATGTTCCTTGGAGGAATTCAAGGCTCCGGGAGGTCCCTATGGATGCATTTGCAGAATCAAAACCACTAATTCTAACCTGAAGTATGTGAACTCCCAGCAAAGCAGTTGTACTTGATTTGCTGTATGGGCACAGCTGGGACTTTGGCCAAGAACTGACTGCAGTGAGATTCTGTACAGACCTTTGTTTTATTGAGTGGTGTCAATACAATGTTAGAAGTTGTAAGTTTTAGTATCCTTATATGTGTAAGAAGTCCTTACAATGGATTAAGACTGTGTGGCCATTAAGGAGTGACTGTGGCAATAGAAAGTGGCTGTGTGCATGGCTGTTGTGTAATCCAAATCCAAGGGTACCCTGCTGCCCATCATCAGGGTGCAGAGCTAGGTAGAAATTATTCTTCTGGAACTGGTAGAGCTTGTACCAGACAGCTGATAAACCCTCTTCAGTGTTTGGTGTATGAGTTTCATATTGTCAGAGGTTAATTATGTTCTGTCTCTGCAGGTTGTGGACAGCGGTAGATATGGAAAGACTGGTTGAACGGTTGGAGAAGGCTGTGGAGCGCCTGGAGATGGTGTGCCAAAGACCTGGCATGTGTGAAGATGGCTCTTCCAAAGGTAAGGCCCAAAGCACCTCTCCAGCAGCATCGCTCCCTGGGAGTACCTGGGCTTGAAGCATCAGCTGGGCGATGCGGCAGTGTCAGACATCAGCAGTAGCTCTTGCAGAGCAGGCAGTGCTCGTGCAGGGCATGCAAAGGGCTGTTAGGTAAACTGGCTGTGCACAGAGGGGAAGTGAGTTTTGCAGCAGATACTGCGCAAACGCAGAGGTGCCTGCGGTTACTGTCTTGCTAAGATAAGGACTTCCTGTGGCTGCAACGCTTCCCTCTTCTGTGTTCAGCTGCATGCTTCGGGCTGAGCCTCCTGCCTTCGGTTGATGTGAGCCAGGAGGAAGGTTGAGCGTGGAGCGGGTGGGAGGTGCAGCCCAGGAGCACAGTGCGCGTGTGTGAGTGCTCCCAGCCCAGGAGCCCACCCAGTGCCTCTCGGTGATACCTCTGCTCTGATTCCTTCTCTGCAGGAGTGGCTCAGTACGTGCAGGCTTTTGATGCCCTTCTGGCTGGCCCAGTAGCTGAATACATCAAGATCAGCAAAGAAGTTGGTGGGGATGTGCAGAAGCATGTAAGGACTCATGTTCTCTCTCTACTCTTGATGCTGCTTGTTCTTCAGGGCTGTTAAGGGCCAAATTTGCTGTCAGTGTTTGCATTCCTTTAGCACCGTATTCTAGGATGTTTGTAATCCCTGAAGATTCAAAACAGATGTAGATGCCCAGATAACCTCCAGCAGATTGCCACCTACACGTTATGAATCAACCGTCCTTCTTGAAATCTTTGTTAGTTAGGTGCCTAGCTCTTTTTACAGACTTTGGTGCATGCCTTTAGGAGACCTGTAAACTACCAAGCCCAAGAGCTGTTACACTCTTGTAGGTTCTCTCTGAGGATGGGTGTCTCCAAGAATACGTGCTTTGAGATCAGCATAGCTGCTTTCTTATAGACTAGGAACTGCGGGCAGAGGGACCTTTAAAGGCTGTCACTGTTACGCTGGGTACAAGGGAAGCTCTCTCATGTTTCTGTCTGTTCTTAGGCTGAGATGGTTCATGCGGGCTTGATGAGTGAGAGGGCTCTTCTGGTGATGGCATCTCAACATCAACAGCCAGCAGAGGTAAGTCTGGGAAATCACTCATCAGAAACCTTTTATGGCCTTGCCTTAGAGTCAGGGATGACTGCAAGTCTAGGGGAATCTAAGCCATTACAGTTGCTCCAAAAGAGGAACCAGGAGAGGACCGGAGATGCTTGCATCTATGAGGAGGCACTTGCTGAAAGCGTGAACTGTTGTGAGTGGTCACCCAATACCAGGCAGAACTATGGAGGTTTTTTCTTAGAGCTGCAGAACTGGCAATTTCCAGTCTCTAGAGCAACAAGTTTTCTGTAGCTGTCAGAGCAGCTTGGGTGTCATCTCACAGCTTCTGTCTCAAGTTTCACCTGGCACCAGCACTGCACAATCACTGTTCCCTCAGATGCAACCTGCAGACAGGAACTTGTCTGAGACAGGAGCCACAGTGGGATTTGTGTAGAGCGCACTTTTCATTATGTGATGCTTATAGACTTTCAGGCATTAAACTCCTTCTGAAGTATAACAGACACTTGTCTCCATTGAATGGCCTCTGAATAATAGCTAGGCTTTTAGGATTGATTTGTCCTTAGCAAGTAATTTAACACTTTACCCTAGGCTGCCGCTTCTCAGCAGGATGTGTGACTGAGATCTGATCCTGAATGCATTGTCTTTTCCCTGCTGAGAACTGTTTTTTCCTGAGCAACAGGATCCCACTTTGCTTTTCTTTGCAGTTATTATCTGGCTCAGTCATGGCTTCTACTGTTACATTGTGGTAGCTGCATTTTTGTGCTACTTTCCTATTCACTGCAAAATATATCTGCATCTTTTCCCCCCAGACTCAGCATTGGAGGGTTGTTTATCTTTCACCAGGCTTGCTGGGACGCTGCTCTGCATAGCCTCTATTATGAGAATCTGCTTACAAATTCCACTGACACATTATTTAAATAAAGGATTATGAACAAACAACAGCCTTAATCTAGTGTAGGTCTTTGTGCAGGTTTTCTTGCAGGAGTCTAGTCAGTTCTGGGGAAGCCAGTTGAAAATGCAAAATGTATGAACTCTTAATTGCTTGTGGTGAAGAATTTCCCCATCCTGTTACTTGACAGTGGCACTAGGCTGGAGCTTCTGGAAGTGTAGCCTGGCTGTTGGTCCTTGCAACCTCTCTGTTTTCATTTAGAAGAAGGGATAGAAATGCCGAGGCTTTGAAAAGCAAGTATTGCCCAAATTTGTCCCTCACTGCTGCCACCAGCAGGAGAATTTCTGATTTTAGAGGAAAGAAAAGTTGCCTAAGAGGCACCTCTGGAACTGTTTATTGGCTGCTCTGCTTTGACCTCAGAAGGCTTCTAAGCACTTTCAGTCGCCATTCCAAGTGAACAACACACAGAAACAATTTTTATCATCCAAATATTAAAGGCTTGGATTGCCTTGAGAAATAACTTGAATTCTGAAGTCCAGCTTGGTAGGGCGAGTTGAGAATTTGCTGCGACTCCACTTGTAACGCAGGCTGTAGATGCCAAACTGCAAAAACCTGCTTAGCACCCCCTTTCTCTGGGAGTTTATAAAGGACAGGAAAAATTTGACAAACTGTCTTGGAGCAAAAGAATCCAGGAAAGGCAAGTGCTATTTCTGTCCTCGTTACTAACAAGCTTTGTCAGTGTCTCTTGGATTGAACATGAGTCACAGTTCTTGGCGTACTCCCATAGTACCAATCCAGTTGGGAGCTATGACTTCAGCCCTGGAGGAGCCAGGCTGTGGGACTGAGCTCGGCTTGCAGGGAGGGCCGAGCCTGGACAGAAGCTGTAGCAGTAACTTGTGCCAGTTGGAGTCCTCCTCCGAGTGACCATCATCACGGCAGAGCTGCCCATGAAGATGTGCAGCCATTCCAGAGCAATACTAATGTTCTTAACTGTTATCATCCCTCTTGTCCTGCAGAATGCATTTTCATCGCTTCTGAAACCGATTTCAGAGCAACTTCAGGTGGTGCAGAATTTCAGGGAGAAGAACCGTGGTAGCAAACTGTTCAATCACTTATCAGCAGTCAGCGAGAGCATCCCAGCCCTGGGCTGGGTGGCCATGGTAAGAACTCCAGTGGGAAGTGGTTTCCGTGGGCTGGTGGGAAAAGTCTGGTTCCCTGGTCAGCTGCTCCATGCCAATGTGTTTTTTCTTCTTTAGGCTCCAAAGCCTGGTCCATATGTGAAGGAAATGACTGATGCTGCCATGTTTTATACCAACCGGATCCTCAAGGAGTACAAGGATGTGTAAGTTCACCTTATCTCTTAAAGATGTCATTGAATGCAGCAAACTGGGTGTGTAGGGACTGTTCCAGTATCTAACTGCAGTTGGCTTGGTCTTTAATTCAGTCTTCCTTTTAAAGGCAGGGTGTAGTTATAAAGCTTCACTTAGCTGTTCTTTCCTGATCCTTAGGGACAGGATTCCTTGCATTCGTGTAGCAGCTGGAATCTCTGGTAGCAAGTGTGTCTCAGGAATGGGTCTTGTTGGAAGTACCAGGCTCCTCAATTAAAATGGGTAACAGTGCAGAGCAGGCCTTTGCCCTTCTGCCTGCAGGTGCCAGATTAATGCTGAAGCTAGAATGTGGTGCCGGAGGTGCGAGGCCACTGTGCTGGTCCAGCTGCATCTTGCCTGTAGGCTGAGAGGTGGACAGATGTAAAGAACTGTTTGTAGTTCTTGTGTTTTAATGGCAAATGCACCTGCTTACCCGTCATGATCTCCTTGTGTCCTCAGAGATAAAAAGCACGTGGACTGGGTGAAAGCTTATCTGAGTATCTGGACAGAGCTGCAGGCCTATATCAAAGAGTATCACACCACAGGGCTGACTTGGAGCAAAACGGTGAGTGCTGGCTACATCTGCAGAAGCTTCTTAGATGAGCGTTGCATGATGATTGCAGCAGATATGGAGCTTGTGCAATTGCCTTTCCTCTTGCTGGCCTCTTACAGGGTCCTGTAGCAACAGAAGGGTCTAAATCACCATCCGCTCCCCAAGCTGGGGCTGCACCTCCCCCACCAGGCCCTCCTCCCCCACCTGCTCCTGCCCCTACAAGCTCCAGTACAGATGACTCTGCCTCCCGCTCCGCGCTCTTCGCCCAGATCAATCGGGGAGAAGGCATCACCTCCGGTAGGTGCAAATAGGTAGTGAAGAGGGGGCAGCCGCAAGCGAGAGTGCTGTTGTGCTGCAAATCCTTGTTTTGCTGCTGTCCCTCGATACACCTGCTTAGAAAGTGTGCTTGCAGTAACAAAAGGCCTGAGGATGAGGCTGGGAGCCAGAAGCAGCCCTGAGGCAGTTCACAGGGACAAAGGGAGCATATCCGAGTTAGAATTCTCAGCCTCATCTGTCAGGTGTAGCAAGAAATGAATCTCTAGCTGGAACAGAGAGAGGGAGCCTTTTGGTTGCCTGTGCGTCTCAAGTACACAAGGTGCAATTTTGCACCTATTCGTATCAGCCTCACCTCCATCCCTGGAAAGATGATGGAACAGCTCCTTCTGCGCGTCATCTCAAGGCATGTGGAGGAAAAGAAAGCTATCAGAAGTACTCAACATGGATTCATCAAGGGGAAATCATGTCTGACTAACCTGATAGCCTTCTATGATGGCATGACTGGATGGAGAGATGAGGGGAGGGCGGTGGATGTTGTCTACCTTGACTTCAGCAAGGCGTTTGACACAGTCTCCCACAGCATCCTCTTAAGGAAGCTTATGAAGTGTGGGTTAGATGAATGGACAGTGGGGTGGATTGAAAACTGGTTGAAAGACAGAGCTCAGAGGGTCGTGATTAGGGGCACAGAGTCTAGTTGGAGGTCAGTGACAAATGGTGTTCCCCAGGGGTCAGTACTGGGTCCAGTCCTGTTCCATATATTCATCAATGACNGAAGGCCAACGGCATCCTGGGGAGCATCCAGAAGTGTGTGGCAAGCAGATCGAGGGAGGTCATCCTCCCCTTCTGCGCTGCCCTGGTGAGGCCACATCTGGAGTGCTGTGTCCAGTTCTGGGCTCCCCGGTTCAAGAAGGACAGGGAACTGCTGGAGAGGGGACAGCAAAGGGCTACCAAGATGATGAGGGGATTGGAACATCTCCCTTATGAAGAAAGGCTGAGGGATTTGGGTCTTTTCAGGCTGGAAAAAAGACGACTGAGGGGGGATCTTATCAACGCTAAATACTTAAAGGGTGGGTGTCAGGAGGATGGGGCCAGGCTCTTTTCAGTGGTGCCCGGCAACAGGACAAGAGGTAACGGGCACAAACTTGAGCACAGGAAGTTCCACCTAAACATCAGAGGGAACTTCTTTACTTTGAGAGTGGCAGAGCGCTGGCACAGGCTGCCCAGAGAGGTGGTGGAGTCTGCGTCTCTAGAGATGTTCAAAACCCGCCTGGACGCGTTCCTGTGCAGCTTGCTCTGGGTGACCCTGCTCTGGCAGGGGGTTGGACTGGATGATCTCCAGAGGTCCCTTCCAACCCCTACCATTCTGTGATTCTGTGATATCCCTTTTGTGTGTTACTTGGTGAGTGTATCAGGACAGATGTGAAACAAACGCGAGGTGCTTAGCTTGGGGCTTTTTCCAGCTGCAGGGTGGAAAAGCTGGCACCTTCTGGTTCTGCAGTACATCTTGTGTTCTCGTCAATATTGTGTCAAGTGTTCCTTGCTCTCTCTTTCACTTGCTGTCACTCGTGCTTGGGCTTAACTTAGGCCCAGTCGCAATAATTTATTTGTATTTTGAAAAATGTTACCACGATGATTGTTGTAATCACTGATACCTGGTGTTTGTGAAGCTGCATTCTTGGAGCTGGAGCTCAGGTTTGACTTCTCTTGCAGGCTTAAGACATGTTTCAGATGACATGAAGACCCACAAGAATCCAGCACTGAAGAACCAAGGGGGTCCTGTGAGAAGTGGACCCAAACCTTTTACTGCTCCCAAACCAGCCTGTAATGCTAATAATCCCTCCCCAAAAACCTCTCCAAAGGCACCTGCGTTGCTAGAATTAGAGGGCAAAAAGTGGAGAGTGGTGAGTGCCTAGCGTCGGCATGAGTGGGTTGGAGGGATGGGAGCTTTGCAGCAGGGAAGGAGGGTCTCCTGAAGACCTTTCTTGTAAGAGGTACCAGCCTGAAGGTACATGCAGTTTGCTTTTAGAGGGACAGCACTGCCCTGCTGTTCACATGGATTAATTGGTCTGCATTCCAAAAATAAAGTGTGTTTTCCCTGCCTTTTCAGGAAAACCAGGAGAATGCCAGTAACCTGGTAATCAGTGACACAGAGTTGAAGCAGGTAGCATATGTTTTCAAGTGCACAAATAGTACGCTCCAAATCAAAGGCAAGATCAACTCCATCACCCTCGGTAAGTGGAGAAACCCTGAAAACTGCTTCTGCATGCTGGTCTGTTTGCAGAAGGCTGAATCTCCAAAACCTTTCTATGAGCGACTCTGTCTTTTCTTTGCAGATAACTGTAAGAAGCTAGGGCTGGTGTTCGATGACGTGGTGGGCATCGTAGAGATCATAAACAGCAGGGACGTTAAAGTTCAGGTGAGTGTCTGCGACCTGTTCTCTGTCTGGAGTGTGGCTGCTGCACCGTACAACAGGGTGTCTGTAGCATCTGCTTCTTTGAGTTCTGTATTTCCAGAACAGGAATGTGCATCTGTGGAGAACATTCATGAAATGCCATCTGTCCTACTGCTCTGCCCAGCCCTTGGGAAAGGGCTGAAATTTGCCTCACCGAAGATCAGCTTCAGGGCTCTAGATAAAAAATTAGTTTCTGTGAGGAGGCCAGCAGTAGAATCTACTCCAATTCCAGTTTGGTATCTGATTTGGGATGGTCAATTTGCCCAGCATTCACTGTAGTTTTGCTCTAAAGAGATCAAAACAAGAAATAACACTGGATTTTTGCCAAAGGTGGGAGTACTTGAATCCAGCGTGGGGGCTGGAGTCGCACCTCTTGCCTTGAATGCAAATGCAGAAGAAAAATGTTGTGATTGCCCAGTTCAAGCTAATGCTCCTCTTAACTGCTGCTTTGACCGCCCTGCTAGGTAATGGGTAAAGTGCCAACGATTTCCATCAACAAGACAGACGGTTGCCATGTGTATTTGAGCAAGAACTCCCTAGACTGTGAAATCGTCAGTGCCAAGTCATCAGAGATGAATGTCCTTATTCCCACAGAGGGTGGTGACTTTGTAAGTGTTAAGTTTTGAAGTCACTGTGGTCTGTCTGGGGTTGGGGTAATGCAAGTTTCATTTTGAGCCCTGCAGGGGACGTCACAATTACAGTGAGGGCTGGAGGGACAATTCTAGACTCTAGACTTGGAGGTTGTGAATGATGATCAGCTGCTAAAACCAGCAGATCAAGTTGTTTGTCTTTACAGTAAGATACTTGCTGTCTTGTGAGAGTTTCTTATTCTTCAGGAGCAGAACAGGTACTGTTTGTGATACAGGAGGAGACATAGCATGTATCTAAGAAAATAAATGCCTAAAGCAGTGGGAGTAGTTACTGGTCTCAGTCATAAACTGGTTTTTGACAACAGATTTCTATTTTTGCCCTCCAGACTGAATTCCCTGTCCCAGAACAGTTCAAGACAGTGTGGAACGGTCAGAAGTTGGTTACCACTGTGACGGAAATTGCTGGTTAAGCAGAAAAGCTCCAAGGCTTATGCCCTTCCCTGGCCCTGCTGTGGGACAAATCTGCTTTCAGATGATTCTCTTAGATTTCTTGTACCTTTCTGCTCTCAAACTGCTTCTCTTCTACCCGAGAGACACAGCTACCTGCTGTCACTGAAATACCTCTGGCTGGGGTTTTGTGTAGGTGGCGGGTCAGTTATCGTCCACATCTATTAGCAGGAAGGTGTATTTTTTTCTCCCCTTGTTCGATCTAACTGCACCAATTGATCAAGTCAGATTTTCAGTGAACTTCACAGCCAGTACTGGCAGTTGGCTTTCAGAGTGTTGTTTGGGTTTTTTTTGTATTGCCTTTAAGCAAACTGTTCATGTGAGAGAGGAATGTTGTCCCCTTTTTAACAAATAATGGTTTATGTCGGGGTACTGAGTACCCAGTTGCTATGGCAGATGGCTCAAGGTCCTGGAAGCTGCTAATTCCAGCTCTATGTACTAGTTCGTGGTATTACAGGACATGGGAATGGCTTTGTTGGACCAAAGGTTGAGGACTTGGGCCATAGCATTCCACCCTGATTTTTCTTTCATCATTCCTACTAGCTCAGTGTATTTCTGATGTGCCATGACAGGAGGCTTTATATTAACCAGTGCCACAAGAAGACCGCAGTGGAGTAACTGCGGTTACCGCCCCCCTCGGCAGTCTGGCTGGTAGCTTGGAGCTGAGCACCTCTTACTCCAATGGCTCTTTGCCCCGGGGCTTCCTTCTCGGAGCAGCTGAACTCAGGTTCAGTCTTCCAGGACAGTTCTTCTGAACCTGTTCCCTTCTGCAGAGGAAGGGTCTCCTTCATTCCAGGGTCAGTAGTGCAGTATTGTAAATACCCGAGTTGGATCGAGTTGGTTCATCACTCTCTTCCTCATCCACAATCAGTCCCCATAAAGTGAATCCTCTCAGCCTCCCCTTTCCCCTGTTGCTTAGCTCTTTACTTTGGTGGAAGCTTGTAGCCTCTGTTCCAGGGCCCTGGAGCACAGTGATGGATCTAAGACACAGTACTGTACTGACCCATAAAGGGAGCTGCACGTGCTTTGACCTTCATTTTTCCAACGCCTCGGGTGGCATAAGCATATCTTAAATGCATTTCCTCTGTAAAGTGTCAATGTTCTTTTTCTCTAGGACAAAACTTAAAAAAAATATGCAATTTTTTTATTTTGAGACTGTCCTGTGACTTGTACTCGTCTTCTCCTGAGGCTTGTGAAAAAACCTTTCTTATGTACTTAAAATTATACAGAAGATAGAATAAAGTTAATGCCAACTTGCTCATTACAGAGGCTCTTGTTTACTCTTTGGGGGCACACATGACCTCAGGTAGGACAAGGTGACCTTTGCTGCCTAACCCTGCCTAGGCTGCTCCAAATACTTTGCCCATGAGAAAGAACAGACTTTCCTCAACTCCCCTTGAATCAATTTGTCAGTAGTTGTCAAATCTCACCTCTTTTATTTTAGTTGTTTAAAGTTCTTTATTGATTTCAGTTGCTGTATAAAAGTGCATAAAACAAGCCATTACTTGAGAACTATTCAAGCTGTTAATACTTGCTTAATTCAAAACCCTCCTTTTTCCCCAGAAACCCCTAAATTTGGCCCTTTTCCCCCCCATCTTGAAGGACAGGCTGTAACATCTTGCTGCTCCCCTTAAGAGATCAACATTCTTAACACTAGTCATTTTGGTTAATACTGCCATTGCATCCTGCGAGGAACAGGCAAGAGGGAAAACAAGCCTCTCAAGCAGCAAACCGTTTTGCCATCACCAAGTGACTAGCACAGCCCCAGCTCCAAGAACTGAAGTAGACTTACCAGGGCCTGTGCAGGATCGAGTGTTTCGAAGTTAGTGCAAGGCTTAGTCCAGCCATATTGGAGCATAATTACATCCAAACAAATCCCGCTCTCTTACTGCAGTGTTACAGGTGCCACCTCTGCATGCTGTGGCACTGCTGAGTTAAACCCCCTCTTCTTCCCCTTCCCCAGATCCCCACAGGCTTGTACGCACAAAGTGCTGTTGCACAGTAGCAGCTGCATTAACTACAGTGGTAGACCCTCCCTAGTGCGCTCTCAGCATGCCTCCCCTTATCTTCACTGGAGGAAGGGGAGAATAGTACTGTAAAACCACTCTTCCGAGAAGTGCAGGTGATCCCCTTTCACCCCGAGGAACACCAGCTTCCCTGCTTTGTCCATCTCCTGCAGCCCCAGGCGATCCTGCAGAGAGAAGCAAGAGCATAGCTTCCTGGGGCCCTGCCATGGCCAAACGCTGGCAGTGGCTGGGGAGCCCAGCACAGAGAAAAGTGCTGGCCAGAGGCTTTTGTTGCAGCTAGAGGGGGTTCCACCTCTGCTCTTCAAAGCTTCTCCTCATAGAAAGGAAAAAAGGCATTTTGGATGACTCTTACAACAAGGCTTTAAAAAGGAGCAGAGTTAGTTAAGCTCATGCTGAAGGGGATCCTGAGCCAGGCATGAGACTACCACTGTAATTCCGTGCCAGAACTGGCCTGGAGAGAAATGCCTTCCCAAACAGCTACTGGCAAGAGGAAAACATGCCCCAGGAACAGTAGATAGGGCAAGCAGAGTAGAGCTGTGGGGTTTAGAGCTCCTCAAGGGCCCAGGGACACTTTAGAGTGGAAACAGCACAAACCCCTCAGAAGAACATACCTCTATGTACAGTGAGGTCTCCTTCAGCGGGATGGTCTCCTTGGCTTGGCCGCTTTTGTAAAACCCAAACCACTGTCAGAATAAAAACAAGGAAACAGTTGCTGAAGGGCTCCCAGGAGATAAGAAGGCTTTCACCAGCTTCTGCTGGAGACAGTGCAGTATCAGGCCTGTTTGTCCTCAGCCTGCTCCTCACCAACCTCAAGTTCTGCCACCAAAGGACAGACCAGAAATGAGCAAGCAAGAACCAAAACACCACCCAAAAGCAGCACCTGTCCTGCCTGCCTCACCTCAGAGATTGGAGGGTCGACCATGGTATCATTGAGAAATTTAACCATCACAAACTTTTTCAGAGCCATCAGGTTTTTCTTGTATGTCTCATTGATGCCCTGGATGAAAGCAACAGAGAGAACAGATCCAAGTCACTGGAAAGCCCATTGAGACAGGTTGGGGAAGCTGCTCCAACTTGCCCTGCACCTGCAAAAGAAACCCTAGAGTGCACCAGCCTGGGAGGCAGGAATGTGCACTTCCATCAACAGCCTCCCTTGTCTGCGCCTATAGCATTCAGCCTCATCTCCAGGCTGTAAAAAGGGGATGGGTCTCCTCTGGGGAGGGACAGAATTTGCCTACTTGAAAGGTGATGGGTGGCCTAAGCACATGGCGTATCTATACCAACCACTCCAAAAGAGTGCAGTGATACAGGAAATGGTCTGCCACGGACAAGTCTCATTCATAAATCTACCAGCAAAAACACTTTGTACACTCCTGGGATGCAGGCAAAATATGTTCCCCTTCGAACTCCAGCAAAACTATTGCCAGGGAGAGCTAACATGAAGGAACTCACTGATACGGCTTCTGTTCTCCTGCTGGCGTTTAATCATCAGCCAGGTCCTTACCCTCTCCTGATTTATGTCAGCCAAAAAGATGCTGTTTTTCCTGTAGTCCTCCTCCTTTAGAGGGTCATGCCAATATTCTGCTTGTACCAAGCTGGAAAAAAGAAAAACCAAAGATCAGACCGGAAACCCAGAGCTTCTCACGTAGGCCCAGCCCCCATTGTTGCAGCCTGATGAATGTACTCACTGCTCTTGAACAGCTTGCGTGTAGGCGCCCAGATCCAGCGTCTTTCGGATCCAGTCACAGATATGGGAGCTCTCCCCAGGACAGCGTGGAAAGCCGTATACACCTGGGGTACGGAGACATGTAACAACCCAGTGAGACAAACTGAAATCCCTTAGTCCCTCTGGCTGGTAAAGAACCAGCCTCTTACAGAGCAGTGGCAAGAATTACCCAGGGAATCAGGCGGCCTTTAATCCTGCAATCTCATTAGACAGCCCTCCTGCCCCTGGGCACTATTACACACAAAGATAATGGATGATGTTCTTGAGCTGAGGGTATTGCTCTGGAGAATGGGGCATGCAGACAAGCAGAATACTGTCCAGCTGGCCTGGTGTGTTCCCAGGAGGCCTCAGGATGGTTCCCTATGAAACTTCCTACTACACTACAAAGAAATAGACTCAAGCCATGGAACTTCTCAGGGGAGAGAATGTGAAATTCACTGCCAGCCACTCTTAACTGTACACCTTTTAAATTCCATTTTATACTGCCTCTTTAATTTACTGCAAAAAGCACCTCCCTTTCCTTGGGGTTTTAGCCTTCCAGATGCCGACTGTAAAATATCCTTGTGACCCAGAAGGTTTAGTTTCATAAAGGCTTTGGTCTGTAGTAAGAACTTTCTTCTGAAACAACTAGTCCCAAGTGCTTCCAAAGTATGTAAGAATTCTACCCAGACAATAAGTTGTCTGTTTACAAAAGTCCCTTCTCATTGCCAGTTAAGCAAGACCAAGACAGAAGATAACGTAGTTGGCTAACAACCAGGCCAAAGCAGATCACCAGATTCAGACAGGAACACAGGGACAGTTTAATTCATAAGACAATGGTCAGATTTTAGGAAGAGTCCAAAAAAAAAAAAAAAAAAAGAATTCCTCCTGCTGACAGAAGCCCCCCACCCTCCAAGGTGGTTAGGAGGTGTGATAGCTCAAGAGGACACTACCTTGATGCTGACCCCCAACGGAGATCAAATTGAGCATGGGAGGAGAAGGACATCTCTGGGCCACCGCCCTCCTGTGAAGAAAGATGAAGGAGCTGAGCTCAGTGTGCCCAGGCCACCAATGCTGGTTCATAGGCAGCTCCCAAATTGCCACTGAGTGAGCTCAGGCACTTGGGTAACATTTGCAAAGAGAATTAACTTCCTGGTAGAGGAAGGCTGCAGGGAAACACATTCTTGCCTCCTTTACAGTGCTCCTACTTTTACAAAGGGGTTTGTCCATTTACATCTGCTTAATACTTCAAAAGCATTTTAAATCAGAACCTAAACCCAACAGAAATCACTGGAACTGAAATAGAAGTGTAAACTTACAGGAACTGGCCTCCTTGGGAGAAGCCCATTGCATTGTAGCCTCCTTTCAGATGAGGGTCCTTTGCGAGCTGGCTGCACACCTCTCTCACTTGATCATTCACATTCATAAAGAAGCTGTTCTCCATATCCTGATGGATTACCCAGATTAAAATGTATAATTTGTACCTTTACAATGGTTTATGCTCTTTTAATATCTGCAAATAGGTCACTAACAGTTCTGCTTTTGAAAGAGGACCTTAACTTTCTCAATATGACAGAAATGAAATTCAAGTTTTGAGACTTCCCTTCACCAAATCTTTGTTCCTACTCTGCTTGGGAAAACTGGCTCATACAGAACAGTGACATTTGCCCAAACTTCTTGACAATTCGAGTCCTTTCAGATTCTGTGTATATATATATTTATATAAAAATTTAAAAAAATAATAATCAAACTTCACCCATCTTTTCCAGAACCCCAAAAATAACATACATTGTACATTATCTTGAGAGACTATTTGAAGAAATTCCATAGGGATACCCAAAATTGACAAAACCCACAAAGGCGCAGAAGTCTATACGAAGATGTATAGTGAATAAACAGTTGTAAATCAAAAAAGATGGCAAGGAGCAAAGCTCTGCTTTAGCACAGCATCTTATCACAGGTCTTCATATTACCTGGAGTGGCGAGAGAGTGCTAATCATTGGATTTGCATATTAATACAATTTAGACTAGGAATTTGTTTTTCCCCGGTTCTTTTCTGCAGGTATTATATAGACTTTATTGGTTTCTATCTGTCAAAGCTGTTTACTTCACAAAGAAAAAAAAATTAGCAGTGAAAGCACTACAAGAATCCTTGTGGAACCACGTTAATAACAGACTGCAATTAACTATCACACCTTCAGATCCACACACTAGCCACCACCCTGTCAAACAGAAACGCGAGTGACAGCAGAGTTAAGTTACCTGTATCAGGTTGCTTCCAATCTTGAGAGACAGAACATATATCCCTGGTATTTTATTCTCCACTATTTTTTTAATGTAGCCCATGCTTTGTGGATTACAGCAACTGTCTCCTGCAAAAGTGAACCACACGACACACCGTCACGCCACCACCCAGTCCCTCACTTCGCCTCCACCAACATACCAGGACCTCCCTGCTGCAACGGGGCCAGGCCAGGAGCTGACAACGCACACAGGGGACCGGAGGAGGAGGGTCAGCACCTCCCGACCTCCGCAGAAATCCGCGGCCCGGAGGAAGGAGACATCGGACCAGGGCCGGGCCGCGAATTCCCTTCGGGCTGCTCGGGTCGCAGCACGGCCCCGTCAGCGGGCCAGCCCAACTAAGCCCTGCCGCCCCGCCCACAGAACCGTTACCGGAGATCGGTCCCGCGCCCCGTTGCCGGTCCCGGCTCACCCATGCCGTGCCAGATAACCAAGGGGACAGCGGCAGCCGCGCCGCGCAGGCACAGCCATAAGAGCACCAGCACCACCGCCCTGATCGCCGCCATCTTGACTGGGCACATGACTCGTGCGCCGCACGGGTCAGGCGGCGGG